>OX155902.1:42397583-42808252 GCA_944588485.1 Phosphuga atrata | reverse complement strand
ACAGACAAGACTAGACAGACAAGACTAGACAGACAAGACTAGACAGACAAGACTAGACAGACAAGACTAGACAGACAAGACTAGACAGACAAGACTAGACAGACAAGACTAGACAGACAAGACTAGACAGACAAGACTAGACAGACAAGACTAGACAGACAAGACTAGACAGACAAGACTAGACAGACAAGACTAGACAGACAAGACTAGACAGACAAGACTAGACAGACAAGACTAGACAGACAAGACTAGACAGACAAGACTAGACAGACAAGACTAGACAGACAAGACTAGACAGACAAGACTAGACAGACAAGACTAGACAGACAAGACTAGACAGACAAGACTAGACAGACAAGACTAGACAGACAAGACTAGACAGACAAGACTAGACAGACAAGACTAGACAGACAAGACTAGACAGACAAGACTAGACAGACAAGACTAGACAGACAAGACTAGACAGACAAGACTAGACAGACAAGACTAGACAGACAAGACTAGACAGACAAGACTAGACAGACAAGACTAGACAGACAAGACTAGACAGACAAGACTAGACAGACAAGACTAGACAGACAAGACTAGACAGACAAGACTAGACAGACAAGACTAGACAGACAAGACTAGACAGACAAGACTAGACAGACAAGACTAGACAGACAAGACTAGACAGACAAGACTAGACAGACAAGACTAGACAGACAAGACTAGACAGACAAGACTAGACAGACAAGACTAGACAGACAAGACTAGACAGACAAGACTAGACAGACAAGACTAGACAGACAAGACTAGACAGACAAGACTAGACAGACAAGACTAGACAGACAAGACTAGACAGACAAGACTAGACAGACAAGACTAGACAGACAAGACTAGACAGACAAGACTAGACAGACAAGACTAGACAGACAAGACTAGACAGACAAGACTAGACAGACAAGACTAGACAGACAAGACTAGACAGACAAGACTAGACAGACAAGACTAGACAGACAAGACTAGACAGACAAGACTAGACAGACAAGACTAGACAGACAAGACTAGACAGACAAGACTAGACAGACAAGACTAGACAGACAAGACTAGACAGACAAGACTAGACAGACAAGACTAGACAGACAAGACTAGACAGACAAGACTAGACAGACAAGACTAGACAGACAAGACTAGACAGACAAGACTAGACAGACAAGACTAGACAGACAAGACTAGACAGACAAGACTAGACAGACAAGACTAGACAGACAAGACTAGACAGACAAGACTAGACAGACAAGACTAGACAGACAAGACTAGACAGACAAGACTAGACAGACAAGACTAGACAGACAAGACTAGACAGACAAGACTAGACAGACAAGACTAGACAGACAAGACTAGACAGACAAGACTAGACAGACAAGACTAGACAGACAAGACTAGACAGACAAGACTAGACAGACAAGACTAGACAGACAAGACTAGACAGACAAGACTAGACAGACAAGACTAGACAGACAAGACTAGACAGACAAGACTAGACAGACAAGACTAGACAGACAAGACTAGACAGACAAGACTAGACAGACAAGACTAGACAGACAAGACTAGACAGACAAGACTAGACAGACAAGACTAGACAGACAAGACTAGACAGACAAGACTAGACAGACAAGACTAGACAGACAAGACTAGACAGACAAGACTAGACAGACAAGACTAGACAGACAAGACTAGACAGACAAGACTAGACAGACAAGACTAGACAGACAAGACTAGACAGACAAGACTAGACAGACAAGACTAGACAGACAAGACTAGACAGACAAGACTAGACAGACAAGACTAGACAGACAAGACTAGACAGACAAGACTAGACAGACAAGACTAGACAGACAAGACTAGACAGACAAGACTAGACAGACAAGACTAGACAGACAAGACTAGACAGACAAGACTAGACAGACAAGACTAGACAGACAAGACTAGACAGACAAGACTAGACAGACAAGACTAGACAGACAAGACTAGACAGACAAGACTAGACAGACAAGACTAGACAGACAAGACTAGACAGACAAGACTAGACAGACAAGACTAGACAGACAAGACTAGACAGACAAGACTAGACAGACAAGACTAGACAGACAAGACTAGACAGACAAGACTAGACAGACAAGACTAGACAGACAAGACTAGACAGACAAGACTAGACAGACAAGACTAGACAGACAAGACTAGACAGACAAGACTAGACAGACAAGACTAGACAGACAAGACTAGACAGACAAGACTAGACAGACAAGACTAGACAGACAAGACTAGACAGACAAGACTAGACAGACAAGACTAGACAGACAAGACTAGACAGACAAGACTAGACAGACAAGACTAGACAGACAAGACTAGACAGACAAGACTAGACAGACAAGACTAGACAGACAAGACTAGACAGACAAGACTAGACAGACAAGACTAGACAGACAAGACTAGACAGACAAGACTAGACAGACAAGACTAGACAGACAAGACTAGACAGACAAGACTAGACAGACAAGACTAGACAGACAAGACTAGACAGACAAGACTAGACAGACAAGACTAGACAGACAAGACTAGACAGACAAGACTAGACAGACAAGACTAGACAGACAAGACTAGACAGACAAGACTAGACAGACAAGACTAGACAGACAAGACTAGACAGACAAGACTAGACAGACAAGACTAGACAGACAAGACTAGACAGACAAGACTAGACAGACAAGACTAGACAGACAAGACTAGACAGACAAGACTAGACAGACAAGACTAGACAGACAAGACTAGACAGACAAGACTAGACAGACAAGACTAGACAGACAAGACTAGACAGACAAGACTAGACAGACAAGACTAGACAGACAAGACTAGACAGACAAGACTAGACAGACAAGACTAGACAGACAAGACTAGACAGACAAGACTAGACAGACAAGACTAGACAGACAAGACTAGACAGACAAGACTAGACAGACAAGACTAGACAGACAAGACTAGACAGACAAGACTAGACAGACAAGACTAGACAGACAAGACTAGACAGACAAGACTAGACAGACAAGACTAGACAGACAAGACTAGACAGACAAGACTAGACAGACAAGACTAGACAGACAAGACTAGACAGACAAGACTAGACAGACAAGACTAGACAGACAAGACTAGACAGACAAGACTAGACAGACAAGACTAGACAGACAAGACTAGACAGACAAGACTAGACAGACAAGACTAGACAGACAAGACTAGACAGACAAGACTAGACAGACAAGACTAGACAGACAAGACTAGACAGACAAGACTAGACAGACAAGACTAGACAGACAAGACTAGACAGACAAGACTAGACAGACAAGACTAGACAGACAAGACTAGACAGACAAGACTAGACAGACAAGACTAGACAGACAAGACTAGACAGACAAGACTAGACAGACAAGACTAGACAGACAAGACTAGACAGACAAGACTAGACAGACAAGACTAGACAGACAAGACTAGACAGACAAGACTAGACAGACAAGACTAGACAGACAAGACTAGACAGACAAGACTAGACAGACAAGACTAGACAGACAAGACTAGACAGACAAGACTAGACAGACAAGACTAGACAGACAAGACTAGACAGACAAGACTAGACAGACAAGACTAGACAGACAAGACTAGACAGACAAGACTAGACAGACAAGACTAGACAGACAAGACTAGACAGACAAGACTAGACAGACAAGACTAGACAGACAAGACTAGACAGACAAGACTAGACAGACAAGACTAGACAGACAAGACTAGACAGACAAGACTAGACAGACAAGACTAGACAGACAAGACTAGACAGACAAGACTAGACAGACAAGACTAGACAGACAAGACTAGACAGACAAGACTAGACAGACAAGACTAGACAGACAAGACTAGACAGACAAGACTAGACAGACAAGACTAGACAGACAAGACTAGACAGACAAGACTAGACAGACAAGACTAGACAGACAAGACTAGACAGACAAGACTAGACAGACAAGACTAGACAGACAAGACTAGACAGACAAGACTAGACAGACAAGACTAGACAGACAAGACTAGACAGACAAGACTAGACAGACAAGACTAGACAGACAAGACTAGACAGACAAGACTAGACAGACAAGACTAGACAGACAAGACTAGACAGACAAGACTAGACAGACAAGACTAGACAGACAAGACTAGACAGACAAGACTAGACAGACAAGACTAGACAGACAAGACTAGACAGACAAGACTAGACAGACAAGACTAGACAGACAAGACTAGACAGACAAGACTAGACAGACAAGACTAGACAGACAAGACTAGACAGACAAGACTAGACAGACAAGACTAGACAGACAAGACTAGACAGACAAGACTAGACAGACAAGACTAGACAGACAAGACTAGACAGACAAGACTAGACAGACAAGACTAGACAGACAAGACTAGACAGACAAGACTAGACAGACAAGACTAGACAGACAAGACTAGACAGACAAGACTAGACAGACAAGACTAGACAGACAAGACTAGACAGACAAGACTAGACAGACAAGACTAGACAGACAAGACTAGACAGACAAGACTAGACAGACAAGACTAGACAGACAAGACTAGACAGACAAGACTAGACAGACAAGACTAGACAGACAAGACTAGACAGACAAGACTAGACAGACAAGACTAGACAGACAAGACTAGACAGACAAGACTAGACAGACAAGACTAGACAGACAAGACTAGACAGACAAGACTAGACAGACAAGACTAGACAGACAAGACTAGACAGACAAGACTAGACAGACAAGACTAGACAGACAAGACTAGACAGACAAGACTAGACAGACAAGACTAGACAGACAAGACTAGACAGACAAGACTAGACAGACAAGACTAGACAGACAAGACTAGACAGACAAGACTAGACAGACAAGACTAGACAGACAAGACTAGACAGACAAGACTAGACAGACAAGACTAGACAGACAAGACTAGACAGACAAGACTAGACAGACAAGACTAGACAGACAAGACTAGACAGACAAGACTAGACAGACAAGACTAGACAGACAAGACTAGACAGACAAGACTAGACAGACAAGACTAGACAGACAAGACTAGACAGACAAGACTAGACAGACAAGACTAGACAGACAAGACTAGACAGACAAGACTAGACAGACAAGACTAGACAGACAAGACTAGACAGACAAGACTAGACAGACAAGACTAGACAGACAAGACTAGACAGACAAGACTAGACAGACAAGACTAGACAGACAAGACTAGACAGACAAGACTAGACAGACAAGACTAGACAGACAAGACTAGACAGACAAGACTAGACAGACAAGACTAGACAGACAAGACTAGACAGACAAGACTAGACAGACAAGACGACAGACTAGACAGACAAGACTAGACAGACAAGACAGACAAGACTAGACAGACAAGACTAGACAGACAAGACTAGACAGACAAGACTAGACAGACAAGACTAGACAGACAAGACTAGACAGACAAGACTAGACAGACAAGACTAGACAGACAAGACTAGACAGACAAGACTAGACAGACAAGACTAGACAGACAAGACTAGACAGACAAGACTAGACAGACAAGACTAGACAGACAAGACTAGACAGACAAGACTAGACAGACAAGACTAGACAGACAAGACTAGACAGACAAGACTAGACAGACAAGACTAGACAGACAAGACTAGACAGACAAGACTAGACAGACAAGACTAGACAGACAAGACTAGACAGACAAGACTAGACAGACAAGACTAGACAGACAAGACTAGACAGACAAGACTAGACAGACAAGACTAGACAGACAAGACTAGACAGACAAGACTAGACAGACAAGACTAGACAGACAAGACTAGACAGACAAGACTAGACAGACAAGACTAGACAGACAAGACTAGACAGACAAGACTAGACAGACAAGACTAGACAGACAAGACTAGACAGACAAGACTAGACAGACAAGACTAGACAGACAAGACTAGACAGACAAGACTAGACAGACAAGACTAGACAGACAAGACTAGACAGACAAGACTAGACAGACAAGACTAGACAGACAAGACTAGACAGACAAGACTAGACAGACAAGACTAGACAGACAAGACTAGACAGACAAGACTAGACAGACAAGACTAGACAGACAAGACTAGACAGACAAGACTAGACAGACAAGACTAGACAGACAAGACTAGACAGACAAGACTAGACAGACAAGACTAGACAGACAAGACTAGACAGACAAGACTAGACAGACAAGACTAGACAGACAAGACTAGACAGACAAGACTAGACAGACAAGACTAGACAGACAAGACTAGACAGACAAGACTAGACAGACAAGACTAGACAGACAAGACTAGACAGACAAGACTAGACAGACAAGACTAGACAGACAAGACTAGACAGACAAGACTAGACAGACAAGACTAGACAGACAAGACTAGACAGACAAGACTAGACAGACAAGACTAGACAGACAAGACTAGACAGACAAGACTAGACAGACAAGACTAGACAGACAAGACTAGACAGACAAGACTAGACAGACAAGACTAGACAGACAAGACTAGACAGACAAGACTAGACAGACAAGACTAGACAGACAAGACTAGACAGACAAGACTAGACAGACAAGACTAGACAGACAAGACTAGACAGACAAGACTAGACAGACAAGACTAGACAGACAAGACTAGACAGACAAGACTAGACAGACAAGACTAGACAGACAAGACTAGACAGACAAGACTAGACAGACAAGACTAGACAGACAAGACTAGACAGACAAGACTAGACAGACAAGACTAGACAGACAAGACTAGACAGACAAGACTAGACAGACAAGACTAGACAGACAAGACTAGACAGACAAGACTAGACAGACAAGACTAGACAGACAAGACTAGACAGACAAGACTAGACAGACAAGACTAGACAGACAAGACTAGACAGACAAGACTAGACAGACAAGACTAGACAGACAAGACTAGACAGACAAGACTAGACAGACAAGACTAGACAGACAAGACTAGACAGACAAGACTAGACAGACAAGACTAGACAGACAAGACTAGACAGACAAGACTAGACAGACAAGACTAGACAGACAAGACTAGACAGACAAGACTAGACAGACAAGACTAGACAGACAAGACTAGACAGACAAGACTAGACAGACAAGACTAGACAGACAAGACTAGACAGACAAGACTAGACAGACAAGACTAGACAGACAAGACTAGACAGACAAGACTAGACAGACAAGACTAGACAGACAAGACTAGACAGACAAGACTAGACAGACAAGACTAGACAGACAAGACTAGACAGACAAGACTAGACAGACAAGACTAGACAGACAAGACTAGACAGACAAGACTAGACAGACAAGACTAGACAGACAAGACTAGACAGACAAGACTAGACAGACAAGACTAGACAGACAAGACTAGACAGACAAGACTAGACAGACAAGACTAGACAGACAAGACTAGACAGACAAGACTAGACAGACAAGACTAGACAGACAAGACTAGACAGACAAGACTAGACAGACAAGACTAGACAGACAAGACTAGACAGACAAGACTAGACAGACAAGACTAGACAGACAAGACTAGACAGACAAGACTAGACAGACAAGACTAGACAGACAAGACTAGACAGACAAGACTAGACAGACAAGACTAGACAGACAAGACTAGACAGACAAGACTAGACAGACAAGACTAGACAGACAAGACTAGACAGACAAGACTAGACAGACAAGACTAGACAGACAAGACTAGACAGACAAGACTAGACAGACAAGACTAGACAGACAAGACTAGACAGACAAGACTAGACAGACAAGACTAGACAGACAAGACTAGACAGACAAGACTAGACAGACAAGACTAGACAGACAAGACTAGACAGACAAGACTAGACAGACAAGACTAGACAGACAAGACTAGACAGACAAGACTAGACAGACAAGACTAGACAGACAAGACTAGACAGACAAGACTAGACAGACAAGACTAGACAGACAAGACTAGACAGACAAGACTAGACAGACAAGACTAGACAGACAAGACTAGACAGACAAGACTAGACAGACAAGACTAGACAGACAAGACTAGACAGACAAGACTAGACAGACAAGACTAGACAGACAAGACTAGACAGACAAGACTAGACAGACAAGACTAGACAGACAAGACTAGACAGACAAGACTAGACAGACAAGACTAGACAGACAAGACTAGACAGACAAGACTAGACAGACAAGACTAGACAGACAAGACTAGACAGACAAGACTAGACAGACAAGACTAGACAGACAAGACTAGACAGACAAGACTAGACAGACAAGACTAGACAGACAAGACTAGACAGACAAGACTAGACAGACAAGACTAGACAGACAAGACTAGACAGACAAGACTAGACAGACAAGACTAGACAGACAAGACTAGACAGACAAGACTAGACAGACAAGACTAGACAGACAAGACTAGACAGACAAGACTAGACAGACAAGACTAGACAGACAAGACTAGACAGACAAGACTAGACAGACAAGACTAGACAGACAAGACTAGACAGACAAGACTAGACAGACAAGACTAGACAGACAAGACTAGACAGACAAGACTAGACAGACAAGACTAGACAGACAAGACTAGACAGACAAGACTAGACAGACAAGACTAGACAGACAAGACTAGACAGACAAGACTAGACAGACAAGACTAGACAGACAAGACTAGACAGACAAGACTAGACAGACAAGACTAGACAGACAAGACTAGACAGACAAGACTAGACAGACAAGACTAGACAGACAAGACTAGACAGACAAGACTAGACAGACAAGACTAGACAGACAAGACTAGACAGACAAGACTAGACAGACAAGACTAGACAGACAAGACTAGACAGACAAGACTAGACAGACAAGACTAGACAGACAAGACTAGACAGACAAGACTAGACAGACAAGACTAGACAGACAAGACTAGACAGACAAGACTAGACAGACAAGACTAGACAGACAAGACTAGACAGACAAGACTAGACAGACAAGACTAGACAGACAAGACTAGACAGACAAGACTAGACAGACAAGACTAGACAGACAAGACTAGACAGACAAGACTAGACAGACAAGACTAGACAGACAAGACTAGACAGACAAGACTAGACAGACAAGACTAGACAGACAAGACTAGACAGACAAGACTAGACAGACAAGACTAGACAGACAAGACTAGACAGACAAGACTAGACAGACAAGACTAGACAGACAAGACTAGACAGACAAGACTAGACAGACAAGACTAGACAGACAAGACTAGACAGACAAGACTAGACAGACAAGACTAGACAGACAAGACTAGACAGACAAGACTAGACAGACAAGACTAGACAGACAAGACTAGACAGACAAGACTAGACAGACAAGACTAGACAGACAAGACTAGACAGACAAGACTAGACAGACAAGACTAGACAGACAAGACTAGACAGACAAGACTAGACAGACAAGACTAGACAGACAAGACTAGACAGACAAGACTAGACAGACAAGACTAGACAGACAAGACTAGACAGACAAGACTAGACAGACAAGACTAGACAGACAAGACTAGACAGACAAGACTAGACAGACAAGACTAGACAGACAAGACTAGACAGACAAGACTAGACAGACAAGACTAGACAGACAAGACTAGACAGACAAGACTAGACAGACAAGACTAGACAGACAAGACTAGACAGACAAGACTAGACAGACAAGACTAGACAGACAAGACTAGACAGACAAGACTAGACAGACAAGACTAGACAGACAAGACTAGACAGACAAGACTAGACAGACAAGACTAGACAGACAAGACTAGACAGACAAGACTAGACAGACAAGACTAGACAGACAAGACTAGACAGACAAGACTAGACAGACAAGACTAGACAGACAAGACTAGACAGACAAGACTAGACAGACAAGACTAGACAGACAAGACTAGACAGACAAGACTAGACAGACAAGACTAGACAGACAAGACTAGACAGACAAGACTAGACAGACAAGACTAGACAGACAAGACTAGACAGACAAGACTAGACAGACAAGACTAGACAGACAAGACTAGACAGACAAGACTAGACAGACAAGACTAGACAGACAAGACTAGACAGACAAGACTAGACAGACAAGACTAGACAGACAAGACTAGACAGACAAGACTAGACAGACAAGACTAGACAGACAAGACTAGACAGACAAGACTAGACAGACAAGACTAGACAGACAAGACTAGACAGACAAGACTAGACAGACAAGACTAGACAGACAAGACTAGACAGACAAGACTAGACAGACAAGACTAGACAGACAAGACTAGACAGACAAGACTAGACAGACAAGACTAGACAGACAAGACTAGACAGACAAGACTAGACAGACAAGACTAGACAGACAAGACTAGACAGACAAGACTAGACAGACAAGACTAGACAGACAAGACTAGACAGACAAGACTAGACAGACAAGACTAGACAGACAAGACTAGACAGACAAGACTAGACAGACAAGACTAGACAGACAAGACTAGACAGACAAGACTAGACAGACAAGACTAGACAGACAAGACTAGACAGACAAGACTAGACAGACAAGACTAGACAGACAAGACTAGACAGACAAGACTAGACAGACAAGACTAGACAGACAAGACTAGACAGACAAGACTAGACAGACAAGACTAGACAGACAAGACTAGACAGACAAGACTAGACAGACAAGACTAGACAGACAAGACTAGACAGACAAGACTAGACAGACAAGACTAGACAGACAAGACTAGACAGACAAGACTAGACAGACAAGACTAGACAGACAAGACTAGACAGACAAGACTAGACAGACAAGACTAGACAGACAAGACTAGACAGACAAGACTAGACAGACAAGACTAGACAGACAAGACTAGACAGACAAGACTAGACAGACAAGACTAGACAGACAAGACTAGACAGACAAGACTAGACAGACAAGACTAGACAGACAAGACTAGACAGACAAGACTAGACAGACAAGACTAGACAGACAAGACTAGACAGACAAGACTAGACAGACAAGACTAGACAGACAAGACTAGACAGACAAGACTAGACAGACAAGACTAGACAGACAAGACTAGACAGACAAGACTAGACAGACAAGACTAGACAGACAAGACTAGACAGACAAGACTAGACAGACAAGACTAGACAGACAAGACTAGACAGACAAGACTAGACAGACAAGACTAGACAGACAAGACTAGACAGACAAGACTAGACAGACAAGACTAGACAGACAAGACTAGACAGACAAGACTAGACAGACAAGACTAGACAGACAAGACTAGACAGACAAGACTAGACAGACAAGACTAGACAGACAAGACTAGACAGACAAGACTAGACAGACAAGACTAGACAGACAAGACTAGACAGACAAGACTAGACAGACAAGACTAGACAGACAAGACTAGACAGACAAGACTAGACAGACAAGACTAGACAGACAAGACTAGACAGACAAGACTAGACAGACAAGACTAGACAGACAAGACTAGACAGACAAGACTAGACAGACAAGACTAGACAGACAAGACTAGACAGACAAGACTAGACAGACAAGACTAGACAGACAAGACTAGACAGACAAGACTAGACAGACAAGACTAGACAGACAAGACTAGACAGACAAGACTAGACAGACAAGACTAGACAGACAAGACTAGACAGACAAGACTAGACAGACAAGACTAGACAGACAAGACTAGACAGACAAGACTAGACAGACAAGACTAGACAGACAAGACTAGACAGACAAGACTAGACAGACAAGACTAGACAGACAAGACTAGACAGACAAGACTAGACAGACAAGACTAGACAGACAAGACTAGACAGACAAGACTAGACAGACAAGACTAGACAGACAAGACTAGACAGACAAGACTAGACAGACAAGACTAGACAGACAAGACTAGACAGACAAGACTAGACAGACAAGACTAGACAGACAAGACTAGACAGACAAGACTAGACAGACAAGACTAGACAGACAAGACTAGACAGACAAGACTAGACAGACAAGACTAGACAGACAAGACTAGACAGACAAGACTAGACAGACAAGACTAGACAGACAAGACTAGACAGACAAGACTAGACAGACAAGACTAGACAGACAAGACTAGACAGACAAGACTAGACAGACAAGACTAGACAGACAAGACTAGACAGACAAGACTAGACAGACAAGACTAGACAGACAAGACTAGACAGACAAGACTAGACAGACAAGACTAGACAGACAAGACTAGACAGACAAGACTAGACAGACAAGACTAGACAGACAAGACTAGACAGACAAGACTAGACAGACAAGACTAGACAGACAAGACTAGACAGACAAGACTAGACAGACAAGACTAGACAGACAAGACTAGACAGACAAGACTAGACAGACAAGACTAGACAGACAAGACTAGACAGACAAGACTAGACAGACAAGACTAGACAGACAAGACTAGACAGACAAGACTAGACAGACAAGACTAGACAGACAAGACTAGACAGACAAGACTAGACAGACAAGACTAGACAGACAAGACTAGACAGACAAGACTAGACAGACAAGACTAGACAGACAAGACTAGACAGACAAGACTAGACAGACAAGACTAGACAGACAAGACTAGACAGACAAGACTAGACAGACAAGACTAGACAGACAAGACTAGACAGACAAGACTAGACAGACAAGACTAGACAGACAAGACTAGACAGACAAGACTAGACAGACAAGACTAGACAGACAAGACTAGACAGACAAGACTAGACAGACAAGACTAGACAGACAAGACTAGACAGACAAGACTAGACAGACAAGACTAGACAGACAAGACTAGACAGACAAGACTAGACAGACAAGACTAGACAGACAAGACTAGACAGACAAGACTAGACAGACAAGACTAGACAGACAAGACTAGACAGACAAGACTAGACAGACAAGACTAGACAGACAAGACTAGACAGACAAGACTAGACAGACAAGACTAGACAGACAAGACTAGACAGACAAGACTAGACAGACAAGACTAGACAGACAAGACTAGACAGACAAGACTAGACAGACAAGACTAGACAGACAAGACTAGACAGACAAGACTAGACAGACAAGACTAGACAGACAAGACTAGACAGACAAGACTAGACAGACAAGACTAGACAGACAAGACTAGACAGACAAGACTAGACAGACAAGACTAGACAGACAAGACTAGACAGACAAGACTAGACAGACAAGACTAGACAGACAAGACTAGACAGACAAGACTAGACAGACAAGACTAGACAGACAAGACTAGACAGACAAGACTAGACAGACAAGACTAGACAGACAAGACTAGACAGACAAGACTAGACAGACAAGACTAGACAGACAAGACTAGACAGACAAGACTAGACAGACAAGACTAGACAGACAAGACTAGACAGACAAGACTAGACAGACAAGACTAGACAGACAAGACTAGACAGACAAGACTAGACAGACAAGACTAGACAGACAAGACTAGACAGACAAGACTAGACAGACAAGACTAGACAGACAAGACTAGACAGACAAGACTAGACAGACAAGACTAGACAGACAAGACTAGACAGACAAGACTAGACAGACAAGACTAGACAGACAAGACTAGACAGACAAGACTAGACAGACAAGACTAGACAGACAAGACTAGACAGACAAGACTAGACAGACAAGACTAGACAGACAAGACTAGACAGACAAGACTAGACAGACAAGACTAGACAGACAAGACTAGACAGACAAGACTAGACAGACAAGACTAGACAGACAAGACTAGACAGACAAGACTAGACAGACAAGACTAGACAGACAAGACTAGACAGACAAGACTAGACAGACAAGACTAGACAGACAAGACTAGACAGACAAGACTAGACAGACAAGACTAGACAGACAAGACTAGACAGACAAGACTAGACAGACAAGACTAGACAGACAAGACTAGACAGACAAGACTAGACAGACAAGACTAGACAGACAAGACTAGACAGACAAGACTAGACAGACAAGACTAGACAGACAAGACTAGACAGACAAGACTAGACAGACAAGACTAGACAGACAAGACTAGACAGACAAGACTAGACAGACAAGACTAGACAGACAAGACTAGACAGACAAGACTAGACAGACAAGACTAGACAGACAAGACTAGACAGACAAGACTAGACAGACAAGACTAGACAGACAAGACTAGACAGACAAGACTAGACAGACAAGACTAGACAGACAAGACTAGACAGACAAGACTAGACAGACAAGACTAGACAGACAAGACTAGACAGACAAGACTAGACAGACAAGACTAGACAGACAAGACTAGACAGACAAGACTAGACAGACAAGACTAGACAGACAAGACTAGACAGACAAGACTAGACAGACAAGACTAGACAGACAAGACTAGACAGACAAGACTAGACAGACAAGACTAGACAGACAAGACTAGACAGACAAGACTAGACAGACAAGACTAGACAGACAAGACTAGACAGACAAGACTAGACAGACAAGACTAGACAGACAAGACTAGACAGACAAGACTAGACAGACAAGACTAGACAGACAAGACTAGACAGACAAGACTAGACAGACAAGACTAGACAGACAAGACTAGACAGACAAGACTAGACAGACAAGACTAGACAGACAAGACTAGACAGACAAGACTAGACAGACAAGACTAGACAGACAAGACTAGACAGACAAGACTAGACAGACAAGACTAGACAGACAAGACTAGACAGACAAGACTAGACAGACAAGACTAGACAGACAAGACTAGACAGACAAGACTAGACAGACAAGACTAGACAGACAAGACTAGACAGACAAGACTAGACAGACAAGACTAGACAGACAAGACTAGACAGACAAGACTAGACAGACAAGACTAGACAGACAAGACTAGACAGACAAGACTAGACAGACAAGACTAGACAGACAAGACTAGACAGACAAGACTAGACAGACAAGACTAGACAGACAAGACTAGACAGACAAGACTAGACAGACAAGACTAGACAGACAAGACTAGACAGACAAGACTAGACAGACAAGACTAGACAGACAAGACTAGACAGACAAGACTAGACAGACAAGACTAGACAGACAAGACTAGACAGACAAGACTAGACAGACAAGACTAGACAGACAAGACTAGACAGACAAGACTAGACAGACAAGACTAGACAGACAAGACTAGACAGACAAGACTAGACAGACAAGACTAGACAGACAAGACTAGACAGACAAGACTAGACAGACAAGACTAGACAGACAAGACTAGACAGACAAGACTAGACAGACAAGACTAGACAGACAAGACTAGACAGACAAGACTAGACAGACAAGACTAGACAGACAAGACTAGACAGACAAGACTAGACAGACAAGACTAGACAGACAAGACTAGACAGACAAGACTAGACAGACAAGACTAGACAGACAAGACTAGACAGACAAGACTAGACAGACAAGACTAGACAGACAAGACTAGACAGACAAGACTAGACAGACAAGACTAGACAGACAAGACTAGACAGACAAGACTAGACAGACAAGACTAGACAGACAAGACTAGACAGACAAGACTAGACAGACAAGACTAGACAGACAAGACTAGACAGACAAGACTAGACAGACAAGACTAGACAGACAAGACTAGACAGACAAGACTAGACAGACAAGACTAGACAGACAAGACTAGACAGACAAGACTAGACAGACAAGACTAGACAGACAAGACTAGACAGACAAGACTAGACAGACAAGACTAGACAGACAAGACTAGACAGACAAGACTAGACAGACAAGACTAGACAGACAAGACTAGACAGACAAGACTAGACAGACAAGACTAGACAGACAAGACTAGACAGACAAGACTAGACAGACAAGACTAGACAGACAAGACTAGACAGACAAGACTAGACAGACAAGACTAGACAGACAAGACTAGACAGACAAGACTAGACAGACAAGACTAGACAGACAAGACTAGACAGACAAGACTAGACAGACAAGACTAGACAGACAAGACTAGACAGACAAGACTAGACAGACAAGACTAGACAGACAAGACTAGACAGACAAGACTAGACAGACAAGACTAGACAGACAAGACTAGACAGACAAGACTAGACAGACAAGACTAGACAGACAAGACTAGACAGACAAGACTAGACAGACAAGACTAGACAGACAAGACTAGACAGACAAGACTAGACAGACAAGACTAGACAGACAAGACTAGACAGACAAGACTAGACAGACAAGACTAGACAGACAAGACTAGACAGACAAGACTAGACAGACAAGACTAGACAGACAAGACTAGACAGACAAGACTAGACAGACAAGACTAGACAGACAAGACTAGACAGACAAGACTAGACAGACAAGACTAGACAGACAAGACTAGACAGACAAGACTAGACAGACAAGACTAGACAGACAAGACTAGACAGACAAGACTAGACAGACAAGACTAGACAGACAAGACTAGACAGACAAGACTAGACAGACAAGACTAGACAGACAAGACTAGACAGACAAGACTAGACAGACAAGACTAGACAGACAAGACTAGACAGACAAGACTAGACAGACAAGACTAGACAGACAAGACTAGACAGACAAGACTAGACAGACAAGACTAGACAGACAAGACTAGACAGACAAGACTAGACAGACAAGACTAGACAGACAAGACTAGACAGACAAGACTAGACAGACAAGACTAGACAGACAAGACTAGACAGACAAGACTAGACAGACAAGACTAGACAGACAAGACTAGACAGACAAGACTAGACAGACAAGACTAGACAGACAAGACTAGACAGACAAGACTAGACAGACAAGACTAGACAGACAAGACTAGACAGACAAGACTAGACAGACAAGACTAGACAGACAAGACTAGACAGACAAGACTAGACAGACAAGACTAGACAGACAAGACTAGACAGACAAGACTAGACAGACAAGACTAGACAGACAAGACTAGACAGACAAGACTAGACAGACAAGACTAGACAGACAAGACTAGACAGACAAGACTAGACAGACAAGACTAGACAGACAAGACTAGACAGACAAGACTAGACAGACAAGACTAGACAGACAAGACTAGACAGACAAGACTAGACAGACAAGACTAGACAGACAAGACTAGACAGACAAGACTAGACAGACAAGACTAGACAGACAAGACTAGACAGACAAGACTAGACAGACAAGACTAGACAGACAAGACTAGACAGACAAGACTAGACAGACAAGACTAGACAGACAAGACTAGACAGACAAGACTAGACAGACAAGACTAGACAGACAAGACTAGACAGACAAGACTAGACAGACAAGACTAGACAGACAAGACTAGACAGACAAGACTAGACAGACAAGACTAGACAGACAAGACTAGACAGACAAGACTAGACAGACAAGACTAGACAGACAAGACTAGACAGACAAGACTAGACAGACAAGACTAGACAGACAAGACTAGACAGACAAGACTAGACAGACAAGACTAGACAGACAAGACTAGACAGACAAGACTAGACAGACAAGACTAGACAGACAAGACTAGACAGACAAGACTAGACAGACAAGACTAGACAGACAAGACTAGACAGACAAGACTAGACAGACAAGACTAGACAGACAAGACTAGACAGACAAGACTAGACAGACAAGACTAGACAGACAAGACTAGACAGACAAGACTAGACAGACAAGACTAGACAGACAAGACTAGACAGACAAGACTAGACAGACAAGACTAGACAGACAAGACTAGACAGACAAGACTAGACAGACAAGACTAGACAGACAAGACTAGACAGACAAGACTAGACAGACAAGACTAGACAGACAAGACTAGACAGACAAGACTAGACAGACAAGACTAGACAGACAAGACTAGACAGACAAGACTAGACAGACAAGACTAGACAGACAAGACTAGACAGACAAGACTAGACAGACAAGACTAGACAGACAAGACTAGACAGACAAGACTAGACAGACAAGACTAGACAGACAAGACTAGACAGACAAGACTAGACAGACAAGACTAGACAGACAAGACTAGACAGACAAGACTAGACAGACAAGACTAGACAGACAAGACTAGACAGACAAGACTAGACAGACAAGACTAGACAGACAAGACTAGACAGACAAGACTAGACAGACAAGACTAGACAGACAAGACTAGACAGACAAGACTAGACAGACAAGACTAGACAGACAAGACTAGACAGACAAGACTAGACAGACAAGACTAGACAGACAAGACTAGACAGACAAGACTAGACAGACAAGACTAGACAGACAAGACTAGACAGACAAGACTAGACAGACAAGACTAGACAGACAAGACTAGACAGACAAGACTAGACAGACAAGACTAGACAGACAAGACTAGACAGACAAGACTAGACAGACAAGACTAGACAGACAAGACTAGACAGACAAGACTAGACAGACAAGACTAGACAGACAAGACTAGACAGACAAGACTAGACAGACAAGACTAGACAGACAAGACTAGACAGACAAGACTAGACAGACAAGACTAGACAGACAAGACTAGACAGACAAGACTAGACAGACAAGACTAGACAGACAAGACTAGACAGACAAGACTAGACAGACAAGACTAGACAGACAAGACTAGACAGACAAGACTAGACAGACAAGACTAGACAGACAAGACTAGACAGACAAGACTAGACAGACAAGACTAGACAGACAAGACTAGACAGACAAGACTAGACAGACAAGACTAGACAGACAAGACTAGACAGACAAGACTAGACAGACAAGACTAGACAGACAAGACTAGACAGACAAGACTAGACAGACAAGACTAGACAGACAAGACTAGACAGACAAGACTAGACAGACAAGACTAGACAGACAAGACTAGACAGACAAGACTAGACAGACAAGACTAGACAGACAAGACTAGACAGACAAGACTAGACAGACAAGACTAGACAGACAAGACTAGACAGACAAGACTAGACAGACAAGACTAGACAGACAAGACTAGACAGACAAGACTAGACAGACAAGACTAGACAGACAAGACTAGACAGACAAGACTAGACAGACAAGACTAGACAGACAAGACTAGACAGACAAGACTAGACAGACAAGACTAGACAGACAAGACTAGACAGACAAGACTAGACAGACAAGACTAGACAGACAAGACTAGACAGACAAGACTAGACAGACAAGACTAGACAGACAAGACTAGACAGACAAGACTAGACAGACAAGACTAGACAGACAAGACTAGACAGACAAGACTAGACAGACAAGACTAGACAGACAAGACTAGACAGACAAGACTAGACAGACAAGACTAGACAGACAAGACTAGACAGACAAGACTAGACAGACAAGACTAGACAGACAAGACTAGACAGACAAGACTAGACAGACAAGACTAGACAGACAAGACTAGACAGACAAGACTAGACAGACAAGACTAGACAGACAAGACTAGACAGACAAGACTAGACAGACAAGACTAGACAGACAAGACTAGACAGACAAGACTAGACAGACAAGACTAGACAGACAAGACTAGACAGACAAGACTAGACAGACAAGACTAGACAGACAAGACTAGACAGACAAGACTAGACAGACAAGACTAGACAGACAAGACTAGACAGACAAGACTAGACAGACAAGACTAGACAGACAAGACTAGACAGACAAGACTAGACAGACAAGACTAGACAGACAAGACTAGACAGACAAGACTAGACAGACAAGACTAGACAGACAAGACTAGACAGACAAGACTAGACAGACAAGACTAGACAGACAAGACTAGACAGACAAGACTAGACAGACAAGACTAGACAGACAAGACTAGACAGACAAGACTAGACAGACAAGACTAGACAGACAAGACTAGACAGACAAGACTAGACAGACAAGACTAGACAGACAAGACTAGACAGACAAGACTAGACAGACAAGACTAGACAGACAAGACTAGACAGACAAGACTAGACAGACAAGACTAGACAGACAAGACTAGACAGACAAGACTAGACAGACAAGACTAGACAGACAAGACTAGACAGACAAGACTAGACAGACAAGACTAGACAGACAAGACTAGACAGACAAGACTAGACAGACAAGACTAGACAGACAAGACTAGACAGACAAGACTAGACAGACAAGACTAGACAGACAAGACTAGACAGACAAGACTAGACAGACAAGACTAGACAGACAAGACTAGACAGACAAGACTAGACAGACAAGACTAGACAGACAAGACTAGACAGACAAGACTAGACAGACAAGACTAGACAGACAAGACTAGACAGACAAGACTAGACAGACAAGACTAGACAGACAAGACTAGACAGACAAGACTAGACAGACAAGACTAGACAGACAAGACTAGACAGACAAGACTAGACAGACAAGACTAGACAGACAAGACTAGACAGACAAGACTAGACAGACAAGACTAGACAGACAAGACTAGACAGACAAGACTAGACAGACAAGACTAGACAGACAAGACTAGACAGACAAGACTAGACAGACAAGACTAGACAGACAAGACTAGACAGACAAGACTAGACAGACAAGACTAGACAGACAAGACTAGACAGACAAGACTAGACAGACAAGACTAGACAGACAAGACTAGACAGACAAGACTAGACAGACAAGACTAGACAGACAAGACTAGACAGACAAGACTAGACAGACAAGACTAGACAGACAAGACTAGACAGACAAGACTAGACAGACAAGACTAGACAGACAAGACTAGACAGACAAGACTAGACAGACAAGACTAGACAGACAAGACTAGACAGACAAGACTAGACAGACAAGACTAGACAGACAAGACTAGACAGACAAGACTAGACAGACAAGACTAGACAGACAAGACTAGACAGACAAGACTAGACAGACAAGACTAGACAGACAAGACTAGACAGACAAGACTAGACAGACAAGACTAGACAGACAAGACTAGACAGACAAGACTAGACAGACAAGACTAGACAGACAAGACTAGACAGACAAGACTAGACAGACAAGACTAGACAGACAAGACTAGACAGACAAGACTAGACAGACAAGACTAGACAGACAAGACTAGACAGACAAGACTAGACAGACAAGACTAGACAGACAAGACTAGACAGACAAGACTAGACAGACAAGACTAGACAGACAAGACTAGACAGACAAGACTAGACAGACAAGACTAGACAGACAAGACTAGACAGACAAGACTAGACAGACAAGACTAGACAGACAAGACTAGACAGACAAGACTAGACAGACAAGACTAGACAGACAAGACTAGACAGACAAGACTAGACAGACAAGACTAGACAGACAAGACTAGACAGACAAGACTAGACAGACAAGACTAGACAGACAAGACTAGACAGACAAGACTAGACAGACAAGACTAGACAGACAAGACTAGACAGACAAGACTAGACAGACAAGACTAGACAGACAAGACTAGACAGACAAGACTAGACAGACAAGACTAGACAGACAAGACTAGACAGACAAGACTAGACAGACAAGACTAGACAGACAAGACTAGACAGACAAGACTAGACAGACAAGACTAGACAGACAAGACTAGACAGACAAGACTAGACAGACAAGACTAGACAGACAAGACTAGACAGACAAGACTAGACAGACAAGACTAGACAGACAACGACACAAGACTAGACAGACAAGACTAGACAGACAAGACTAGACAGACAAGACTAGACAGACAAGACTAGACAGACAAGACTAGACAGACAAGACTAGACAGACAAGACTAGACAGACAAGACTAGACAGACAAGACTAGACAGACAAGACTAGACAGACAAGACTAGACAGACAAGACTAGACAGACAAGACTAGACAGACAAGACTAGACAGACAAGACTAGACAGACAAGACTAGACAGACAAGACTAGACAGACAAGACTAGACAGACAAGACTAGACAGACAAGACTAGACAGACAAGACTAGACAGACAAGACTAGACAGACAAGACTAGACAGACAAGACTAGACAGACAAGACTAGACAGACAAGACTAGACAGACAAGACTAGACAGACAAGACTAGACAGACAAGACTAGACAGACAAGACTAGACAGACAAGACTAGACAGACAAGACTAGACAGACAAGACTAGACAGACAAGACTAGACAGACAAGACTAGACAGACAAGACTAGACAGACAAGACTAGACAGACAAGACTAGACAGACAAGACTAGACAGACAAGACTAGACAGACAAGACTAGACAGACAAGACTAGACAGACAAGACTAGACAGACAAGACTAGACAGACAAGACTAGACAGACAAGACTAGACAGACAAGACTAGACAGACAAGACTAGACAGACAAAACTAGACAGACAAGACTAGACAGACAAGACTAGACAGACAAGACTAGACAGACAAGACTAGACAGACAATACTAGACAGACAAGACTAGACATAGACAGACAAGACTAGACAGACAAGACTAGACAGACAAGACTAGACAGACAAGACTAGACAGACAAGACTAGACAGACAAGACTAGACAGACAAGACTAGACAGACAAGACTAGACAGACAAGACTAGACAGACAAGACTAGACAGACAAGACTAGACAGACAAGACTAGACAGACAAGACTAGACAGACAAGACTAGACAGACAGACTAGACAGACAAGACTAGACAGACAAGACTAGACAGACAAGACTAGACAGGACAAGACTAGACAGGACAAGACTAGACAAGACTAGACAAGACTAGACACGACTAGACAGAACAAGACTAGACAGACAAGACTAGACAGACAAGACTAGACAGACAAGGACTAGACAGACAAGACTAGACAGACAAGACTAGACAAGACTAGCAGACAACACTAGACAGACAAGACTAGACAGACAAGACTAGACAGACAAGACTAGACAGACAAGACTAGACAGACAAGACCTAGACAGACAAGACTAGACAGACAAGACTAGACAGACAAGACTAGACAGACAAGACCTAGACAGACAAGACTAGACAGACAAGACTAGACAGACAAGACCTAGACGGACAAGACTAGACGGACAAGACTAGACAGACATGACTAGACAGACAAGATTAGACAGCCAAGACTAGACAGACTAGACGGACAAGACTAGACAGACAAGACTAGACAGACAAGACTAGACAACCAAGACTAGACAGACAAGACTAGACAGACAAGACTAGACAGACAAGACTAGACAGACAAGACTAGACAGACAAAACTAGACAGACAAGACTAGACAGACAAGAGTAGACAGACAAGACTAAACAGACAAGACTAGACAGACAAGACTAGACAGACAAGACTAGACAGACGAGACTAGACAGACAAGACTAGACAGACAAGACTAGACAGACAAGGCTAGACAGACAAGACTAGACAGACAAGACTAGACAGACAAGACTAGACAGACAAGACTAGGCAGGCAAGAGTAGACAGACAAGAATAGACAGACTAGACTATACAGACAACCTTACATATCTATAAACTGATACTCTTGTCTATATAGTTTTACCTAAGTATAAAAAATAAGATTCTTCGATGATATTTAAGGAATTAAAAGAATTATTATTTTTTTATTTAAACGCAATTGAAAAATTATAGAAATCTTTGGTTGAGACGTTGAAAAACCATCCAGACTTGAGGAATCTGGAAGTGAATACTTTTGACGATGTAAGAAGGATTACTATGAGAAGAACTAAGGCGCTGATGCAGCTTCCTGAGACAAGTTACACAGAGTTCTTTAGTAATATACAAAAACTTAGGGGATTCTCCGATGTGAGCATTGGTTGGGACCCTTATACCCTCGCGAAGCACTATTTGAATCAAGATATGTTTCTGAATGTTATACAGGCTTTCGGTACGGAGAAACACGAAGTTGTAGTGAAATCAACGGAAAATGGCGAAGTAAGTAAAGCATTTCTCTAAATTTTAAGTTAAATTATGTTTGACAAAAGGTAGCAGTGATTACATAGCCAAGTGAGACTAGAAACTTAAGTTTCTTTACAAGCGAGGCGAACAAGTAAATCAAACAAATTCATTTTTAGGCATTCGGATGTTTCTGTTTGACGGAGATCGGTCATGGTTCAAATACGAAGGCAATGCGAACCACCGCAACCTACGATTTGGGAACGAAACAATTTATTCTGAATACTCCCGATTTTGAGGCGGCCAAATGTTGGGCGGCTTCGTTGGGACAAACCGCAACCCATGCCATTGTCTATGCCCAACTTTACACACCTGATGGGATCTGTCACGGCTTACACCTATTTCTTGTTCAAATTCGAGATACAAAGACCCATTTACCATTGCCTGGAATTACCGTTGGCGATATGGGGGAGAAGATTGATTTCAATGGAATCGACAATGGGTAAGAAATATTGAGAAGAAGTATGAAGGTAATGGAATTTAAAGAGTGAATTTGAAGTTCGGACAAATACTTGTTTGGCCTAAATTTTTATTTTAATTATATTTTTGGATGGAGCTATCGTTTATATCTTTATGTCAATACGTTAATGCCAATTAGCGCTTCGCGAGTGCCCGTGCCTAGACTAGACAAACAAGACTAGACCGACCATTCCTGAATCCGATCTGCGTATCACTAATACCCCTTCTAACAATTTGTAGTATAGACTTTTGTGTACTGTTTTTAGAAATACTCTTAAGGCGTGACTCATGAGGCTAATGCCCGCTCCAGACTCTCGCAGAGTAACTTCGGCGAGGATCCTCGCCGAAGTTGTTCGGGGCGAGGAACTACACGGAGTAGGCATCCACCCTCTCACCTTTCTTCGCGAGTACCTCAGTTCTCGCACCTCGTGTCCCTTTAACTCGGGCACGAAAAATCGCTTCATGAAGCGAAGTTAGCCAAGGCGAGGCGAGGAAGCACAAGGCGATGCGAGTAACCTGACCACACTCTCGTTCCTCGCTCAACTCCGTGCTACTTCGCGAGAGTCTGGAGCGGGCATTACACTTCGGTAGTCGCTACAGTTTTTGGCACTTAGTTTCTTTGGTATCGTGCTAAATGTTGACCTTAGCCGCACGTTTGGAAATATTCTTTTCATATATGTTGTTCTACAGGTTCGTAATGACCTCAATTTGTTCGTTTTTCACGAGTTTTAACGGCAGATACTTCATCTGGGTTAACCGCTTTACCGCCTTTCATGTTCTTGTGGCTCATGTGGCATGTTGTACTCTTAAGGCGTACTTCCTTCTTTGTTATTTGGGTGCTACTTACATCTTGTCGTGTGTTACTTGGGGGAGCTCTGGTGTAGAGATGAGCATGGGACGAGTTTCTCGTTCCAGATCCCGTCCCGTGGGACGGATCCCTGTCACTGTCCCATCCCATCACATTTTCGTCCCATTGTCCCATCCCACAAACCAAAAATTTTGGTCACATCCCATCCCATCTCGGTCCCATTCATCCCATAAAGCAGATTTTCTTTTCGGTTTTTCAACAATGAGTAATTCTTTTTCATAGCAAACGAATCGGAAAGTTTTTCAGGAACTACATATACATACATAGTTTTAAAAAATTGTGTATTGGCACAATAAATGATATTTTTGGATTATTGCCTATTTTTAATCTAATCGTTAAAATCGTTAAAAACAAAGCTACACCATTTTCAAGATAAAAATAGGACTTTCGCGTAAGCGCGAATCGGTAACCGACAAACTGTGGCGCGTCGTGAAAAAACTTAACTAAAGCACCCAGAAGCCTACTTGTGTCTATAACCAAATGAAAATAGATTTACTAGATTAACAAAACTCGTCCCACTCCATCCTATACAAAATTGTCGTCCCATCCCATCCCATACCCCGCGACGTTCATACCACTCATCCCATCCCATGGGACGGTGGGATGGGATGGGTCAATGGGATCCCATGCTCCTCTGTACTCTGGTGTCCTTGAAGAGTTCGTCTATGTAAGGGGGAAGGGAGAGGGGGATAATGGGAGAGCTAAAACTAGCAGGTACTAACTACATACAATCCACAATCAATAAACTAGATAGGTAGAAAATTGGATTACATTAAATGAACCAAATACAAATGAACGAAATATTTATTTAGGTCAACCCGACTTTTGCTAAATTCTTCCAGAAAGAGTTTCCTCGTATTTTCTTTCCGCTGGGCGGTGTTGAGCCGTTCTATGTAGTAGAGCTTGTTGCGCATGGTGATAAGAAGCGAAGATCGATCGACATCATCAGATTGTTAATCCGAAGGATCGTCTCGCCCAGTTGCCCCTATTTAGATTTTCGTGAAAAGTGATGTATATATTAAGACAGTCAAGGTTAAAAACAAAAACTACCCAGACAATGCAAATCTTAGTGATTTGTGTTGATTTAATCAAAATTGATATTTCAATATGAACCTCATTTAGTATAACTTTATAACTTTGTGATTTTTATCTTTCACTATTTTTAATTTAGATTTAGTACTTAAAATCCCTGAATATTTTGTGCTTGCATTAAGTAGATATCTCATTAAACTAATATTTCTAATTGATATTTCAATATTAACCAAAATATTTTAGAAATGCTTTATCATTTAATTCAACTGATAAGTCTTATCTTTAAAACGTTCTACTTACTGAGTTGATAATAATTGATATATAATTTTTATAATTGATAATAATTTTGACCAAAAAATCATTAGATTTAGTTAGTTTAGAGTTTAGACTAACAATATGTACTTTATATACATGATTAGATAGATAGATAGACATGATTAAATAGACTTGTCTGTCTACTCTGTGTTGTCTTGTCGGGTCTGTTAGCATTAGTTAGTAGTAATACTACAACCAAGTAAAGATAATACTAACAACCATAACGAACATATAAACAACTTAACCGTATGGACAGATATTGAAACTAACACCCACACATTTTTTAGTTACCATACATAGAATCCCTTACAAACAACTAAGAAAGAATGCTTAGTCCTTACAATTGCAAATTTGCATATTATAATACAAAAACAATTGGACAATATTACACAAAACTTAAGGATCCACTACCTAAGACAATGAACTCAAGCTTGGTTTAAAAGATCGATTGCTCGAACAACATTTAAAAGACAGAACCCGCCAAGATAAGTCAGATTGTAACAATGTTCATTTAAATCCCGATAAAACCGCTTTAACAACACATATTTTTCAATCTGGCCATCATTTTGATTTTGATAACATCTCAATACTGGACATTGAAAAACATTACTACAAACGCAAGATTAGCGAAATGATTTTCATTACAAAACACAATACAGTAGGGGGAGGTTTTTTGATTGATTCATAAAAATTGAATTTGAATTGAATTGAACATAAGTATAAACGTAATATTTTTTATTTATTTTCAACTCAACGTCTAGCTAAATGTATAAATATTATAATGTCAAGGATCAAAGTTGTTTAAGTTGTTATAGAAAAGGAAAATTACGTGTTTTGTAAAAAATGGATTTTGAATCATTCTGCCCCACCAACGGGGTACTTAGACACATCACGTGGGGACTTTAATACAGAATGGAAATTGTATAAAATGGTTATATTATAACACTAAAAAATAGATAATCCCATTATCACGACAATAGTTAACAGATTTAGTAGAAATATGTGATTCGTAGTCATCACAAATAGTAAGTGTGTCACCCACCCGCTCCTGTTTGCCAAGCCAAGACTGCCTTGGGGAGCCCCATTTAAAAATGGGTCTTTGAAATGGACACGAGGAAAAACATAAACGGGAGGAAGAGCACCACATGTTGCTGTTACTACTCCACAAAAAGTTATTAGTTCTCCGCGTTCAGCTGACACAATTTGTCCTTCTTGCCTCTGTGTCTTTTCAGCCAAAATTTTAGGCGTTGGTAAGACCGTGTTAATGCCTGTTTCGTCTAAATTTAATATACGGTTAGGTGTGAATTTATAACGTAACATTACACGCGCAAAATTATCCAAAAATTCAGCCACTGTAAGACCGCAGTGGCAAAAACGCAGTTAAATGCAAAACTTCTTGTGCCGCTTTGAACTTCTGATTTCTTTTTCTAAATCCTGCTGCCCTATCTTTCCCGGCGCTTTTATTTTCTGATCATCATTTTCTGATGGCAACTACAGAACATATAATTTGAACATATTTTATATTATTTAAGAATAAATTTATATTGTGCAAATTTTATTGGGGCACTTTGATATGAGTACGGGTCACATTGATATGTATCATTGTGCCCCGTACTTTGTTGTAACTAAGTGCCACAAACATTTTTTTTCAAAATGCAAATTATACTGATGAAACTAATTTATTTATTTAAAAAAATGCACTAAATCCTTAATACTTGATGCCCTAACTTACCTTTGGTATATATAGATCTTAACAAGATGGCAAAGAAGATCTTGGAAAGAGCTTTATATTTAAAGTATTTTTTTAGTTGACCGCACTTGAAACACGTTAGGACTTTTAAAATGCCATCGACTGATTGGCTGTCTGCGCGATCGCAATGGATGCGTTCCAACATTTATAAATAAGTCACTTGAAAACATTCAATAGCTTATTAAATAATGCTTGTGTATCTAGGTGCCCCTTGTATCATTGTACCCCACCTCCCCCTAAATTATAGAGAAGATGTCAGTGGCCTAAGTAAGATTTATTGCAATTTAATCAAAAAAGTTTAAATTGTTTTCTAGTTTATATTTGAGTAAATTAATTTTAATTCAATAATTTAAAAATATATACATTTTTTTTTAAATTATTTAAGCAAACAATTTCAAAATTAATAATTTACAAAACCATACAAAACATACAGAATAAGCAAACAAAAGTATGAAACTAAAACCACATTAAAAAGAACAAAAAAAATTTACCACCCTATAAACATATACATAAACACCTGTACATCGCTCATCCACCTACTCTTCAAATCCTATTCAATAAACTTTACAAATTAAACCGCAACACTAAAAAAACTACCCCCGCGCACCTGCTCTTTCCACCTTTTCACTCTGATTAAAACGACAGTCCCTTCCCGCCTTCGCCCATGCACTCACTCCAACCCTTCCCTCGCCTCCTCTCCTGTTCATTCCACTCAGCCATCATGCATTCCTCCAACTAATGCCCCAACATATCCTCCTTCATCCCAGACACAATACACCTTCTAGTTTATCATTCATCCAATGTCTCCTGCCACGCTCTTCATTGCCACACCTAAATTTCGCCAACACTGACTGGTCCTCCGACCCTTTACTTGTGCTCAAATAACCAAGGCGCCCGAGCACTTGTAACTGACTGTAGCCTTTGTGATATTTGCTAGCCTCTATTTTGGATTGGCGCCCTTGGCAGTCCACATCTAATTACCTGTCTCTTACCATAATTTTCCATTGAGCAGCCTCACTTTTCCAACCCCTCGGATGATAACCAGCCTCTCTCATACAGTTTCCTTTTATTCAGACCCAAATCACTCTCTTTTCTACCACTTTTTTTAGTAGTAATAACCTTTATTGGCATAATTAAAATAATTTACACTACCATACAAAACATACAGAATAAGCAAAAGAAAAAGTTATGAACCTAAAACTAAAACCCCATTAAAAAGAAAAAAAAAACGGCCATGTGCGAGTTGTGACTCGCGCACCGAGGGTTCCGTACAAACTTGTAAGTAAGGTATCTTTTTTTGTGGAGGACGTAGCAAGCACATTCAGTTAACTTGACAAGTGGACTTCCTGAAATCACGACCATCTTAGTACCGCTGCAAGCATAACCTCAAGATGTCGCTGTCGTACGATGGAATTCTACCCTATATTTTATTACCATACATCCCCCATTCACTATGAGTCTTTAGGGGTTCTGGAACTTCACTATTTGTTTTTACTGCTCAATTCAGCCTGTATACCTATATACCCTGTATAAAGGTATACAGGGTATTTTTTTTTAACGGAATATTTAACGGAAATTTAACGGAATATTTTTAAACTTATAAAAAGAAAACTTTATTTTAGTATTACACTTATTCACTAACTTATATTAAGATCTAACTATTTCTAGATCTAATATAAACTAATATATTAACTATTTCTAGATCTATTTCGATACTCTTAACATTCAGTTGTGAAATTGACTGCTTTTGGGCAATTGACTACCAAAAAATATAGGGCGTACGTGATTTAAGTATAATATACTTAAATAATATTATCTACAACATATTATGTAGATTATAGTATAGTATTATTATGTAGATTATCAACATATTATGTAGATTATAAAGAAAAATTAGACGAAATATAATATATACAGGATGTTACGGGACTTGAGTATGTCGCATGTCGGTTATAAACAAGCAAAATTTAGACATAATATATACCCTATATATATATATATATATATATATATATATATATATATATATATATATATATATATATATATATATATTATGTATATAGAGCAGAGCGTACGTGATGAAATGCATAACGAATATAAACAAAGAAAATTCAGAATAAACAGCTTGGTGCCAACACATACTTTTTAACCTTCGGACCAAACCAAGGAGGACCTAACTTTATGCAACCCATATGCTTCTGGAGCCTGACAATACCACTACGACAACATTAGTGTATTTTCATAAGTTTCTAATAGTAAATGCGCATTTTTCTTGTAATTAAACTACATATTTACGGTTTTCAGATGTTTCCCTTTACATGTGCTGTAATACACCGCTTCTTGCCAAATTTCATGATTCTAGGTCAACGGGAAGTACCCTATAGGTTTTGATTCCCTTGTGCAATCGCAAAATATGCGACAAAAGCGGTCATATCTTTTGATCGCGTTGACTTACAAGTTTGATATTTTCACAGCTGAAAGAGACCGCAGACCCGAGTATTTGATACAAATTTCAACTTGTTACCTCTACGCGTTTCTGAGAAAAATGGTCTTGACAGACAGACAGGCAGACAGACAGACAGACAGACATACAGACAGACAGACAGACAGACTCTTTCGTTCCTCAGACCTCACATCCATACAGTAACACGCTTCGCACACATACCTTCCATATCGTCTCTGCTGCTCTAAAGTTTCCCTCAACGTCTCTTTAACAAACCTCCCAGATACGACCCGCCGCCACCCATGCTTTCTTTGTAACAGAGACAGGATTATACAGTTTAGATACATTGAACTAGAGAGGATGAAACAAGTACAATTATACAAATTTGACTATTCAGAACTATATATACCTGAACTCTATATGTAGACAAGACTAGATTCATGAAATCATTAAATTTTGCTTACAGGTTTTTAATACTCAATAACTTCCACGTATCGCGTGACACTTTGCTAAACAAGGGTGGTGATGTAACAGAAGAGGGTAAATATGTATGCACATTAAAAAATCCAAATAAACGCTTTGGAGCTGCTTTGGCCGCCCTCTCTGGAGGCAGAGTCAACGTTACATCAATGTGCAGCGCTTATTTGGTTAATGGTATAACAATTGCCTTGCGTTATGCTGCTGTCCGGAAACAATTTGGACCAGAGGGAAAAGAAGAGATTCCTATTTTAGAATATCAAACACACGTAAGAATTAACAAGTTTATATAGACCAGATAAATTTGACTGGGTTTTATTGATCTTGCATTTCTTTTAGCAACATCGCTTGTTGCCTTATTTGGCTGGTGCTTTTGCGTTGAAAATCTTCTCGATGTTTATCACTGTAGAACAATTTACAAGTGTTGTAAACCGGATGATGGGCGTGAAAACTGGATTGGAGGAGGAGTTTGGATTTGAAATCCATGCAATTTCTTCATCTTGCAAACCGGTAGTAACTTGGTTTGCCACGGTTGGTCTTTCTGAGTGCAGACAAGCTTGTGCTGGACACGGATACCTCAAAGGTAAATAATAATTCTAACTTTCTACATTTTTTTATAAACGGTTTTTGTAGCTGCTGGCATTGGAAGATTGCGAAATATCAGTGATGCAACTTGCACATTGGAAGGAGAAAATCACGTTTTGATCCAACAAACTAGTAATTGGTTGTTGAAATTCTGGCCATTGGTTCTTCAAGTGAAACATATTTCTTCCCCATTAGGTTCCATTGACTTTTTAAGCAACGGCAAAGAGATTTTGAACGATAAATTTGTTGCTGAAAGCTTTCAAGAAATCTCCCAACCAGAATGTAAGAAATCAGAAAATATATGTGTCAAGTGTCATTGTGCTTATATAATGTATTTGTTTGTAGACATCTTGAGGATGTATCAATGGTTGGTCTGTTATCTGTTGAAGATTTCCGCTGAGAAATATAATAGGACTCTAAAGGAAAGTAATTCGTCCTTTGTAGCAAAAAACAATAACCAAATATTTTATGCGAAAAATTTGGCCATTGCTTATATTAATGTAAGTTTTACAATTCAATTTTTAATAAATACGTTGCATGTATTTTACAAATGAAAAGACATCTAGATCTGACTGTATAGTCCACATGTAGTACTTGTTTTGTCTGTCTAGTTAAATAATAAGTGGTCCTTATTCGGGGAATTTTCGAATTTTTTTTCAGGATGGCCTAAATCGGTTCCTAATAAATTAAATAAATTCCTAGCAAATTATAGCTCTTTATATTAATTGTTACATTAGTTTTTTTAAGCGCGTCAGAAAACAGTTGTCTCTTTCTTAACCATTAATAATAACAAAATAATAAGTATTATTTTGCAAAAATAATACTTATTAATATGTAATACATATTGCAGTTGTTTTTCATCTTCAGTGTAAGTGTAATGCAAAAATTTTGCACCAATTTAACTCCTCCACAGTACAGTTATTTACAACTGATAAATTTGTAAGAAACTTTATCTACGACCACTATTGTAAATGCCTATTATTGGACAGTTCGTGGAATATGTAAATACATCATAACACACACGTATGTAACAGTCCGCGATAAGATAAGTTATGATTGATAACACACACGTGCGTTTGGTTTACGGTTCGCTGAGAGCTGCTATTACGTTAGCTATTACGAGCTGCTATATTTACTCTCAGCGCCCCTCGTGCCACAATTCAAACTACAGTAGAACCTCTCTAATCCGTCACCTTTGGACTGGGGGAATGGTCGGAACGCAGAAAAGGTCGGATTATCGTATTATAGTACATATCATATAGATACATTTTTTACAGTTAAATAAGCGATATATGAACTTAAAAACGTATATATGCATTGTTTTTACAACAAGAAACAAAAAAAACAGTACATACGTAGTAAAAACAAGTAACAATTACAGTACAGTACTTGGGACAAAAAATTACAAATTTATAAAAACTACTTGCAGATGAAATTCTAGACTTAGTGTTCCTCCATTTCTTGATCCACAAAATATCCATTGGAGTTGAGGGTGGGTTTTGCTCGATGAATTGAAGGGCGACGTCGGAAGCGTTCTTGGCATCGGTGTGTAAAATCCGGGTAGGGGGCTCGTTTTTCTCGCCATCTGAGTCCTCGTTCACAGTTTCCTCACCATCGTTTTCCATAATAGCGGCAACAACATGGTTGTCATTGAGCTCTTCATAGGTTTCACAGTCTTTGTCACATTCGGTAATCCACTTTTCAACTTTATTGGCTGAAACGTTTGGCTCTAGAATTTGTAGATCCTTAACGATTTCCTATGTGTCCTTTTTCCCATCTTCAATCTGCTCAATTTCAGTCATAATTTCTGGCCAAAGCTTACGCCATGATTTCCGAAGTGTGTCATGTTTCAATTCATCCCAGGACGCAGCGATTATGTAGATATAATCTTTGATGTTCAGGAATTTCATACCCTCAAATATGTTACAACCTTCTTCAGATTTTTCTAAGATTGAGCTGATGTACTTTCTGCGATATTGCCTTTTTAACCATTCGATCACTCCCTGATCCATTGGTTAGATCAGTGAAGTCATATTTGGAGGCAGGAAGCTTTTATGTCTTCTTTCATTAAATCTTCTTTAGATGGATGTGATGGTGCGTTATCCAACAGCAGTAGAGCACGAATAGGCAGCTTCTTTAGTTTCAAGTCTTTTTCGACCGATGGGACAAACTCATCAAAAAAACACGATTTGAAAAGGTTGCAGTCCTTCCAAGCAGATTTTTGATTGCGGTAATAAACTGGCAAAGAATATAGGTTTATGTTTTTGAATGCCCTAGGCTTCTTGGATTTGCCAATCATGAACAGGGGAAGCTTATGCGTACCATCTGCGTTGCTACAAGGAGTAACTGTTATCCTATCTTTTCTAAGTTTCGTTCCTGTCACGGATTCATTTGATGCTGCGAGTGTTCTGGATGGCAACATTTTAAACTTTAGCCCTGTCTCGTCGGTGTTATAAACTTGGCAAGGCAACAGTTCGTTTTCTTTTACAATTTCTTGGAACTCTGCAGAAAACTCCCTAGCAGCCTCGGCATTAGCAGATAGTTTTTCACCTGAAATAGATACAAACCGGACACTATGACGGGTTTTCCAGCGACCAATCCAGCCCTCACTAGCTGCAAACTCACTTTCGGCTTCCAGTTTCTTGTGCAAAACTACTGCCTTTCCTTTTAATATTAGCCCAGATTTCCCTCTTTCTTGACAGAACCACATCCACAATACGCTATCGAGCAGTTCAAGTTTAGGCTTTTTTAGTGTTTTGCGATTCTTAAGAGCGTTTTCACCATCAATTGTAGTTGTATATGTTGTATATTTCAATGTATGACCGATTTTTTCTCCAATCCTTAATTGTTGTAACGCCTACATTGAGTTCCTTTGATTTTTTTTGGAGCGAATCTCCTTTGTCTAGTCTTTGTAGAACTGCTAATTTTTCATTTTTCCTCGTGACATGTTGAAAAACGGACACCTGTACACACAATGAATCTAGCAAACTATGTACATACACTACTATAGCAAACACAGAAAAAAGCGAACAAAGAAGAAAAGTGTTTTAATATAAACAAGCATAAAAGTGCACAGTACATACATACAGTTGAAACACACGATGGCACAACACTGAAGCGTGCAAGCGATAACAAACCGTAAACAATGATGCGACAAGTCGGCACAAGCTCGTCAGTTCGAGCATGGTCGGATTAACCGGAGCGTCGGACCAGCCGAGTGCGGATTACAGGGTTCTACTGTAACGGAAATTGACATTGCGTACATTGGGTTGCCTGTATCTATGAACACTATTATACCAGTTTAACCCAAATAAGTACTAAATAATAAGGTATGTAACCATTAAGAATGTATTTCTTTTAATTTCTTTCAATTTAAATAATGTCGAGTAAGAGTTATATATGAAAATAGAACTGTTTGTTCATTATAATGTTAATTAATGATAATTAAATAAACATAACCTAATAAGAAATAAATTGGTTACATCAAACATATTTTTTTATTAAATAGGAACAAATTAGTGTGGTCGTAGATAAAGTATAGTACATGACTCGAGTTGTATGGCAATTATGTGCTGGCGGAATTACTCCCCGCTACGCGGGTCGTGCGTAACTGTTCCGCTGTAATATGTTCTTCTTACAACTCTCGTTACGTAATATACTATTAAAGCGTTCAGGTAACTTTCGTTTTCAACCCATTTAGATGGATGAATTTGTGAAAATTCTGTTTGTAACTCAGATCTCTTAAAAAATTTGATTGATTCTGGGGTTACAAAAATTTCAATACCGTTGTACAATAAATCATTTATATTTCTACATCGATAGCGTATTAGGCCGAGGCCGCACTACGGTTTATTGCAGCGAACGGTTAGCCGCTATAACCGCGAGCGAAGCACAAACTACCCTATTAACATCTAATATTGCAAACATCTTACACTAAACATCTTACACTACATTTTTATCGTTATAATCCATGTCTTCTTCTGGAATGAGTAACAATTGAATTTTGAAATCATTTGAAAATTGAAATCATTTTTTCTTCCTTGGGGAGTTTAGTCGCAATTTTTAATTTTGTTTCAAATGAAACATCTTCATCAAAAATTGCGGTAATCAATAATTCTGGCGATAAGTGATTTATGAATTCATTAATTGCTACAGTAACAAGATGATTGTGTATCATTTTAAAGTTGTTCAATTCTTTAATAAACTGTAGATCATAGCAGGGAGCTTTTACACTATTAGATGATAAAAACCAAGCTTTTAAGTAAACAGTTGTTATGAAAACAAATATTTGCCGTAGTTTACCTTTTCTTCTCGTTTTTAACGATAACTGTTCACGAAACAATTATATTTTCAATACTTAAATAGCTTTCGACATCCACCGTGCATGGTGACAAGCCTTCGAAAACAAATTTTCTTCCCAAAACTCTCTGTAATCTTCACGACTCAGCTTTGTTGTCAGAAAGTCAGTATAATAATAATAATAAATAACCTTTATTGGCATAATTAAAATAATTTCCATACAAAATATACATACAAAATAAAACAATAAAAAATAATAAAAAAGTTGTGAAACTAAAATCCCATTCAAAAGAAAATTTACCACCCTATAAACCTATACTTCAACACCTGTACATCGGACATAAGCTCACGAAAAAAAACAAAAAAACTAAACCGCAACACTCAAAAAACTACCCCGTCGCATCCGCTCTTTCCATGTTTTCACTCTGTGTAAAAACGACAGTCCCTTCCCGCTCTCGTCCATACACTCCCTCCAATCCTTTCCTCGCCTTCTCTCCTGGTCATTCCACTCCGCCATCGTGCATTCTTCCAACCAATGACTCCACATATCTTCCTTCAACCCACACACCAAACACCTTCTACTTTCCTCCTTCATCCAATGTCTCCTTCCACGCTCTTCATTGCCACACCTAAATCTCGCCAACACTGACTGGTCGTACGACCCTTTACTTGTCCTCAAATAACCAGGAACACGGCCGTGCACTTGTATCTGACTGTAGTCTTGGTGATATTTACTAGCCTCTATTTTCGATTGGCGCTCTTGGAAGTCCACTTCTAATAACCTCTCTTTTAGCATCCGTTTCCACTGAGCACCCGCACTTTTTTCCGTTTCCAACCCCTCGGATGATAACCCGCCTCTCTCATACAGTTTCCTTTTATTCAACCCCCAACCGCTCTCTCTTCTACCACTTAACCCCTCTTTATTCACTACTCGAAAGATTTCCTTTATTATCCTTTCATCTCCTAACCCATCCACCCTATACTCGAACTGTATCACTCTTTCCGCAGCTATTACCGCCACCTTACAAGCACTCACTTCCTAAAGCACAATGTGACCAGGCGTCGACCTATCAAGTTTCAACACTTTCTTATAAAACTTTAGCTGCACCCTTTCGATCTTGTCTTCCTCTTTCGTTCCCCAGACCTCGCATCCATACAGTAACACGCTTCGCACACATGCCTTCCATATGGTCTCTGCTGCTCTAAAGTGTCCATCAAAGTTCCTTTTCCAAACCTCCCAGATACGACCCGCCGCCACCCATGCCTTCTTTGTAACATACTCTATGTGTTCTTTATTACTGTATCCAGTCCCAAAGACATACCCCAAATACTTAAATTTACTAACTTCCTCTATTTCAGTACCCTGCCATTCAAACCTTTCTTTCTTATATCGCCCACCCTTAAATCCCTCTTTTCGAAATACCTGCCGAGCCTTTCAATCACGTCCTTCATCTCACTAGCCGACTTTGCAAATACCACCATGTCATCCGCATATGCCAAGCTCCACACCATCTTTTTTCCCAATCACCACTCCTCCAGCTTGTCCGGCCTGTAGAACCTTTTCCATATCCGCCACATAAAGATTGAAAAGCGTGGGACTCAAAGGGCAGCCTTGTCTCAGGCCCTTCCTCACCTCAAAATAGTCCGATTCCCATTCATTCGCTACTACCTTACAGACCGTTTCCTCGTACAAATTCCTGATGTTCCTTCTTACACTCTCTGAGATACCTAGCTTGCCTAAACACTCGTCAAGTCTCCTTCTGTTCACCGAGTCATATGCGGATTTCAAATCAATGAAAAGAGCAAACAGGCATCCCTTTCTTATTCCTTGGTCTATGATGACTCTCAAGGTCACCAGGTGTTCCACCGTGCTCCTTCCTTCTCTGAACCCCGCTTGTATTTTCGGCAAAAGCTTCAAAGTCAGTAGCAAAAGTTTTAATGAACTTTAATTTTTCATTGCTCAATATATTTTTAATTTTCGGATCATCCAAGCCTGTTTTGTAATCAAGTTGATCTAACATATTCCCTTCTTTTTGAAATCTGTTAAAAAGTGCAACATTAGGCCCAACAGTATTCGGAAAACAGCTTCGAATACATATCTCATTGTCAGTACGATTTCAAAGATACGATACCTACACGGAAGATATAACAATTCTTTTTCCAAAAAGTTCCAATAATACAGCAGCACCATTACGGATATCCTAATTTGAAGGAGTAGTATCACAGCATATCGCTTAAACGCATGTATCAAATCCCCAACCAAGTAATGTCTCATGAACAACAGTAGCTTGTGCCATTCCAGTCCCATCTTCACTCGTTGGTACACCTAACATAATTTCTTTATCCTCGGAAGTAATTATTACGGGTAATCGATGAACACTATGAACAGTTTCGGTATTTAATAGATTAGATAATAATTTTCCGTCCCAATGAACAACTATGGATGATAATTTTAAATCGGGAAAATCTTTTTTACTCTCAATTGATTTTGATTCTCGTGGAGAGAGCCTGTCGATACCGTCGAATGGATGATCGATTAATAATTATTGAGCCAATATCTATCTATTATTTAAAGTATGTTTTTTTATTTTTAAATCATTATATCATGATGAAAATAAAAGAAACAGTGAAGTTGACTATAACTTTAACTTTGACCTTATTTTTGAATCAGTAGAGTTAGCGAAAAATCATTAAAGACCTTTTTTTGTAGAGCGTTAAATTTCCTACAATAATACGTATTAATATAAATATTTTATATTTCATATTATTATAAATGAGCCGTTTATTTTAAAAGCGGCCCATGTCCATTTTTCAAAAATATCGAGTTAGCTACCTTAATAGTTAGATTTTGACTTGATCTCTTTATTCTGAAGTAACTTTTTACTAATATATTTAAAATCATTACGATTTTGTAACACGAAAATTTGTTGGATTAATGAAGTGATGAAAAGTTTATTTTGAAAGTGGCCTAAGTCCCATTGTAAGAGTTTCAAATCGATATGGAAAATATGCAATAAAATTTTACGTGATCTCGTAAGAGCTTTTTGTTTAATTATCAAAGCAGCGCACAGAGGAGTATTCGTATAATAAAACCGGTCAAAATTATTTTTCGCATTTTTGCAATGTCATCGAATGCAAGACAAAGTTTATTAATAATAGATATTTATTTAAAAAAAAACTTCACATATTTGCGATCAAAACATGTCATTAGTCAGACTCTAACTGTTCGTCTTCATGTTCTCCGTCTTCTATACTTTCGTCGCTATCATTTTCATGATCGGCTCGCGGCCATTAAATTGATTGCCTCCATTGAAAACGGCTTACTTTTTTTGTGCTTCTTTGGTCTACTACAACTTAAATATGGGTTGTGTGACATACGGGTGATATGTTAGTAACAGCCCGTTTAATATATCCCTGATACAATCGACTCTTGAAAATTTTCTGTCAAAATTAAGTCGGTAATACCGTATGTGCTTGTTGCGGAATTCAGCTGCCTCTTCCGATAATTGGCCGATAGTCAGGATTGCAGTAGATATGATTTTGGCACCATGCATCAAAATTTTAAGTATAGTTGGCGACATAGGATGCCAACCATACAAATTTGTATACATTTTTGAAGTTTCATGTGCAAAAGCTCCAAATTTATAAACATCAATGCTGTTGTCACTCGAAATCACTTCCAAGATTACTTTGAATCGTTTAATTAAAGCAACATTCATGCATGAGATTCGAGAAGAACATTCCGGGTCAGCAAAAAATCTTCTGGACCTATTACCGTCATTGGAGTTCCCAAATCCTGGCTTGGGAATGTCTACAAGTAGACCCATTTCTTCTTTAAAGTTCGTTTGATTTTTTTCTTTTGTTTCTTTAACAATTTTTTTTCTTCGGCTGTTCGCGCTTGCCACTTTTTCATGGATAATTTATAAGCCAGATGTAATATCGACTCGAAGAAACGAATTCTAGCATGAAGAATCGAGAGTCCAAACTTAAGTGCTCCTCATTGACTTCCTCTGCTACAATTAATTTATTAAAATCTTTGGAAGTCTGTCCGCAAATATAACATCTCATAGTGGATGCAGTATCAGTTGCAGCATTGCATACTTTTCCGTCAATCATTGTTAATATCATTTTATGCGTTATTTTAACTAATCCATTAGGTGTAGACAATTGTGTTTCTTTTAAATTTGAAGCTTGATTTTTGATATACGCTATTTCATTTTTAGTTACATCTTTTGATTAATTAATAAAGCGTATGCGTATGGGTCTGCAGAATCCGCCAGAGGACGGGACTGGGTTTTGCCATACGATTTTTTTTCATCTCCATCAATCATTATGACTAATCTTAAGGACACAAATGAGCTTTGAAAAATATTTGCGTCACTGTCAGTATTATTTTCAAATTTTTGTTTATATTGCGACGGCTGCGCTCAATCACAGCCCCATTTTAAAATTAAAACCACGTTTTGCTTCTCTTCCTGTGAACCAGTTTCTATAGCCTCTGCTACGTATTTATATAGACGCAATGCAGTGTGATCAAGTAGAGCTTGTAGTTCAACCTCAGAGCAGGTTTCAGTCACTCGAATCGATTGCTCATTGAGGTAACATTGGTTTTTGGCCTTTTTATAAGAGAATAACAAGGGTAGATGCTCTTGTTAGCCCCGTGAATTACTTCACACTTAATACTTCACACTTAATAATCTTCGACTGAAGTCACCTTCTACAAAGATTGCCAGTGCCTATTCCGGTGTATGTTTCCTAACAACTATTTGCTTGTGAGCAGAAGAAATAACTTTTGTAATTAATTTGCGAAATTTTGTAGCTCTGGTTGGCGTGGAAGTTATTTCTTTTATTAATTTTGGCGCGTCACTATTTCCTGAAGTGCGCCGACTCAAGCTAGCTGCATACGTCAGTTCCTCAACAGGCACCTGTTCCCTTAGTTTCTTTGTTTTTCGACGTTTGCTACGGTCACTTAACTCTTTGCATGTTTTAGTTGGTCGCCCTGGTTTTTGTATAGGTTCTGCAGACCAATAAAGCATTTCGATCGAAGATGTCCCATTTTTCATTGTTCTTCAAGAAACGTTGATTCTTATAACTACTGGTTGTCCATTTTTTCTTAAAATCACTTAAAGGCACCTTAAGGCCTGATTTAAAGCAGTTTTTAGGGTTCCGTACCGAAAACGGAACCCTTATAGGATCACTTTGTTGTCCGTCTGTCTGTCTGTCTGTCTGTCTGTCTGTCTGTCTGTCCGTCTGTCTGTCTGTCAAGACCATTTTCTCAGGAACGCGTAGAGGTAACAAGTTGAAATTTTCAACAAATACTCGGGTCTACGGTCTCTTTCGGCTGCGAAAAAATCAAACTTGTAAGTCAACGCGATCAAAAGATATGACCGTTTATGTAGCATATTTTGCGATTTCACAAGGGAATCAAAACCTATAGGGTACTTCCCGTTGACCTAGAATCATGAAATTTGGCAAGAAGCGGTGTCTTACAGCACATGTAAAGGGAAAAATCTGAAAACCGTAAATATGTAGTTTAATTACAAGAAAAATGCGAATTTACTATTAGAAACTTGATATGACAATACACTAATGTTGTCGTAGTGGTATTGTCAGGCTGCAGAAGCATATGGGTTGCATACAGTTAGGTCCTAAGGTTAAAAAGTATGTGTTGGCACCAAGCTGTTTATACTGAAATTTATTTGTTTATATTCGTTATGCATTTCATCACGTACGCTCTATATCAGGGATGTTATGGAGATCCGTAACCGTAACCGAATCCGATATAAAAGTTTCGAATAATTTCGGATAATTTTTACTGATATGTTGTAATAATTCCTATAAATATATTTCAATATCTAATAGAAAATATATAATAGACAAAAAGGAATAATGTTGTTTTTGTTTATTATAATTATGATTTTGCATTTTTATGTAGATAAAACTTATAAATATTAATAACTTATATATCTTATATGACATATAATTGTAGTACCTACTTATATTGTTGTACTTAGTTGTATGACATATGATTGTAGGTAGTACAAATAATAACATAGAAATAAAATCAATTTTTTTACAAATTAGCATTCTACTTTTACCATTCCTTAGAAATCTGATATCCGTAACCGAAACTATCCGAAACTAACGGATTATCCGAAAAAAATTCTTATCCGTAACCGTATCCGAAACCGGTATAACATTATTCCTATATCCGTATCCGCATCCAGATTCGAAATTTCATATCCATAACATCTCTGCTCTATATACATAATATATACAGGGTATATATTATGTCTAAATTTTGCTTGTTTCTAACCGACATGCGACATACTCAAGTCCCGTAACATCCTGTATATATTATATTTCGTCTAATTTTTCTTTATAATCTACATAATATGTTGATAATCTAAATAATAATACTATACTATAATCTACATAATCTACATAACATGTTGTAGATAATATGATTTAAGTATATTATACTTAAATCACGTTCGCCCTATATTTTTTGGTAGTCAATTGCCCAAAAAGCAGTCAATTCAACAACTGAATGTTAAGAGTATCGAAATAGATCTAGAAATAGTTAATATATTAGTTTATATTAGATCTAGAAATAGTTACATCTTAATATAAGTTAGTGTATAAGTCTAATACTAAAATAAAGTTTTCTTTTTATAAGTTTAAAAATATTCGCGTTATTAAAAAAAAATACCCTGTATACCTTTATACAGGGTATATAGGTATACAAGCAAAATTGAGCAGTAAAAACAAATAGTGAAATTCCAGAACCCCTAAACACTCATAGTGAATGGAGGATGTATGGTAATAAAATAGAGGGTAGAATTCCATCGTACGACAACGACATGTTGAGGTTATGCTTGCAGCGGTACTAAGATGGTCGTGATTTTATGAGAGCCACTTGTCAAGTTAACTGAATGTGCTTGTAACGTCCTCCACAAAAAAAGATACCTTACTTACAAGTTTGTACGGAACCCTCGGTGCGCGAGTCACAACTCGCACTTGGCCGGTTTTTTTTTATCAGCTGGACATTTAGTTATTCCCACAAGTTTTTCTTCCATTAAAGAAAACTTTTCTTCCATTTTCTTCCTAAGATTTCATCTTCCATTTTCTTCCTTCGATTACTAATCTAAGTTTTATTTTTCCAAAAACAAAATGGCGGATCCAATATGACGAACATTTTCCTGAGAAATTTTTTTAATATATTAAAATATCCCAAGAGAAAACTTGTAAAAAATAAAAAAACTAAAAAAACGAGACTACTCACAAACGACAAATACAAGGACTTTTTTATTACATTATGTAACCGACCTGCACATAATATTTATTTTAAATCCCTTCCGCATACAGACTGAATGCGGACTGAAGAAGACTGAAGAAGACTGAATAATAATTAATAAAACAATATTAATTTTAATGTAAAAAATATTTAACAACTGTTATTTAACTTTTTTGATTTTATAACATAAAAGTGTATACTTTATTTATTTTGATTTCAAGGAAAATTTAGTTTATGAATGAACTTGTGCTTTCTTAAGAATTTGAAACGTGATTTAATTGATTTTTAAAGTGGGCCATTTGGCCAAGTGGTCCATTTACAGCCATCAAAAATATTAATTTCTTAAATAACGCTAATTATCGTCCTGGAAACCGCAATATGTCGTATGTGCAAAAACCAAATATCTATTTGTCGTGACCAAATATCAAGCTGATGTTAGATCAACTTATTGCAAGGTGGGGATACTCAAGTTCTGATTGGTTTACTGACATAGGACCTATTGTATGTTGTGCTGCTCAAAAAGTTGGCCCTATTGAAGCAATAAAAAAAAAATCAATTTTTGTGACATACGACATATTGCGGTTTCCTTGACGTTATGCTAATAAGGATGATAAATTTGACACCCTTAGAAACACCAAAACATTATTCAACTATGTTATTCGTTACCCATATTTTTAAATTTTAACGCAAACCCTTCAATATCCCGATTCGAACATAAATGGAGTTAGGCCCCTTTCAAAATAAACGGCTCAAATATTTAATATTAATATAAACATTAATATAAATTTTCATCTTCAACAGTTTTTGTAGAGGATTTTTTTTAAGCATTCGACGTTCTTCATTTAAATTAGGGATGCATCGATACGCACTTCTGCCGATACGATACCGATATTTATAAAAAAGTATCGACGATACCGATTCGTACAGTGCAGGCTTTAAAAAGGTATAAACAAACAGCTGTGGATTTAGGATACAAAATATAGAAGCAGACGACAATACTTATTTATATAATATTTACATATTTAGAATCTTAACTAATGAAATTTAGAAAAATTTAATTTTACAAAATGTCAATTATGTTTTCAAAATTGTAATTGAATAAAATATTAGTTATTTTTTGAAAATAGTGATTAAACAAAATTTTAATTTAATAATAAAGTTTAAATTAGAAACTAATAATTAAAATTCACATTTATAAGATGTCTATGCAGAAAACACAACATCCTTAAATTATTAGGTGAAAGTCGATTTCGTAAGTCTGTTTGGCCGAGACCTGCTGTGGAGAATAGCCTTTCAGATGGGACATAACTCATTTGAAAACTGAAATATTTTTGTGCTATTTTTTTTTCAAATTTGGATATAATCTCTTGATATATTGGGGATCTTAAATATCTCCCTAATTCCTCTTTAAGAGAATCAGTGCTCAAAAGAGAGAGAGGCTCATCTTTTTCAGCCTCTTTCATAATATTTTCACAAGTGCTCTATATCCCACATCTCGTAGATGGTTTAGAACTTGTACTTGGTTCTAGCATTGTCGATTCTGAAATAGTTTGTGAATTCAATAACTCACCAAGCCGTCTTTTTGCCATACTAATATTAGATTGTTTTGTAATCTTCGTAGCACTCTTGTAGCACTCTTCATAGACTATTAATTAGTTGCTTTGCTGATTGATTTTGTAAGCTCTTCACAATAACGTAAAATGTTCACCATCTCATCCATCATTATCCATTCTTCCGTTGTGAGTTCTACATTGCACTTTATACTAGGCAAAGAAGCTTGCACTGCAACTCTTTGTTCCAGCAATGGCCTTATTCCTTGCTTGTCGAATTCCATCGCGTAGATACGTCTTATATAAGTACACGATTCGAAACGTTATGAGTGTCTTGCATATCCTTTAATATCTTGCTCGCAGGAAAATTAAAATGACCGATGATAGACCATGCTTTAGTAACCATGACATTCATCTGACCTAGCTAGGCTAGCTTTAATTACCAATTGGAGTGAGTGAGCCAAACATTTGATAGGCACTAAATTGTATATTTGTTGAATCTCCCTGATAGCGACACTCATATTTGCAGCGTTGTCGGTAACTATGGCTCGAACTCTGTCCTGTATATTCCAATACTGAAAAGCCTTCTTTAGATTACATGATATGTTGAATCCTGAATGCTGAAGACCTTCGAATGGAAATGCTTCGAGAATATAAAGCTTGTACTCGAAGGTAGAATCTATCCCATGAGCTGTTACGCTAATAAAATCATTAGATTGCGAAGAAGAGTCACTTGTCCATATGTCCGTGGTTATCACAATGTGCAATAACTCTCTTAACAAATCTACTACTTTAGTTCTCACTCGCTCATATATTTCTGGCATAACTTTTTCCGTAATATAGAAACGTGGTACCATTTTATAATTCGGGCATAGCTTCTTTAATAACCGTTGATGATAGCCTATCTTGTTGACTAAATCGAATGGCTCCATATCGACGCATATTTCGACTACTATCGTCATCTCTTTAAAATGTTTTTTTATTAATCATTTCTCTTAGAGGGATGATCGAAAATCCCTAGCGGGATGAAATTATAGAGCCCGTGTGTAGATAAATGGTGCCGCATTTACATGAACGAACATGAACGAACTTTACACCTTGGAAAGTTATATATCTATCGGTGTATCGGCAAACTAATATCGGCGATTTCGATATATCGGAAAACCCACTATATCGCCAATATATCGGTATCGATATCGGTATCGGATGCATTCCTAATTTAAATCCATGTAATCTGAGAACCCGAATTGAAAGAAGGAATGTCTGGTAAAATAAAATTGACCACATTTGTAGAGAATTGATTCAAAAAAGAGTTTATGAAACTCCTTTGCTAATTTTGCAAAATAGTTTACCTGTCCATGGCCAATCGTTTACCTGCCCGTTGAAGTCAAACACTAAAAAAAGGAATAGAATTGCTTAACTATAACTTGATAACTGTAACAGATATATTCAAAAATCTCTGTTCTATATAGATTGTACATTTTTCTATTCAAATTTTCATTTTGGTAAGTTTGTGGCCGATAGCATTGACACAGGATTTTTTTTAATAAAGAAATACAAACATACATATTATAGGTTTATTATGATCGTATTATTTGTCAATGCTCTATAAAATTCCAAAGAAAGAAAAGAATTTTCCCTACGTTGTTTCCGTTTAAAACGTTGACTGTCCGGGGGGACGGATTAATATTAACAGCTATGGCTTGACAGGAATTTTTTTTTTATTTATTTGGAACCGGCTTACGGCCTTCCTGGAAGAAAATTCGAATATTTCCCGAATAAGGACCACCCTTATATATATATATATATATATATATATATATATATATATATATATATATATATGCGCTGTTTGAAAGAGAATTTAATATGACCTTTAATTTGCTAAATTTTTTTTCGGTTTAATTTTTTCTTGTGTTTAACATAGTGAAATTAACTCATGCAACAAATTAACTTTTTATGTTACTAAAAGATTAATGGTTATTGACAATCATCTAAATTTTTAAAACACTTAATTTTTAATAACGGGTATGTCTGCGGTAGCTACCATAAACTACATAAGGCCCTTATCAGAATACACATCAAAACAAGAAAGCGGAGAAGAAAACCCAGCGCTTACGGTCTGACAACATGGACCAATTCAGGCAAAAATTAGAAGACAAAACACAGACAACACAAGTCAGATGCAGATTGAACAACTATGGTATGGAATAAAAAAAACCCATGCTGACAACCAAAGAGCAAGTCCTACGCGAGAGTGCTAGAGAGAGTAAAAACAAGCAATGGCTGACTGACGAAACCTGGAATGTAGTGAAGAGAAGAAAAACCATCAGTCAGACAGGTGTAATAATCGAGGAACAACTGAATGTCGACGAGACAAAAACACCTCCGGGAAACATGCAAAGAGGTTGAAAGATTGGCAAACCCGAACGAAACATGCGATCTAACCCAAAGAATTTAAGAAATCACAAGAAAGTTCAAACCAAGAACGTGGAAAATAGAAAAAAAAAATAGAGATGGGAAAGTCAGAACCAACATCGACGACGTAGTAGATGTTTGGAGACAGTACTGTGAAGACCTCTACGCGGATGAAGGTCATCGTCAAGTAACAGTTCGTCTCCCACCCATCACCAATGTTCCCTCTATTTTTTTAATTGACTGCGCGGCACAGACTTTTGTGCCGCGCAGTCAAAAAAATCCGTTGTGCAAAAATCTTCGAAAGCATTTGAAAGTGCAAAAAAGGAGCTTCAGCACTTCGATTTCCTTCGGCTAGCTAAAAAAATCAAGAAACAAATTCTGAAAGAAATTTCTAAAAAAAATTTCAACAAAAATTTTCCAAATTTAAAAAATCATTTCGTTCGAAAAATATGTGCTTTTTAAGTTTTTTTCGATTTTCGCGAGAACGGTAAAGAGCATCTAAATCATTTTCCGCACACATTAACTACACGACAAGTCTCTGTGGTGAGCCGTTCAAGACTTATGAAGTGAAATCCGTCGGAAATGCGAAATGATGTAAAGCAAAAATATATATAAAACTTGTTTTTAATATATAAAAACCGTTTTCAGCACTTCAATTTCCTTCGGGTAACCAAAAAAAAAAATACGAAAAAAATTTCCAAAAAAAATTTCAACAAAAATTTTTCATTACTTAAATATATGTACTTTTTCGATTTTTTTCGATTTTCTCGAGAACGGTAAAAAGCAGTGAAATCATTTTCGGCGCACAGAAACTACACGACAAGACGAACAAGTCGATGGTCCGGAAAGATTCAATAATTCGTCGACAAATTTCAAACTGGAATTTACCCGATTCTCGATTTGCTAAGTACATGTCTCGGAAACTGTTGCAGATAATCAAGAACGGATTGTGGCATCGTTTTCAGAAGGTCATTTTCCTATTTATACACTGAGATTGTCCACGGGAAAATCACGACTTTCCGAGATCTCTACTCGAGCGCCGAAATTTCTTAAAAAAAATCTTCAATTCTTGCAGGTAGTGAATGGCAAGATCTACTGAAATATAATTTACATATCTGTAATCAGCAGGAAAAATGCTTTCAGGAACGTTTTTAAATTTTGCTGTACCTCAAAAAATAACGATTTTGACAAAATTGATTTTCTCGCATTTCGTCGTTTCCGCCGTCTAGACTCCCATGTCGATGGTATTTCTTAACTGAAAGCTTTCTAGGTAATATTATATACGTTTTCCGACTAATTTTGGGATGCTGAATCAATTGGTGAAGACTAGAAGTCTGTGGTGAGCCATTCCAAAGTCATGACAGCGTGAAATCAGTCGGAAATACGGAAAGGTCTCAATATCTTGCATAGAGATACATGTTTTCATGCATCATCCAAACCCAAATCTTCTCGGTGCGCAACGTAATGTTGTTATAAGTAGTAAGATGAGGTATTTCATTTTTGAGAAGTGCCGCGATTGTACTCCATTTTGCAGTCATAGCATAAAGCCGGGGTTATATTAGAGCCACGCCGCGTGTCGCAACGCGTGGAATTGCAATCGGTTACATACATTTAGTATGAACGTGGTTCACATTAGCTCAGTTCCGCGTGCCGCCGAGCGAGCTGACGCCACGTAGACCACTCGATTTCGATCGGTGTGGCATCGCTGGTGGGGGAAGTAACGCGTTGGCTTGCTCCGCGCTAGTATAATCACTACGTGGCTACGCGCATTCCGGCGCAGTGTGTTGACAAGCAAGCAAGCAGAAGTCTACCACATTTCAGTACGGGCGCAAGATTATTGAGCAGTATGAGAGTATAAATTGCTCTTGTCTAATCTTGTTTGGTCTTATCTACTCTTGTCTGGAAATCTTGTCTTGTCGTAGAGGGTAACTACGCTCCGGAATAATCATTAAACCATCTATTTGTAAAATATTTGTATCGTTTCTGTTGAATAAACTGTTGAAATCCGCAATAGTGAAAAGCCGCAATAGTTATGCCCTAAAGCCCTGAAATTATATGTTCTGAAGCCCTAGACTTTGTAGCAATGACATTAATATTATCTCTAGGCAAATATTTCATGAAGAAAAATGAGGAAATAATAGCTTTACACCCAATTGTCAACATGATAAGATATTTTAAACAATTATTTTAACTGATTTATAAAATTTGCTATAAAAGTGCTAACGTTTACGCGGTCGCCACTGAACTGACCCAAAAATTAATCAGCACGCGCGACGACGCGACACTGTAGTATAATCACCAGCCCCTTAGGCAGCGTTGCGACACGCGGCGTGGCTCTAATACAACCCCGGCCTAACACTTGCTCCGTCCGATGTAAACATAACCATTTCTGGAATGTCTAGATTAAACTTCTTGTAAAAATAATGTTTTTTTCCAAAATATAAGCTCTGTCTGTTAGTGTTAGCTTCAAAATACTTCCAAATTATGTTTTGCAGGTTAAACATAGCTGGTGTAGGTGTGTGCTGTTTGTATGCTGGTAATTTTGCCCCAATCCACGTCGAAACAGGCGATGATTTTTCGACACCCGTTCTCTAATGAAGTATACGAGTAGTCGTAGAAGTCGTTCCTCGCACACAATGTGTCAACATAAAGCAAACCAAGCAATCGCTCGATGACGTAGTTGATGTAAACAAAAGAGATTTCGTTTGACGTGTAAATGTCCGATTTCAATTTACCTGATCCTCTACATTTTTTTGCCAAGATGAGCCCATTGTGCGCGGAATATAAAAACGGCTGCGCAATTTTCGAAAAATTAGTGCGCGCGCACCCGCGCAGCTTAGAGGGAACTTTGCCCATCACACAAGTAGAATAGGAACCTGACATCTTAAATGTTGAGCAAGCCATCTGTGGAAAAATGCTAAAACAGCTGTCCCCACCAACTTCCAACTCTCGTGGGCAAGCTGCAACAAGTTATGGCTCTCTGGGCATTGGCCAACTGACTGGAATTTATATATCTTCATTCCACTGCACAAAAAAAGGATCAAGCCAGAAATGCAGTAATTACAGAACTATCGCATCTCCCGCCCATGCAAGGTCATGTTCGGAATTCTGCTACAACGACTCGGAAGCTTCTTATACCGACAAATTCCACAGAAACAAGCTGGATTCGTGGCTGGTAAAGGCGTTTGATTGTGTAAACTGACACCAATTATGGAATGTCCTCTTAGACATGGGAGCCCCTCCCCACCTTGTCGTTCTGCTAAAAACTTTATATGACAACAGCAAATGAATCATCAAATCGAAGGAAGAAACTCAAGACTCTTTAGGGTAGGACGAGGAATTCGGCAGGGATGCGTCCTATCGTCCTTACTATTCAATATATACGGTGAGTTTATACTAAGAGAAGCTCTGGATAAGTGGCCAAAACGGAATATTCATTGGCGGTAGAAAAATAAACAACTAACGGTTTGCCGACGATACCACAATCATCGCACAAAACGAAGAAGAAATGACCGCACTTCTGGTAAGAGTCGAGAGAGAAATCTCTCTCAATTCGAACTTAAGCTAAATCGCCAAAAAACAAAGCCGATGGTAGTAGATCGTGGCAACAGGATAGAAAATCCACCCAATATATAACTCTTACGAAACCAGCCATGACGAAACTAACTAAAGTATGGAAAGATGACCACATCACAAAAGAAACAAAACGAAGGCTCGTCAACACACTGGTGTTTCCAATTACACGATACGGAGCCGAGGCATGGACTCTGAAAGCTGTAGATCGGCAGAAAATAGATTCTTTCGAGATGTGGACGTGGAGAAGGCTACCAAGGATCACTTGGACAGGGCATAGAACTAATGTAACTATACTAAAAGAACTCGACATTGACATGAGACTATCAACAGTTATCAATGAATACTTAAATATTTTGGACATGTCAATCGTAGAACGGGTGACAATCTAGAAAAACTGTTCATACAAGGAAGAGGAAAAGGAAAATTGAAGGTATGCGAGCTCGGGGACGCTCAGCAAAACGCTTTATCGACCAGGTGCAAGAGACCGCCGGGACACCACTACAAGAAAACATAAGAACGGCGACAGACAAGGGTAAATGGAGGAAGATCGCTAACTCCGCTATGACATAATAAAACGCCAGCATGGGATCACGACACTTCAGCCATGAAGTAAACGACTTGAGAGAGAGATGACCCCCTCTTGCCCTTATACATCATAACTATAGCTAGATAATAACATCTCTCATACGATTAGGCATAGATCTAATCAAATTCGCTATTGTTTCTTGTGGGATGTTTAGTTGCTCTTCTTCTACTGCAACAATAAGCCTGGCATCGAAGTTGGGGCACGAAGCCTAGCTCGAATTTTTCGTTTGAGCACATCCCATAAATGTTCTATCGGATTTAGGTCGAGACTGCATGCTCGTCATTCCATAATCCGAAAACCGATTTCTGTAATGGAATCTTGCGACGATTCTGCAGTGTGCGGCCTCGCATTGTCATGCATAAAGATAAATTCTTCTCCAATATAGTCGACGTAAGGTAACACATGAACTGCTAAAATCTCCTCAATGTACCTAGCACCCGTTAAACCTCCTCTCCCGTGACCACGGGCGCCCCTATTAATGAAAGTAGGGTCGGTTCGTGCTCCCATAGAAATTTCAGCCCAGATCATGCAGGAACCACCTCCATAAGCAGTCCGCACATCTATTCAGCATTCTGAAAATCGCTCTTTTGGTCTACAGTTAAGGGAACCAGACGTACTGCTTTGGGCAGTACAGTACTTCTTTGGGATAGTCTGTACTGTCCAATTTTTAGGCGCTGCATTTGTACTGCCTTCCTTATAGGATGTACTGCTTGTACTACTTTGCATGATATTGCAAAACTAAATAAGTACAACTGTGATTTTATGCATTTTCAAAGCGAATGCCGAATCAAGACAAGCTGCTGTATTTCATATCACTATTAAAGAAATTGAAAGCTCTAAAGTGCCAGCTCTTCCGAGTGAAAACTGTCTTAAATAATGTGTTGGAACAAATAGTCGCTAGATATAATACTGAATTTGTTCCATTACAGTTAACGCAGAAACTCGATTCAATCGAAGAGTCAACCCCTGGAAGCGAGGCGAAATTTATTAAAGAAATTAAATGTTTTTCTAAAAATTCCTTTGAATATGTAAAAAAATTAAATTCTGTAATTTAAAAATGTAAATTCTTCAATTGTTGCAGGCGATATTGAACGGAAAGGTCTAGCGAAATATAACTTACATATCTGTAATCAGCAGCAAAAATGCTTTCATAAGCGTTTTGTGCTGTGACATAAATGTTGCTGTGACTCAAAAAATAACGATTTTGACAAAATTGATTTTTTCACAGTTCGTCATTTCCGTAGTCTAGACCCCCCATGTCGATGGTATTTCTTAACTGGAAGCTTCCTAGAGAATATTTTTACGCTTTCCGACTAATTTTGGGACGCTGGATCGATTGATGCAGACTAGAAGTCTCTGTGGTGAGCCGTTCAAAAGTAATGACAGCGTTAAATCAGTCGGAAATGCGAGATGGTGTACAGCGAAAAATTATATAAAACTTGTTTATTTGTAACTTTAGAGCGAAATAAACTGGAAAACCGGTTTCAGCACTTCGACTTCTTCCGGGTAACCAAAAAAAAACCACGAAGAATTTTCCAAAAAAGTTTCCTTCAAAAATTTTCATTTCGTTCGAAAAATATGTGCTTTTTCGGTTTTTTCGATTTTCTCGAGAACGGTTAAAAAGCAGCGAAATTATTTTCAGCACACAGAAACTACACGACAAGACAAACAAGGCGATGTAAATTGTCCGGAAAGATAAAAAAATTCGTCGATAAATTTCAAACTTAAATTTACCCGATTTGCTAAGTAGATGTCTCGGAAACGGTTGCAGATAATCTAAAACGAATTGCGGCATCGTTTTCAGAGGGTCATTTTCCTATTGTTACACTAAGATTGTCTGCAGGAAATTCACGACTTTCCGAGATCTCTACTCGAGCGCCGAAATTTCTTAAAAATTTCTTCAATTCTTGCAGGCGATAGTGAACGGAAAGAGCTAGCGAATATAATTTGCATATATATAATCAGCAGCAAAAATGCTTTCGGAAACGTTTTTAAATTTTGCTGTAACTCAAAAAATAACGATTTTGACAAAATCGATATTCTCGCAATTCGTTGTTTCCGCGGTCCAGATTCTCCGTGTCGATGGTATTTCTTAACTGAAAGCTTCCTAAGGAATATCATTAATTATAAATGTCTCCCGACTAATTATGGGACGCTGAATCGATTGGTGAAGTCTAGAAGTCTCTGTGATAAGCCGTTCAAAAGTTATGACAGCGTCGGAAATGCGAAATGGTGTACAGCGAAAAAGTATATAAAACTTTGAAGCATTGAACCGCCCGACAACTTCCCTATCAACGAAAGCCCCTGTGCAGGGTCAAATTTGGACTGGAAGATATGGAGAACGCTAAACAGAATACGAACCGGTGTGCCACCCGTAAAAACAAGCAAACCAAAGTGGAAAATTGAGAAAGACCAACAATGCCTCTGTGAATGTGGGGAGATACAAAACATGGTCCACCTGCTGGGATGCACATTATACCCTGCAGAGTGCTTCATCGATGATATGTAGATTGCAAATGAAAATGCCATAGACGTAGCCCTGTACTGGGCAGAAACATTTTGAATGGAATGATTTCAGACTCGAAAAAGTAAAGTAAGTGGTACAATGTAAAAAAATCTGGTCACCTTACTACTACAGTACACTTTTCGTCTTAGGGTCGCTACTAGGGTTTTCGCGTACCCGACTTTTTTTAATACCCGGGTATCGGGTATTATTTTTTCATATACCCGGGTACCCGGGTATTTGCATTTTTTTGCAGAAAAAGAGACAAATTTCTTATAATAATGTTTTATTTTAATATGAAAGAGTGAAGTATGTCAATAAGTCTCCTTAACATATAGTACAATCAGTCACACAGTTAAAGATTCTTGTTCTCATTAACTAATTATGAACTAGTTCCATTGACCTGCCTTCACTTTTCGGTAGAGTTCGCTGTTTATAATGAAAAGCTGCTCGCATGGATTTAACATTCAAACCAACCACCCCTCCTTATACCTTGTAACCATTTTGTGCATACCCATTTTCGCCTTGCTTTATTGCACCGCCATGCCCACCCATCCTTTATACTCTATCATCTCCTTATATCATCCCCACAGTCAATACAAACATACCTTTTCGCTAACAATCCCAGATTCATCAACCATTACACCACTCTCTTGCATCCCCCTTAATTTAACAATAGAAAATTCCGTTTTAAAAGTATTAAAATTGTTCTAATTCAACTTTAGAAAATTAAATAATTTTTAAAAAAATAGTTTAACTTTGGTGTTACATTCTATAGTGTGTCCCCGCGCAACGCCACTGAGCTGCAACGTTAGTTGCATTTTCTGCCACATACCAGAGTACGTCAATTTAGGAATGTCCCAATATTAATTTCAGGGTTCTTTCAGGCATTAATTTTAAGGCTCTACTTACAATTAGTAATAATTTTCCGAGAATTTTGATGAATTCTTTGATCAAAGTGGGTACCCGGGTCTGAGAATGAAATGGTACCCGGGTACTAAAAATTTCATATACCCGGATTCGGGTACCCGGGTAGAAAACCCTAGTCGCTACCATAGGGGCATATTCATCTCATCTGAGAACAGAACAGACCCGCATTGTTCCAAGGTCCAATTTATATGATCCCTTGCAAAACGCAGGCGAGTTTGAAGATGAGCTGGGGTAAGTTCCTGACAGACTGCAGGTGTCTTAGCGGTCAAGTTACTTTCCTGCAGTCTTCGTTTTACTGTCCACTGACTAATAGCCACTGTTCGTACTTCACGGAGCTGTTCTTGGAGTTGAACAGCATCAAGGTGACGATTTCTTAATGATGTTGATGCAATAAACAAAAAACGGTCAACCAGAGCCGTTGTAAATCTCTGTCTGCCTGTACCAGGTCGACTATGAAAGGATCCAGTCTCCCCATAACGTTCGAACATTTTTCGAACCGCGGCGTGTGTCATATCCAGTTGTCGAGCAACAGCTCGCTGGCCATTTTCGATTAGAACAAACTTGGGCGTCTTTTCTCGGTGTAGTATGCATTAATGAAAAATGAAGAATGTGCAAATTTCAATTACACAGACAATAATTGCAACCTCACAAATTTGTTATTCTCGGTATAACCACCTCATAAATTCTTTCGTTTTTCTATACCGGTTGCTACGCCTATAAACGATAAGCATTCTTGATTAATTTAAACTCATATTGAAGTATATTTAAACGGCATATTTCCTTATTTCATCTCATAAATAACTTTAAAAATATTATTATATGCACGTTAATTTATATATATATATATATATATATATATATATATATATATATATATATATATATATATATGATAGTCTAATAATTAATATAATAATTAATTTGTTTTATAGCATTTTATTTTAAAAATATTTTTACTTCGAATCAATGAAGTTGAAGATCCGTCAAGTAAAAACGTTTTGCTGCGTTTATTCAGTTTGTACGGACTCTTTACCTTAGAGAAACACATAGGCCATTTATATCAAGGAGGATTTTTCTCCGGCGAAAAACCTGCAGTGATGTTACAAGATGCAATTTTGAAGCTTTGCAGTGACCTTAAAGACGATTCTATTGCCTTAGTGGATGTTATCGCTCCAGACGATTACGCTTTAAATTCAGTATTAGGAAATTCCGATGGCCAAGTGAGTTAAGATACACAAAGAAAAGTAAGAAACTTTAATATCTAAACATTGTTTGTGATTTTAGGTTTACGAGCATTTAAAGAATAGTATGTTAGGACTTACCAAGAGACCCAGTTGGTGGAAGGAGATTTTGCAACGGAAACCTTCAAAATTATAGTTCTTTCACAATTATAAATCACAATTATCATTATCTTAACGTTACACTAAATTAATTGAAATATTTTGAAAGCATATTCCCACACAGCACAGTGGATATCCTGTGGATATCGTATCGAACTTAAAAGGATATCCTGGGATTATTTCGAGATGTCTATGGGACCTCTCTGGGAAATCCCTAGGATACAATTATGTCCGTCCATATAATATCCATAGGATATCCCGCATGGGATATTGTAGATCTCCTGAAGATATTGTTGGATATCCCTAGGATATACAAATGTAATCCAGATGGCCTCTCTAGGTGGAAACACTGCCTAAAAAAGGCGAATAAACAAAACAAATCCTTTTTTAATTAACATATTTAATATACATATTTTAAGTGTTGCCCTTCGTCTTCCCTTCCTTCATTTTCCTGATTGTTGCCATGCCCTATATTTGTTAATCATAGGTGGGAATTAATTCGTTAATCCGTTAATCGTTAATTAACGAAGTTAACAAAATGCTTAACTGATTAACTTTTAAGTTAACCCAAGAAAATGTCAACGCTCTTATTAACTTCCGTTAACTTTAATCCGTTATATTGGATGTTTGTTGACATGTTGTCATTTTTTTGTTTGAATTACGCGCCACGCGGGCACACCGGCTCGACTCTGCCTTTAGTTGTAATCATCTGTAACTAAGGTACAGACCGGCGCTGTTGCTCAAAAGAGCAACAATCCAGAACCGAGAAACTACAGAGCCGAAAAAATATAAAAAATAGTTGATGGTCTAACAAAGTTTACATTATGAACATTATGAAACATACATACATTATGAATTATGATATATATATATATATATATGAATTATACATTATGAACACTACTACTTCTACTCAAAGTACGCAAAGCTCTGAAAGTGAAACTGAATCAAATCCTTGGCCACACTTGCAGTACCGTCACTAGCGTCGGTCAATCGGGCGAATGCCCGGGGCCCACGGGCTAGGGAGGGGGGGCCCAGAGAGGCTGTGTCCCCATTTTGGGGACCCCCAAGCCTCTGTTTTAGAAGAACAGATGGATCCTTGGAAACGAACACAAAAGAAAACTGTAAAATTCTCAAACAATACTTTAGTACTCTTCTTAATTGTAAAGAACCCACGGAAAAATTTACCTTCCAAAAAACCACATCCAATCCTGATTCTACTCCACCTACAATAGAGGAGATAGAGGAGATGATACATCAATTGAAAAATAAGAGAGCGGCAGGAGAAGATGGCATTATTGCTGAAGTGTGGAAGCTTCAAGATAAAGACATCATAAAAACAATTCATAAGATCATTACAGGCATTTGGATCACAGAAAAAATGAATAAAAAGGGTGATAAGTCAGATCCAAATAATTACAGAGGTATTTCACTAATGCCAGTCACTTACAAAATTTTCTCAAAAGTGTTATTGAACAAACTATAATCACAAACAGATCATCAAATAGGTAAATACCAGGCTGGCTTTAGGAAAGAGAGATCATGCATCGAACAAATTTGGAACCTAAGAACAATATTGAAAGTCAGACAGACAAATAACATTGTAGTTACCTTTGTGGACTTCAAAAAATCGTACAACAGCATTGATAGACAAACGCTCTTTGCAGTACTGGAAGAATATGGCATTGACAAAAAAACAGAACACTTATACAACTAACGCTCACGGACACCACCTCTAGGATCAAGTTCATGGGTGAAATTTCAGAACCCTTTCAGATACGCACAGGTGTCAGACAAGGAGACGGCCTCTCACCAATTTTGTTCAACATGGTCTTAGACAAAATTGACAAAAGGTGGATGCAGATTCTGTGGCTCAGCAGAGGAAACCCCCATACATCTGTTCAAAGACTGCGGAGCATTACTCCGTAAGAGACAGATGTACCTTGGGGCTCACTGCTTGAACACAGAGGAGCTGCAGGCCTTGAATCCCACCCAGATCCTGAGATTCCTAAAGGAATCAGGCTTAGAGGAGGCGCTCTAAATGGGTAAGTACACCAACACTTGGAGGAGGAGGGTGGGGTACAATAGATCTATAAAGGTCGCAGTTCAAGTCGTCACCACCATATCTACAATCTACAATCTAGACAAAATTGTTAAGCAGTGGGAGGAACAAGTGAAAGGCATACAGCTACGAAGAACACGCGAAACAGAAACAATCATTAAATGTTTGGCATTTGCAGATGACGTTCCCATAACTAGCAATAACACACAGGAGGCAAAGGAAGCACTGGAGCGATTACATGAATAGCCGCTAAAACAGGTTTACAGATATCTTTTGAGAAGAACCAATACATGGAACGACATACCAACAAAATGTACATACCATACATACGACTTATGAATCTATACAAAGAGTGGAAAAATTTAAATACCTAGGGGAATATATACAAATATGAGGATCAAACAAGATGTCTAATATTAAACGAACGGAAAAACTTCAGAAAGCATACAAACTTACATGGTCACATTATAATACGAAAAGCATATCAAGGCAGGCCAAACTCAGATATTACAAAACAGTTGTATTGCCTGAAGCATTGTATGCATCAGAAACGACCACAATTGGAGCATCTGACATCATAGAGACAGAAAAAATTGAACGCAAAATTCTTAGAAAAATATTTGGAGCAGTACACAGAGATAGGATATGGATGAAAAGACCTACCAAAGATATAATGAAAGCTATATGAACACACATACAAACTCACAGATATCATTATAAAACGAAGACTAACTTTCTATGGGTACATACAGAGAATGAACAATAAACGACTAACAAAAAAAATCTTTGATGTAGTAAACAGTTCAAGTAGGAAAACAAATTTGTTTCATGAAATAGAAGATGACGTAAAGCAATTGGGGGTCAATCAGCAAATGATAGAAGACAGGAAAAAAATCAGAAGCAAAATTAAGAATACCAAATTTTTAGTAAGCGAAAGGAAGATAGGTGGAACATTGTGGACAGAACAAAAGGAAACAGGAGCTCAGTCAAAGGATGAAGAGATTTTTGGAAGAGAAGAAAAAGAAGGGAAAGAAGTGAAAGTTGTGTCATCATGAGATATTTAAGTTCAAACACTGTCCATATGGGCAAAACTGATGTAATAATAATAATAATAATAATATTTCTTCTATACATATGTTCCTTTCTTGTATGTATTAAAAATTAAAGAATGTATTTGTTTATTCACTGCTTTTATTTACTTGGGGCCCCACCTCAATATATATGCCCGGGGCCTCAAAATCCAAACGACGGCGCTGCACACTTGAGTGATTACTTTGTATTTCAAAGTATTTCAAAACTTGGAGAACAGAAGTTAATTTATGAATGCAATTCAATGCAAGGTTAAAATTTACTGGTCACTTTACCGTATCGTAGCCGTACTTTGCAACATTGTGTGTAAAAATCCAGTTTCGCTGGACGCATACACGATATCAAAGCTAGCTTTACAATCAAGGAGGTCAAAAAAAATATTATCTGCATCCCGTGCAGTATTGTCACCTCAATTGCCCACGAGAGCGAAGTTGGGCGCACGAACGAAGTGAGCGAATTCTCGTGGGCAATTGACAACTTGTTAAGATTTGAATCCTGCGCGCTTTCGGTCCACTTACTACAACATGCGCGTACAAGAGTGCGAGTGACATCGTAAAACGGTTATCGGTTACCGGCAGATCAATAACTGATCAATAACATAAGTGTACTGGACAGGTCTAGACATACCAAACCACATTGTTCAAGTTGAGTTTTATGTATCGTTAAGTTTATTTTTATTGTTAAATTAAAAGTGTCTGTGTCTTTTTCTCAAGCCACTATCCACTTAACGAAATCAATACGTTCAACATGTTATGGACCCAGACACGATGGTGAAGTGAATAAAGGGACATAGAAAATAATGGCGGACAATATCGATTTACGGAGTGTGGTGAAATTTAACGGTGCAAATTTCCAAGCGTGGAAATTTCAAATGAGAACCATTATACATTCTCGGTGTTGTAGCAACGAAGTACGACTCGAAAGAGAAACCCTAGCTAAAGTCTGAAAGAAACATGATACCAAAGCCATGTTTATTATTAAATCTTCATTACCTGAAATTAACAGGTTCAAAAAGAAATTATAACCACTTAATTCTGGGAGTTAGGGTAGTAAACGCAAAGTACGGGCCAGTCTTCGAAGGAGAAGATGAAAACAATAGAGCAGCCGGCAGATCGAAGGATGAGGATGGAGCAGCCGATAGATCAGGGCTAATCTCGCAAAAAAAATTATTAATTAATTGTTATTATTGAACAACCCTTCAAAATATTTTCCTTTATATTATTCTTGACTAAGAATAGGTCAGCAAAATTCCTTTAATTGCGATAATAAACACTATTCAGGAATGTGGATTTGCAGTTGTATTTTTCCAGGATGGAAAATTTAGTTCTAGTCTGGTAGTATTAACTAATCTAGTCCGATCTATAGTCTGATATTAACTAAATCTAGTACGATCTTAGATGTACTAATCTGATTTAGTCCTGTCTGATGTAATCCGGTGTATAGTCTGGTATTAACTAATCTAACCTGTTCTTATCTGATCTAGTACAGCTGTTCTTATCTGATCTCTAGTCAAGTCTTAGCTGATCTCTAAAGTCCTATCTGGTCTAATCTAGTCCGAGTCTGATCTTATCTGTTCTAATCCGGTCTTATCTGATCTAGTCTAGTATTATCTGATCTATTCCGGTCTGATTTGGTATTATCTGATCTAGTCCGGTCTGGTCTGATCTAGTCCCGATTGGAACAGATATTATCTGATCTAGTCAGGTCTAGTCTATTATTTATCTGATCTAGTCCGGACTAGACTGTGGTATTATCTGATCTAGTCCGACCAAGTCTGGTATTTATCTGATTTAGTTCGGCCTAGTCTATGGTATTATCTGATCTAGTCCGATCTAGTCTGGTATTTATCTGATCTAGTCTGTGGTATTATCTGATCTAGTCCGACCTAGTCTGATATTTATCTGTTCTAGTCCGGCCTAGTCTGTGGTATTATCTGATCTAGTCCGACCTAGTATGTGGTATTATCTGATCTAGTCCGGCCTAGTCTGGTATTTATCTGATCTAATCCAGTCCTAGTCTGGTCTTATCTGATCTAGTCCGGTCTGGTATTATCTTATCTAGTCCAACCTAGTCTGGTATTATCTGATCTAAACCGGACAAGTCTGGTATTATCTGATCTAGTCCGGCCTAGTCTTCTGCATATTAACTAATCTATTACAATCTTATCCGGTCTTAGTGCGATCTGGTCTTATCTTATTAACTAGTCTAGTTCAATCTAATCCGGTCTATTATGGTCTACTGGGGCCCAGTAGTAGACTGGTATTTAATCCGCTGATCTACAAAATAGTCTTATGTAACCAACACAACAATGCACAAGAAAACTTACTACAAAGTGGCACCATATACCCGTCATATTCTGAATTAATTGGAAGGTAACTGTTCAGAATTATAAACGCCATATGACAGCAAAATTCCGAACTAATGGAAAGATATCTGCTCAAAAATAATGATTGGCGCCATCTGTAATTTTATTACAGGAATCTGTTAAGCGCCATCTACTGACAAGCTGTTTATAGGAATCTGTAATTTTATTACATGCATCTGTAAAGCGCCATAATTTTATAGTAATCTGTAATTTCAAGGTCGCTGGTGGCGGTGGGTCCAGAACGAAGGACAGTTACTTTACTGCTCTCATTAATGGACGCCGCTCAACATAATCATTTGTTTACATGTGAAAGCTCAGTTGCTATTAGGGTTGCCACCCGTACTTTATAATAAAGTATTGTACGTTATTTCTGGTAAATATATTCTATACTTTATGAGAAGAATAAAGTACGCGAAAATACTTTATTTCGCATGATTTGATTTCTGGGATTCAAAAAAGTTTGATCGTATGCATTTTTGCGTAAAACGGAACGTTATCAATTGATCTTTATTATAAAGTACGGGTGGCAACCCTAATAGCAACTGAGCTTTCACATGTAAACAAATGATATATGTTGTGCGTTGTAAATCTCATATGTTGAGCGGCGTCCATTAATGAGGGCAGTAAAGTAACTGTCCTTCGTTCTGGACCCACCGCCACCAGCGACCTTGAAATTACAGATCGATATGTCGCCAGTCCCCAGCACCACTTGAACTCAGTGTTACCAACCTCCAAAAATATTTACCCCTAAAACCAAAGCCAAAAACCCCTAAAATTGCCACAATTACTTGAAAATCCCCCTAAAAAAATAATATTTAGAAAAAAATAATAAATTAATATTAATTAATATTCTGTGATATTTTTTAATATTCTTTATTTATAAATCTTCTTTTAAAATTCTTTATTTATAATATTTCAAAAATAATTTCGTTTTTCTGGTTCTGACTTTTTGAAATGATACATATTGATTATTAAATAAACCTGACATGTTAGGGGATGGATTAAATGTTGTGCAAGATCCACCATTTCGTTGCAATTTGAATCGAACTATCATCATACTTTGTAACATTTCAATAGATAGTCTATTCCGCAACTTATTATTCACAATATTGTAGATGGAGAATGCGTGTTCGACATTTGCGTTTGAAATTGGCACCGTGAAAAATGCTAGTCCGAATTTTGAGACATTTTCAAAAGGTTTACAGCCATCTGCGTCACAATCATTGTGTTTTTCATTTAATTCAGAAATCTTAGTAACGAGAAAATGTACTAGATGACGGTAAATCACCAGGCCAACAATTATATAACTATGATTGGCTAGCTTGAGTTATCCTAGGGCATATATTTTTAAATCCTAATTTTTCTTTAAAAAAATAATAACCATAAATAAATCCCTAAAAATACCCCTAAAAATATAAAACCCCTAAAAAAATCCCATCCCGCTTATTTACCCCCTAAATTTGGGGGGAAACCCCCTAAGTTGGGAACCCTGCTTGAACGCTCGTTTTTTATAATTTGTGAACTCAACGTAACCTCAAATGTCAATATTATCAATGTCATTGTCAAAACTTCGTGTTTGTTTTGTGTAAAGCGGTTTGAGTGCAATAAGAATTCGATTTATCGGTTTTATAGATTTATGTTATAGTAAATCATGGATAAGGGCAACTTCAGTAAACAAAGTACACCTTCAAAACGTAATTTTGATGGATTGTACTATAAAATTGAATAACATTATATATGCCAATTCAAGTACAACTACAGGAATTCATCTAGCTAGAACAAAAATTGAAGCATATGCTATACACAATGATGCTCAAACAAAAAAAATATATAAAACTGCTTCCTATAGTGATACAATATTTTATGACCAAAAATGGCATTGAAAACAAATTATTAGGTTTTTAAGAAAATAGCAACAAATCTGCTGAAACAACCCAAGTCATTAGAGCAATACAAATTATCTTTTCATAATGTATCTGGGCTACGTGTTGACAATACAAATGCTAATTTTGGTGTCAATCATTCTTTATTTACAAATAAGTATGAGAGATTTGGTACCAGATTTGAATAAAGGAAATTGTCACGCACACATAGTGCATAACTACATGATACAAGCCATGGTCTTTTTATTAAATGATATATAGAAAATGTGATTTTGAAAATTTATGCTCATTTTTCACATTCTGCTGTAAGAATAGAGGATCTGAAAAGATTTGTAGAATCAGTAGATGGAGACTTTCATGAATTAAAATGCCATGTGGAAACAAGATGGCTCTCTCTATTGCCATGCATTTATTTATACATTATTAATAAATTGGTCAGCTATTAGAAGTTATTTTGTAAGTTTAGACAACTGTCGTATAGTTTTACAAAACTTAATGATGCTCAACACTGTAAATCATATGATTGAAATTTATTTCAATTCTTATAGCCACGTGTTAAATTTATTTAATAAAGCCATAAAATCGTTCAAATAGCGCTTAAGGGGTTATCAGGCACCAGGAATGTGCTTCAAGAATGAAGAAAGGAGGATAGGAATGACCGATAAGCAAAACTGTGACATCCTTGCCAGATATTTCGACTCACTGCTTAACTGTGATGGTCACCTGAAAACCTGAAAATGGAACCACCAGAAGTATCATCTTGCCCAATTCATTGCCTCATCAAGAAGACGAAATTTTCCGGATTATTCAAGGACTTAAGGCAAACAAAGCTGCTGGTGCAGATGGTATCGTCGCTGAACTCCTACAATCTACAGATTTTTGGATCTGCGGGAGATGTAAAATCTTTCACTCGGTTACTTGAGAACATCTGGATAACTGAGAGGATCCCTGCTGACTAGCAAATGGCTTTGATCCATCCCCTTCGTAAGAAGGGTGACAAGAAGTACGTTAATAATTATAGAGGCATCTCTCTTGTTTCAGTTCCTTACAAGATTAGATCGAAAACGTTACTAACAAGAATAGAAGGGTTATTTGATTCTGAATAGGGTGAATACCAAGCAGGTTTTCGGAAAGGAAGATCTTGCGCGAACCAAATCTTCAACCTGCAGAATATCATAAAGTACATAATGTTGGGACAGAATAAATATGTCGCCATGTTTGTGGACTTCCAGAAGGCCTATGACTCCATTGACCGAAAAATCTTATTGGCAATTCTCGAAGAATTTGGAGTGGACAACAAGACGAGGAATCTAATTCAACAGACGATTAGCAATAATTTCTAGAAAATAAAGTTCCAGGGGGAGTTGTCAGAGCCTTTCGAAATCAAAAGTGGCGTACGACAAGGCGACGGGCTTTCGCCAATATTATTCAACTGCGTCTTAGAAAAAGTTATTCGAGAATGGACAAAGGGAATTTCGGATAAAGAGGTTTTCAAGTTAGGGAGAGGTAAAGAAAGTATAAGAATGGATTATTTGGCATTCGCAGGCGATGTTGTGATACTATCGGTGTTGAAACAGCGATAAAAAGAACTGAAGAACTCCAGATGTAGACAAGAAGACTAGACTTCTAATTTCTTTTGAGATGACTGTCTTCATGACCAACATCAAAGACGTTCTTCTCCACTTGGAGTTGAGAGAAGCCAATATAAAGCGAGTTAAATGTTTTAAGTATTTGGGAGAAAAATTACAGGACAATGGGTCGGATAAGGATGCCATCAAAGAGTCGGCGAGAAGAATAGAAATGGCTTGTCAACTTACGAGGGATAAATATAACAAAAACGGTCTATAATTTTGGGCTAAATTCCGACACCAAGATACTGTTCTCAGACCTGAATGTCTATATGCAGAAACACTAGACACGATTGATAAGGGTGGCCTTGAAGACATCTGGAGGAAAGAAAGGAAAATGCTCCGAAAAGGCCTCCTAGGCCCAAATATCAAGGATGGAGAGAGGAGACTAAAACCTAACAAAGAATTATACCTGAAGACAGAAGGAATTGTAGCCCTAATGAGAAAAAGGAGAATACAGTTTTATGGGCACTTGGTGAGGATAAATAGTACCAGACTGGCGAAGAGGATTTTTGAATTTTCCAGGATGAGGAAGACGGAGCCGAAATGATTTCGGGAAGTGAGATTGGACTTGGATCGGATGGGGGTGAAAAAAGAAGACATAATGGACAGAGAGAGATTTAGGCGACTAATTAAGGAGTGTTCAGGTTTCCAGGAGACAGGGGAATTGTCAGTGAGAAAAGGAAGATCTTACACGGAGGAACAGAAGAAGGAAATGGGAGAGAGGATGAAGAGATATTGGCAGATAATGAGGACAAAAAATAATGTAAAAACTGTCAAACGTGGTCCATAGTTGGCCGTAACGAATATAAAAAAGCCATAAAATGTCTAGAAAGCAATTGCAAGAAAACAATTTTAGATATTTATTTATTTATGAGATTTTTTTATTATTTATTGACAAAGCCTTAGAGTACCCAAATAAATGGTTTGATTTTAATGACAAACTGGTTATTTACACTTGGCAAAATAAATTTAAATAGCGATGTTGAATATGATAATATTGTTAACATAATAAAATTTAAATCTGCAAACACTTAATATAGATATGGATGATCCTTATGGAGAAATTACTATATAAAACAAACTTTATGATCAGATATGTAATTGTAAGGGTTTTTCGGAATTATCTATTGCACAAAAATTGCAGCAAGTATTTAATAAGACTGATGATAATTTTTCAAACTTGTATAAGGTAATTTCATTATTACTGTCTATTCCTGCCACGTCAGCATTCTTAGAGAGAGTTTTTTTCGTTGATTAATAGCAAATGGCGAAACGAAAGAAACAAAGCGTCTCTAAATCTTATAAAAAACGAATTACTTATTTACTTTAACTTGCAATTAAACATAGACTGTAAAGATGCTTTGCAATTGGTGATAATAGTTTGTTAAAACTTGCTAAAAGCAATAAAAAATATGTTTTAAACATAATAATAAAGAAAAATAAATTGTAGATACTTTTTATTTGTACTATTTTGACACTAAGTACTTTTTTTTCTTACCTTTAATAACCAATGTACTTTAATTGCAACAAAAAAGGTGGCAACCCTAGTTGCTATGTGGAAGAAACTTTTGTCCCTCCATGAACAACTCAGTGAATCAACAAACAACTTTTATTAATGATACGTTTTCATGGTTATAAAATGTCAACAAGTGAAAGTATGGCCCAACACATAACGAAAGTAGAAAATATGGCGCGTCAACTTATCGATGTGGGAGAAAATTTCTAAAATGTGACAATAATGGCCAAATTGCTTGGTAGTTTACCGTCCAAGTATAGTGCACTGGTGACGGCGTAAAAACGGACAAGCAGACCCTGGAAAATCTTAACGCCCGGCTCATCAAAGAAGAATCGCGGATGACGTCACAGGAAGATACGTCGAGCGCACTCGCGGCAGTGAATTTAAACAGACAAGAAACACGCAGTTCCGAAGAACAAAGAAAAAACGTCGAATGTTTTTATTGCAAAAGGAAGGGGCACGTAATAAAATATTGCAGAAAGTGACAATGAAAACAGAAATTCCACTAGTGAAAATGTACATTCTGCTAATATGTGTGCTTTCTCAGTGGAGACAGATGCATTTTTTCTAAAAAACCTGTCACCACAAGAAAATTGAATTGTTTACAGTGGTGCTTCTAAACACATGTCATACCAACGTGACTGGTTTCGTGAGCTACATGTCTGCAGCAATGCATTGTCATGTCACTCGGAGATAGGACATTGTGTAGAGGTGAAAGTCGAGGTACTATTTTGATCAGGAGGTACAACGGCGAAGATTGGCTTGATGGGAAACTTCTTGTTTTATATGTTCATTCACATAATAAGAATTTATTTTCAGTGGGAGCTTGTGCCACAAGAAATTATGTTGTCATTTTTGAAGGAAACTTGGTCAAAATTTATACCGTCGCTGCCATTAGGGTCAAACATGATAATAACCTTTACAAAATGGTTTTTTTAAGTCATTAATGAGCAAGCTCTCTATGCGAACTCATCCAGTCTCAGGCTCTGGCATGAACTGGTCATATTGGAATAGATGCCCTACAAGACATGTTTAAAAATGGGATTCTCAACATCCACCTGACTACTGAGAAAGATTTCTTTTGTGAGACATGCCAGCTTGGAAAACAACACAGCTTTCCGTTCAAGAGTATCCCGCCACGAAGCACAGAACCTGAAGGTCTCATCCATACAGACGTAGGAGGACCAATGCAGACATAATCTATTGGAGGATCTAGATTCTACGTCAATTTCAAGGATGATGCTATTGGATGTAGACAAATTTACTTTATGAAACACAAAAGTGACCTTTTTGACATTTTCAAGAATTATTATGCCGAAACCTAGAACAAGTTTCAGAGACCTATAAAAGCTTTACGACTCGATAACGGAAGCAAATATATGAATCAACGCATGATGCAGTTTCTCACTTCTCACGGAATTCGCCTGGAGCCAACAACACCTTATACGCCTGAACAAAATGGAATTTCGGAGAGAGACAATAGGACACTCGTGGAGAAAGCCAGGACGATGCTGCATGTCAATGGACCTCCAAAATCTCTGTGGGCGGAAGCTGTCAATACTGCAGCTTACATTCCGAATCGTATTCAGAAGAAAAATGGTAAAACTCCATTTTAAATATGGACAGACAAAAAGGCGAATCTCGGACACTTGAGGACTTGGGTGTACAGCTTTTCTGCGCATCCTCAAAGAGAAAAGGCATAAGTTGGATCCAAAATCAGTTAAAGTCATCTTTGTCAGTTATTCAGGGGAGTCATCGAATTATCAGCTCTAAGATCGCATTAGAAGGAAAATCACGGTTTGGTGAGACGTGATTTTTAACGAAAAAGATTCTGAATCTTACACGTCAGGGAACTATGAAGATAATGATCTTCCTTGCCTCGAGTTGCCACAACAAGAAGAAAAACAGGATGTAGAAAATCTAACTGAAGATCTGCAAGAAAAACCAGTAACACTAGAGATTGAAAAAGGTCAACTCAGGGACAGAAGCAAGATTAAATTACCCTATAGGTATCAGGCAAATTTCTCAGAATATTCTGAACCACAAAGTTACACAGATGGCCTTGCTAGCCCCGATGCAGACAAGTTGCAAGAAGCTATTAATTATTAAGAACTGGAAGCACACCAAAAGAACGGCACCTGGACGCTGTAAACTCTCCCGGAAAGTCGTTCAGTCGTAGTGATGTCGTAGGAAGTGAGTTGCATGGTAAACTAAACGAGGAAATCTATGACCTTGCCCAAAAGGTGTGAAACATGAAAATGGTTTAGTTTGCAAACTTTAGATATCTCTATATGGCCTGAAACAGTCGACACTTGAATGGAACAATAAATTCAATTTTTTGGCAAGTCATACAGTTATTCAAAGTGTTACAGATCCATATGTTTACTATGGTTCTATTAATAACATTTTTGTTTTCATGGCTATTTTCGTTGACGATGGTTTGTTTCTGGCAGAGGACAAGGACTCGCTTGACCTGAGGCTGAACTCTTTAAAAAGGAATTTGAAATAACCGAGGTAAACGCCAGTAATTATATTGGAATTCAGATTGAACGTGATGGAGGAAAGGGTACCATTTTCATCCATCAGTCAAACTACTCTGAACGGGTCCTTGATCGATTTGGTATGTGTGATGCGAAGAGTGTAAGTGTACCAATCGATGTTCATTCAATTGCGACAATTATGGAAAGCACGGATTGAAAAACGATTTCCAGTATCGAGAAGCAATTGGGAGTCTAATGTTTTTATCTATCTGAGTCTATGTTTTTATGCATCTGAGCTAAACTGCGGACAGACGGACGGACGGACGAACATATTGAAACTGTAAGGGTTTGTTGTTGATAACAACGGAGCCCTGAAAATGTCACTTTAACTTAGGGTAAAGGCCGATTCTCATATAAGCGACACACAGCTACGCGACATCGTCTGTTAAATAATGATTACATTGTTTTAAATGGACACATTCTCGCTATGGCTACGCAACAGCTACGCGACGTGCCAATTTAAAACAATGTCATCATTATTTGACAGGCGATGTCGCACGATGTCGCGTAGCTGAGTATCGCGCATATGGGAATCGACCTTAAGCCGTGGAAAAATTGCCATTTTCACATATATCAGTAGAAAAATGTAATTATTTTTTGTTTATTTCTCAATTACATAGCAATGACAGATTTATTACCAAAAGGAACTTGACTACCGTGTTTAAAATGGAAAGCAAAATATTAATAATAATTAAATACAGTAGAACCCCTCTAATCCGACCATGCTCGAGCCGCCGAGCTTGTGCCGACTTGTCGCATCATTGTTTACGGTTTGTTATCGCTTGCGTTGCTTTTGTTATCGCTTGCTTTAGTGTTGTGCAATCGTGTGTTTCAACTGTATGTTTGTACTGTGCAGTTTTATGCTTTGTTTCTTTTAAAACACTGTTCATCTTTGTTCGCTTTTTTCTGTGTTTGCTATATTAGTGTATGTACATAGTTTTACATAGTAACTTGTATGTTTTTCAACATGTCAGGAGGAAAACGAAAACACATTACTCTATCGCTAAATGAAAAATTAGCAGTTCTACAAAGACTAGACAAAGGAGAATCGCTCCAAAAAAAAATCAAACGAACTCAATGTAGGCCTTACAACAATTAAGGAATGGAGAAAAAAACGAAAATACATTGAAACATATACAACTACAATTGATGGTGAAAACTAAAAAAGCCTAAACTTGAACTGCTCGATAACGCATTGTGGATGTGGTTCTTTCAAGAAAGGAGGAACGGAACCCCAATATCTGGGCCAATATTAAAAGAAATGGCAGTAGATTTGCACAAGAAACTGGAAGCTGGAAGTGAGTTCGCAGCTAGTGAGGGCTATATTGATCGCTGGAAAACCCGTCATAGTGTCCGGTTTGTATCAATTTCAGGTGAAAAACTATCTGCTAATGCCGAGGCTGCTAAGGAGTTTTCTGCAGTTCCAAGATATTGTAAAAGCAAAACGAACTGTTGCCTTGCCAAGTTTATAACAACGACGAGACAGGGCTAAACTTTAAAATATTGCCATCCAAAACACTCGCAGCTTCAAATAAATCCGTGGCAGGAACGAAACTTATAAAAGATAGGATAACAGTCACTCCTTGTACAAACGAAGATGGTACGAACAAGCTTCCCCTGTTCATTATTGGCAAATCCAAGAAGCCTAGGGCATTCAAAAACAAACCCATCTTCTTTGCCAGCTTATTACCGCAATCAAAAATCTGCTTGGATGAACTGCAACCTTTTCAAATCGTGGTTTTTCGATGAGTTTGTCCCATCGGTCGAAAAAGACTTGAAACTAAAGAAGCTGCCTATTCGTGCTCTATTGCTGTTAGATAACGCACCATCACATCCATATCAAGAAGTTTTATTGAAAGGAAACATAAAAGCTATCTTTCTGCTTCCAAATGTGACTTGATCCAACCAATGGATCTGGGAGTGATCGAATGGTTAAAAAGGCGATATCGCAGAAAGTACATCAGCTCAATCTTAGAAAAATCTGAAGAAGGTTGTAACATATTTGAGGCTATGAAATCCCTGAACATCAAAGATGCTATCTACATAATCGCTGCGTCATGGGGTGAATTGAAACCCGACACACTTCGGAAATCATGGCGTAAGCTTTGTCTAGAAGTTATGACTGAAATTGAGCAGACTGAAGATGTAAAAAACGACACACAGGAAATCGTTAAAGATCTACAAACTCTAGAGCTAAACGTTTCAGCCAATGAAGTTGAAAAGTGGATTACCGAATGTGACAAAGACTGTGAAACCTATAAAGAGCTCAATGACGACCATATTGTTGCCGCTGTTATGGAAAACGATGGTGAGGAAACTGTGAACGAGGACTCAGATGGCGAGGAAGACGAGCCCCCTACCCGGATTTCACACACCGATGCCAAGTCACGAATGAACGCTTAAAATCCAAGAACGTTTTCGACGTCGCCCTTCAATACATCGAGCAAAACCCGACCTCAACTCCAATGGACATTTTGTGGATCAAGAAATGGAGGGACACTGTAGCTAAGTCTAGAATTTCATCTGCTAAACAAAAATCTATAACTGACTTTTTCTCTAAGTAATTTTTTTAATTTGTAATTTTTTGTTCCTGTAGTACTGTTTTGTTCTTGTAGTACCTAAGTACTGTAATTTGTTTGTTGTTTTTACTACGTATGTAGTTTTTGTTTGTTTGTTGTTGTACAAACAATGCATATATACGTTTTTAAGTTCATATATCGCTTATTTAACTGTAAAAAAATGTATCTTTATATTATATGTAATAAATATTGCATTTTTAGGGTTCCGTATCGAAAACGGAACCCTTATAGGATCACTTTGTTGTCCGTCTGTCTGTCTGTCCGTCCATCTGTCTGTCTGTCAATACCATTTTTCTCAGGAACGCGTAGAGGTAACAAGTTGAAATTTGTATCAAATACTCGGGTCTGCGGTCTCTTTCAGCTGTGAAAAAATCAAACTTGTAAGTGAACGCGAAAGATATGACCGTTTATGTCGCATATTTTGCGATTTCACAAGGGAATCAAAACCTATAGGGTACTTCCCGTTGACCTAGAATCATAAAATTTGGCAAGAAGCGGTGTCTTACAGCACATGTAAATGGAAAAATCTGAGAACCGTAAATATGTAGTTTAATTACAAGAAAAATGCGAATTTACTATTAGAAACTTATGAAAATACACTAATGTGTTGCGTGGTATTGTCAGGCACCAGAAGCATATGGGTTGCATACAGTTAGGTCCTCCTAAAGATACCTTACTTACAAGTTTGTACGGAACCCTCGGTGCGCGAGTCACAACTTGCACTCGCAAGGTAACGGATTAGAGGGGTTCTACTGTAATGAGTAATTTTTTAGCGGATTTAACAAAATCTTGTGTACAATACGTTGGGAAAAGCATGCTTCATTTTTCTGAACTTATTTTACAAATAGCTATTTTTTGATGTAATAAAAGGTAAACACCCCAATTATGGACACTTTAAGAACAAATTTGTAGTATTCTAGAAATTTCATTAATAATTGTGAATGTTTTAACACAAAACATTTCGAAAATTGAAGGTCTTGTGTTTATTTTATATTTTTTCTGAATTTATTAACTAAACCCCGCAATTGGTTTGAATAAAATTAACAAAAAAAATTCATTTATTTGACCAGTTATGTAATGGACAAGAACCTAGTTATGGACATCTAGTAATCGACAAGCCTGTCTGTGAAATATTTATGTACCATATTGAATTACTATGGTGATTTTTTTGCTATTTGGTTTTTCAGTGTAAATTTTTTCAGTTTAAAAAAAAATACGTAACATGTGGCAATGTCAAAAATGCTCAGTAAGGTTTGCCATTTCTCCACGAATAGACTTAAAAAACGAGCAACGCTTGCTTGCAATTCAATGAATTTTATTATCAAAATTCGTGCTGTGTGAGAAATGTGGTCATGTGGACATTTTATGGTCGTCATAATCGACCCACCGAACATTCAAGCCGTTGTGACCAAATTTCGCATCAGTTTACTTGATTAGACCGTAATCCTCCAACCAGTACGCGAAGAGTACGTGCTGAGGAAAATATTGCTGCTGTATCGGCCAGAGTCAATGAAGATCGCAATACGTTAATTCGTCGCCGTAGTCAACAATTGGGCTTGAGTTATTCGACCACCTGGAAGATTTTACGAAATGACCTCAGTATGAAACCATACAAAGTACAGCTGCTTTAAGAACTGAAGCCAGGCGACGTACCACAACCTTATTTGTTTGGTGAGTGGGACTTATTTCTTAGAGTACGTTCCACTAGGCGCCCACAACGGTCACGCTCAAGACCGCAGTTTACCCCATCCCACTTGCTTGCGACCGTTACAATCGTAAACCCAAGTGGAATGGATTTCGGAGCATTTTAAACATGGCGAGTTTGTAAATGGCGAGTTTGAAAATAAATCGGAAACCTAAAGAGGTTACGTTATAATTTGTAAGCCTTAATAATAAACTTCAATAACTATTCGTTAACTTAATTTATATTAAACAAAATATAGGCAGTCGGGCACTGCCGACTGAAGTGAAAACTTTTGAAAAAAAAACAGCTATAAAACTGGTTTTGAGGATTTATCAGTATGTTAATTAATCAAATTTGGTACATAGTTTGTTAGTATTGTTTTATGTAATTCTGGAACATAACTCACTGCTGAAGGAGAATGACTGTTATCAATGTCATCATCACAATATGAATTTGAATCCGGAATGTTTCGTTGATTCTGTGTTGATAGGTCAGCAAAATGAATTGGTAGGATATATGGCACATTTCTTGTTGGTGGGTCTGCAATTTGTGAGTTATGGAAATATTGACTTTTAGAAACATGCCTTATAACTGCTTTTGAAGATTTATCTGTATTTAAATTAATTTTTGTTTGGAAAATTCTTTACGACGTCTAATTTTTTCCCCTCCTTCTCAGCTGTGATTGTTCGATGTTTAGAAATTTATGAATTAACTATTGCAAGAGTTTTTTTCTTATTCTTATCTCTATATCGCTGACTATTAATTTTATTTTGGAGTTTCCTTTATTTGGAGAGCACAGGGGTACATTTGGTTGCCTAAAACTTTGATGGGTCTGATTCGTGATTTACCATGAATTCTTCGATACAATCCAGTAATCTGAACATTCCAATAGTCCTGCACTAGTATATCTACTATTACATCCGTCAAAAGTACTTACTCTTGTACTGCACACTGATTATAGGGGTTGATATTTCCGTAGAGGCGCTGCGTTCTGTCAACACTGCCAAAAACTTTCCAATAATCCGGCACTAGTACATCTACTATTACATCCAGTAACAAAAACTTGCCAAAAACTTTAAGTTTGACGTTCAGAGCCAACTTTATACATATGCGTATAGATGTGTTCTTTTGAACACATCTTTGAGTAATAGAAATTTTTTCTATAGAACGTAGCTATTGATGACGATGACGCAAATCTGAGTTTACCCTCTACCCAAATGTCATTCAGTGCAGCTGTAGAAGTTTTCACTTCAATATACATTTAATTTTATATTTAAATAATTTTAATTAATACATTTGAATATTATAAAAATTCATAACCAATAAATTACTCAACTGACGTTGATGTAAACTTTGACAAAACGACCACTACAAACCAGCTCTGTCAGATGGGTCATTATGGGCTCGACGTGAGCGAAAATAATGACGTCATTAGTGCCGTTTTCGCCGCGACCACGACGACCGCGGTCGTCATGTGCTAACGGCTAAAGGAACATTTTGAGCGTTGTAAGAGCCTAGTGTAACGAACCCATAGGAAAGTTGGATGAAGATCCATTTTTCTATCGAAAAATTGTCTTCTGCGATGAAGCTCATTTTTGGCTCAATGGGTACCTCAACAACAGAATTGACGAATTTGGTGTGAAGAGCAGCTAGAGGTAGTTCAAGAGCTGCCAATGCGCCCTGATAGATGCACAAATTAGAATGATACGAACTTTTATTTTTAAGGCCGATTCTCATATACGCGACACTCTTCTACGCGATGTTGCATCATTCGAATAACAAACAAACTTCCCAAACGTCATGCGATGGGCGACAAAACGTAAAAGAATGCTCATGAATTCCGACTTTTAGCAACTGTCGCTTAGCCATATTGAGAACGTGCCCATTGAAAACAATGTAATCATTATTTGACAGGCGATTTCGTGTGACGTCGCGTAGCTGTTTGTCGCGTATATGAGAATCGGCCTTTAATCAGATTTTAATGTAACTATAACTTTACTTACTTACTCTAACTTTTAAAATGATTGAGTTTCAGTAAATACTTTGATTCTCCAATTTCTGCGATTTATTAGGAAGATTTCCATTCTTTCTTCTTGTTCCAGTTACGGTCCGTTTAGGGCTTTGACATTCTTCTCAATGAGGGTCGACCATTAATTTCTGACATTTCTACCAGATGGGCAGACAAGAGCAGGCAAGACCATACAAGACCAGAAAATACCAAACAGGACCAGATAAGACCAGACAAGACAAGACCAGACAAGACCCGATAAGACCAGCCAAGACTAGACAGGACAGACATGTACAGACTAGACCAGGCAAGACCAGATAAGATCAGACTAGACCGGACAACACCAGACAAAACCAAACAAGACTATACAAAATCAGAGAAGACCAGACAGGAGCAGACCGCACCAGACAAGACCAGATTTGAGCAGCCAAGACCAGACAAGATCAGACAAGGACAGACAAAAACAAAGAAAATCAGACAAGACCATACGAAGCCAAACAAGACCAGACAAGACTAGACCAGACCAGACACGAACAGATATGACCATACAAGACCAGACAAGAGCAGACAAGGCCGGACAGGACCAGACAGGACCAGAAAATCTAAATAAAAACCCAAGGCCAGACAAGACCAAACATGAGCAGCCAAAACCAGACAAGGACAGACAAAAACAAAGAAGATCAGATAAGACCAGAGAAGGCCAGACAAGACCAGACAAGACCAGACAAGACCAGACAATACGAGACAAGACCAGACAAGGTAAGACAAGACTAGAGTAGGCCAGACAAGGCCAGACAAGACCAGACGAATCCAGACAAGACCAGACAAGACCAGACAAGACTAGACAAGACCAGACACGACCAGATATGATCAAACATGAGCAGCCAAATCCAGACAAGATCAGACAAGGACAGACAAAAAGAAAGAAGATCAGACAAGGACAGACAAAAAGAAAGAAGATCAGACAAGACGAGACAAGGCCAGACAAAACCAGACAATACGAGACAAGTTCAGACAACACCAGAGTAGGCCAGACAAGGCTAGACATGTCCAGACAAAGCCAGACCGGCCAAGACTAGACAAGACCAGACACGACCATATATGACCATACAAAACCAGACGAGACCAGACAAAAGCAGACAGGACCAGGCAGGACCAGAAAATCAAAAACCAGATAAGACCAGACAAGACCAAACAAGATGAGACTAGACAAGCCTAGATCAAACAAGACCAGACAAGACCAGATATAACCAGGCAAGACTAGACAAGTCCATACAGGACCAAAGAAGACCTGATGACAGACAGAGAAGGCTAGACAGGATTATACAAAACCATATAAAACCAGATAAGACCAGACAGGACCAGATAGGATCAGACTAGATCAGACAAAACCAGGCAAGAGCGGACAAAACCAGACAGGACCAGATAAGACCAGACCAGACAAGTTCAGACAGGACGAGACAGGACCAGACAAGACCAGACAGGACCAGACAAGACCAGAGAAGACCGTGCAAGACCAGATCAGACAGGACCGGTACGACCAGATAAGACCAGACAAGACTAGAAGAGACCAGACAAGGCTAGACAAGAACAGACAAGACCAGACAAAACCAGACAAGACGAGATAGGATAGGACAAGACGGAACGAGACCAGACAAGATCAGACAAGGCCAGAGAAGAGCAGAAAAATAAAACCAAAATGAACTAATAAGATTTAGTCGTAATTCTAGATCTGAGTAGAATATGATCACGACAAGATAATTGTAGTTTGGATTATAGAGTAAAAAAGATGTGACTGAATGATTTTAAAATAAACGAGACTAAAGAAGACAATCCAAAAGTAAATGAGATTATTGGCTTACTTTTTTTATACATATATATATATATATATATATATATATATATATATATATATATATATATATATATATATATATATATATCTATATATTTATATATATATATATATATATATATATATATATATATATATATATATATATATATACAATGAAAACTGTGCAGAAACTAAAACTAAACATGCTAAAACAAGTCTAAATATAAATCACAGTCACAAAACAGTCACACTCAGTTGAGGCAACGCTAAGTATAATGCTGACACATGTGCTTTATAATATTAAAAGAACCCACGATAACATTGTTTTCTACTTATTATTTAGATTGGCAAAAACATATTACACAAATACAATAAAACTCAGCGATCATTAGATTTGGTAATTTTAGTTAAATATATTACAAAATGTTTCCTGTTAAACCTGTTTTCATCAATGTCTCAAAAAAAAACATTCTAAATTAATGGTTGCAAAGAAAAGAACACCTTGTCCTATCTAGATTTGTCTAGTATAGTATTGTCTAGTCTAGTCTTGTCTAGTCGTGCCAAATCTTATCTACTCTCGTCCAGTCTTGTCTAGTCTTGTCGAGTCCTCTTCAACCTTTTCAGGCTGGTCTTGGCAAGTCTTGTCTAATTGACCAGTGTTGTCTAGTCTTGCTTAGTTTAATCTTGCCTGGTTTTGTTATGATTCTAACAAGTTTCAGGTTAAAAGAAATTGGGTTGGAATATTTCTTTACTAATTATGCAATTGAATAGGAAATCAAGAAAGTGGTGGAAGTAGAGGAAAGAAAGTTGATCAGTCAACACGCTATAATTTATTCTGTGTTTAGTGTTAGTTCTGCATTAGACCCAGTAACACTAAAATATCAATTATAGTAATCTACGAATATTATTATTTCTAATTTATCTGTCTCCTCGTTTCTATAAAATAAATGTGAGTGAACACACACATGCGATAGGGTTCGAAGGTCGACACAGAAAACCTGCAAATATATTCCGAATGACACACACGCGGTTAGTGTTCCGTGTAACATTTATATGTGAACACATGGTTAATTTCATCTAAGCTTTGTTTCCTGCAACTTCAGACAAAAATGAGCGAATTATTGGCAAATTTTCCACCTGGTCCACTGGACAGGTACCGAAATATAGCTTCATTCGATTGGAAAAAACTGCGAGTTTTCCTCGAGTCCGAAGAAATTATTCAGTATAAAGTGAGTTTATCAATTCTATCATATATGACTATAAGACAGATAGGACAGACAAGACTAGACAGACAAGACTAGACAGATAAGAATAAACAGAGAAGACTAGACAGAGAAGACTAGACAGACAAGACTAGACAGCCAAGACTAGACAGCTAAGATTAGACAGACAAGACTAGACAGACAAGACTAGACAGACAAGACTAGACAGACAAGACTAGACAGACAAGACTAGACAGGCAAGACTAGACAGACAAGACTAGACAGACAAGACTAGACAGACAAGACTAGACAGACAAGACTGGACAGACAAGATTAGACAGACAAGACTAGACAGACAATACTAGACAGACAAGACTACACAGACAAGACTATACAGACAAGACTAGACAGACAAGACTAGACAGACAAGACTAGACAGACAAGATTAGACAGACAAGACTAGAGAGACAAGACTAGACAGACAAGACTAGACAGAAAAAAGACTAGACAGACAAGACTAGACAGACAAGACTAGACAGACAAGACTAGACAGACAAGACTAGACAGACAAGACTAGACAGACAAGACTAGACAGACAAGACTAGACAGACAAGACTAGACAGACAAGACTAGACAGACAAGACTAGACAGACAAGACTAGACAGACAAGACTAGACAGACAAGACTAGACAGACAAGACTAGACAGACAAGACTAGACAGACAAGACTAGACAGACAAGACTAGACAGACAAGACTAGACAGACAAGACTAGACAGACAAGACTAGACAGACAAGACTAGACAGACAAGACTAGACAGACAAGACTAGACAGACAAGACTAGACAGACAAGACTAGACAGACAAGACTAGACAGACAAGACTAGACAGACAAGACTAGACAGACAAGACTAGACAGACAAGACTAGACAGACAAGACTAGACAGACAAGACTAGACAGACAAGACTAGACAGACAAGACTAGACAGAAAAGACTAGACAGACAAGACTAGACAGACAAGACTAGACAGACAAGACTAGACAGACAAGACTAGACAGACAAGACTAGACAGACAAGACTAGACAGACAAGACTAGACAGACAAGACTAGACAGACAAGACTAGACAGACAAGACTAGACAGACAAGACTAGACAGACAAGACTAGACAGACAAGACTAGACAGACAAGACTAGACAGACAAGACTAGACAGACAAGACTAGACAGACAAGACTAGACAGACAAGACTAGACAGACAAGACTAGACAGACAAAACTAGACAGACAAGACTAGACAGACAAGACTAGACAGACAAGACTAGACAGACAAGACTAGACAGACAAGGCTAGACAGAAAAGACTAGACAGACAAGACTAGACAGACAAGAGTAGACAGACAAGACTAGAAAGACAATACTAGACAGACAAGACTAGACAGACAAGACTAGACAGACAAGACTAGACAGACAAGACTAGACAGACAAGAGTAGACATACAAGACTAGACAGACAAGACTAGACAGACAAGACTAGACAGACAAGACTAGACAGACAAGACTAGACAGACAAGACTAGACAGACAAGATTAGACAGGCAAAACTAGACAGACAAGACTAGACAGGCAAGACTAGACAGACAAGATTAGACAGACAAGACTAGACAGACAAAACTAGACAGACAAGACTAGACAGACAAGACTAGACAGATAAGACTAGACCGACAAGACACAAGACTCGACAGATAAAACTAGACGAACAATATTAGACAGACACGACTAGACTGAAAAGACTAGACATAGAAGACTAGACGGACAAGACTAGACAGACAATACTAGACAGACAAGACTAGATAGATAAGATTAGTTAGACAGGTTAGACAAAGACTAGACAGACAAGGCTAGACTGACCAGACTGTCTAGACGGACAATATTAGATTGGCAAGACTGAACAGATAGCTGTATATATCTACAAAACAGATGCTTTTGTTTTATAGTTAGTTTGTATATAGTTTCATCTAAGTTTTGTCTATTATAAGATTCTTCAAAGTTATTTGAGAAATTATATTTTTTTTATTAATTTACAATCATTTGAATAATTATAGAAATCTTTGACTGACAAGTTAAAAAACCATCCAGAATTGAGGAATGTTGATGTGAATACTTTTGAGGATGTGAGAAGGATTACTATGAGAAGAACTAAGGCGCTGATGGAGCTTCCCGAGGTATCTTACACAGAGTTCTTTAGTAATATACACAAATTTATCGCGTTCTCCGATTATACACAAATTAATCGCGTTCTCCGATGTGTGTATTGGTTGGGACGCTAATACCCTCACGAAGCACTATTTGAATCAGGATATGTTTCTCAATGTTATACAGGCTTTGGGTACGGAAAAACACGAAGTTTTATTGAAATCAACGGAAGATGACAAAGTAAGTATTCCTCTAATTTTAAGTTGAAATAAGTCTGACAAAAGGAAGCAGTGATTACCTAGCCGAGTGAGAATAGAAACTTAAGTTTCTTTACAAACGCGACAAAGTCAAATAAACTAAATGCATTTCAGACACTCGGATGTTTCTGTTTGACTGAGATCGGTCATGGTTCGAATACGAAAGGTTTGCGAACCACAGCAACCTACGATTTCGGAACGAAACAATTTATTCTGAATACTCCGGATTTTGAGGCGGCCAAGTGTTGGGCGGCATCGTTGGGACAAACGGCAACCCATGCCCTTGTCTATGCCCAACTTTACACACCTGATGGGGTCTGTCACGGCTTGCACCACTTTGTTGTTCAAATTCGGGATACCAAGACCCTTTTAGCATTGCCTGGAATTACTGTTGGCGATATGGGAGAGAAGATCGGTTTGGATGGAGTCGACAATGGGTAAGAAATGTTGAGAAGGACGTTTGAAGACAATTGAATTGAAAGAACAATTGAGGTTCAAACAAAGTCTTGTTTGACCTAAATTTTCATTTTAATTATATTTGTTGAAGTTTTAAGGTTTATTTGGAGCGTTCTCCTAGTCTATAAAGCAAGCATGTACCTCTACGTTCACATCTTTGTCAATACGTTAATGCCAAATAGCGCTTGGCGAGTGCTCATGCCATTCCTGAATCCGATTTGCGAATTATCATTAATACCTCCTACCAATTTGTTGTATAGTCACTTGTGATTGTGTTTGTTTAGACATTCTTTATTTTTAGAAATACTCTTAAGACGAAACTCATGAGGCTTAAAGTTCCGTAGTCGCTACATTCTCTGGAATTTGGTTTATTTGGTATCGTGATAAATGATGACCTTATCCACACGTTTGGAAATATTCCTGTTTCAAATATGATATGGAGTCGGTTCGTAATGACATCAATTTGTTTGTTTTTCATGAGTTTTAACAGCTCTATTCATAGTTCATCTGGACCAACCGCTTTACCGCATTTCATGTACTTGATGACATGTCGCACTTCCTCCTTTTTTATTGGGTTGCTAGTTATATGTTCGTGTGTTACTTGGGGTCCTCTGGTATCCTTGAAGAATAGGAAGAGGGAAATAATGTGAGAGATAAAACTAGCAGGTACTAACTAGATACAATCCACAATCTATAAACTAGGTAGATCCATTTATTGTTATCCAATTAATAACAATAAATGGATCAAATACATATAATAATTCTAGTAAAACAGGACTGTACCGACAATGCTAGAAGTATTATTATTATACAGACAGGGTTAAAGACAAAAGCTACCCAGACAATGCTCAATAATTTTGATTCAATTAACACCAATCACTGAGGGAGTGATCGGTGTTAATTGAATCAAAATTATTATTTCGATATGAACCTCATTTAGCATTACAAACTTTATAACTACTATGTGATTTTTATCTTAGATTATTCTTAATTTAGATTGTGTAGATTAAGTAGATATGTCAGTAAACTAATATGAACAATTAAAATTGATATTTCGATATGAATCGAAATATTTTATCATTTAATTCTACTGATAACTTTTATTTTTGAAACGTACTACTTACTGAGCTGATAAAATAGATAAATCATTTTGACGAACAAACCATTAAAATATATTAAAAAAAATTAAGACTAGACTATCAATATGCACTTTATACACATGACTAGATAGATTTATAGACATGATTGAGTATACTTGTCTGTCTACTCTGTGTTGTCTTGTCTGGTCTGTTCTTGCCTATCACATTCTATTTCCTTTGTCTGGTCCGTATTTTTTGGTACTCATCTCTTGTAGATTAAACTAGAATAATAAAATATATATTTAGACTAAACTAGTTCAGACTACAGAAATTGGACTAGATTATACAATTTAGATTACATTGAATCAGATTGAATAAAACAAGTACAATTATACAAATTAAACTATTCAGACGGATAGACTGAACTATATATGTAGAGAAGAGTAGATTCATCAAATCCCTCAATTTTTCTTTCAGGTTTTTAATATTCAATAACGTCCACGTTTCCCGTGACTCATTGCTAAACAAGAAGAGTGATGTAACAGAAGAGGGCAAATACGTTAGCGTATTCAAAGATCCAAATAAACGTTTTGGAGCTGCTTTGTCCGCCCTCTCTCAAGGCAGGATCAACGTTACATCAATGTGCAACGCTTACTTGATGAATGGTATCACAATTGCCTTGCGTTATGCTGCTGTCCGGAAACAATTTGGACCGGAGGGAAAAGAAGAGATTCCCATTTTAGAATATCAAACACATGTAAGAATTAACTAATAGACTAGATAAATTCACTGGGCTTTATTGATCTTGCATTTCTTATAGCAACATCGGTTGTTGCCTTATTTGGCTGGTACTTTTGCGCTGAAAATCTTCTCGCTGTTTATGACTGTAGAGCAATTTACAAGTGTTATGAACCAGATGATGGGTGTGAAAACTGGATTGGAGGAGGAGTTTGGATTTGAAATCCATGCAATTTCTTCATCTTGCAAACCGGTAACAACTTGGTTTGTCTCGGTTGCTCTTGCTGAGTGCAGGCAAGCTAGTGCTGGACACGGATACCTCAAAGGTAAATAATAACTACAACTTGCTACAATTTTATTTATAAATTGTTTGTGTAGCTGCTGGCATTGGAAGATTGCAAAATAACAGTGATGCAACTTGCACATACGAAGGAGAAAATTACGTTTTGATCCAACAAACTAGTAATTGGTTGTTGAAGTTCTGGCCATTGGTTCTTCAAGGGAAACATATTTCTTCCCCATTAGGTTCCATTGACTTTTTAAGCAACGCCAAACAGATTTTGAATGATAAATTTGTTGTTGAAAACTTTCAACAAATCTCCCAACCAGAATGTAAGAAATCAGAAAATATCTAAAAGTGTCATTGTGCTTATAAGTATAATGTATTTGTTTGTAGATATCTTGAGGATGTATCAATGGCTGGTCTGTTATCTGTTGAAGATTTCCGCTGAGAAATATAATAGGACTCTAAAGGAAAGTAATTCGTCCTTTGTTGCAAAAAACAATAACCAAATATTTTATGCGAAAAATTTGGCAATTGCTTATATTAATGTAAGTTATAAAATTAAATTTTTAATAAACATTTTGCATGTATCTCATAATGACACGTCTAGATCTGTCTGTGTAGTCCACATGTAGTACTTGTTTTCTTTGTCTAGTTTTTAACTGTTAAGTAGTACTTTAGTATTAGTTTTGTCCGTGCAGTCTTGTCTCTCTAATACCATCTGTCTAATTGTGTCTATATAATCTTGTCAATCTTTATTATTGTCTGTCTAGTCTTGTCCGCTTAGACTTCTCTAGTTAGTCTCTTTAGTTTTGTTTGCTTCCTATCTGTAATACATGGTCCTCATTCGGGGAATTTTTGAATTTTTTTTAGGCAGGCCCTAAATCGGTTCCAAATAAATTAAAAAAAATCCTGCCAAATTATAGGTCTTAATATTAATATTGAAGAAAATCACACGATTAAAAACCGCGGAGGTTTAGCTGTAGTGTGGCCTAGGCCTTACACTACATTTTCAGCCGTATAATCCATATCTTGTTCTGGAATAGTATCATTTGAAATCATTTTTAGGGTTCCGTACCGAAAACGGAACCCTTATAGGATCACTTTGTTGTCCGTCTGTCTGTCTGTCTGTCTGTCTGTCTGTCTGTCTGTCTGTCTGTCTGTCTGTCCGTCTGTCTGTCTGTCAAGACATTTTTCTCAGGAACGCGTAGAGGTAACAAATTGAAATTTGTATCAAATACTCGAGTCTGCGGTCTCTTTCAGCTGTGAAAAAATCAAACTTGTAAGTCAACGCGATCAAAAGATATGACCGTTTATGTCGCATATTTTGCGATTTCACGAGGGAATCAAAACCTATAGGGTACTTCCCGTTGACCTAGAATCATGAAATTTGGCAAGAAGCGGTGTCTTACAGCACATGTCAAGGGAAAAATCTGAAAACCGTAAATATGTAGTTTAATTACAAGAAAAATGCGAATTTACTATTTGAAACTTATGAAAATTCACTAATGTTGTCGTAGTGGTATTGTCAGGCTCCAGAAGCATATGGATTGCATACAGTTAGGTCCTATTCTATGTTTATTCTGAATTTTCTTTGTTTATATTCGTTATGCATTCCATCACGTACGCTTTATATACATAATATATACAGGGTATATATTATGTCTAAATTTTGCTTTTTTATAACCGACATGCGTAAAGTCCCGTAACATCCTGTATATATTATATTTCGTCTAATTTTTATTTATAATCTACATAATATGTTGATAATCTACATAATAATACTATACTATACAAGTTTGTACGGAACCCTCGGTGCGCGAGTCACAACTCGCACTTGGCCGGTTTTTTTTCTTCCTTGGGCAGTTTACTCACAATTTTTAATTTTGTCCAATGAAACATCTTCAAAAATTGCGGTAATCGATAATTCTGGCCATAAGTACCATAAATGATATATGAATTGCTACAGTAGCAAGATGATTGTGTATCATTTTAAAGTTGTTCAATTCTTTAATAAACCGTAGATCATGGCAGGGAGCTTTTACACTATTTGATGATAAAAACCAAGCTTTTAAGTAAACAGTTGTTATCAAAACACATATTTGTTGTAGCTTACCTTTTCTTCTCCTTTTTAACGATAACTGTTCACGAAACAAGTATATTTTCATTCAATTTGATTCAATTTTCATTCAATTGAGATTATATTATAAGTCCATACTGATGAAGCAAAAAGGAAGAAACGCATCTATGGATGTTCATAATTATTTTCATTTATCAAATTATGGCTTTTTTTCTGGATACTTTGTGGCCTCCCTTAGCAGTAAAATGCAGGAAGTACGGTGTGTACTAATAATTATATTTTATTTATGTTATTAGTCAGTTTGTGAATTAAAGAACATATTTTCCTTAATTATTTTCTTGTTGTAATATAGTATAATAACAAGTATATTTTCAATACGTAAATAGTTTTCGACATCCACCGTGCATGGTGACAAGCTCCTGGCCTTGAAAATATTTTTTTTTAGGATGATCCCTATGAATACTAAGTTCCAAAAACTCTCTGTAATCTTCACGACGCAGCTTTGTTGTCAGAAAGTCAGTAGCCAAAGTTTAAATGAACTCTAATTTTTCATTGCTCAATATTTTTTTAATTTTGGGATCATCTAATCCTGTTTTGTAATCAAGTTGATGTAAAGTATTCAACTCTTTTTGAAATCTGACAAAAAGTGGAACATTAGGCCCAACAGTATTCGGAAAAACAGCATCGAATACATATCTCAGTACGATTTCAAAGATGTGATGCCTACACGGAAGATATAACAAATCTTTATCCAAAAATTTTCCAATAATATAGCAGCACCATTACGAATACCCAAATTTGAAGGAGTAGTATCACAGCATATCGCTTTAACGCATGTATCAAATCTCCTAATCATGTAATGTCTCATGAACAAGAATAGCTTGTGCCATTACAGTCCCGTCTTCACTCGTTGGTACACCTAACATAATTTATTTATCCTCGGAAGTAATTATTATAGGTAATCGATGAAAACTATGAACAGTTTCGTTATTTAATAGATGAGATAATAATTTTCCGTCCCAACGAACAACAATGGATGATAATTTTAGATCTTGAAAATGTCTTTTATCTCAATTGATTTTGATTCTCGTAGAGCCTGTCGATACCGTCGAATGGATGATCGATTAATAATTATTGAGCCAATATCTATCTATTACTTAAAGTATTTTTTTTATTTTTAAATCATTATATCGTGATGAAAATAAAAATCCGTGAAGTTGACAATAACTTTAACTTTGACCTCGAATAACTTTTGAACCAGTAGAGTTAGCGAAAAATCGTTAGAGACCTTTTTTGTGGAAGGTTAAATTTCCTACAAGAATATGTATGAATATGTATATTTATCACGATCGTATTATTTGTCAACGCTCTATAAGATTCCGAAGAACGAAAAGAATTTTCCCCATGTTATTTCCATTTAAAACTTAGACTGTCGGGGGAGGAGGCGGGTTGATATTAATATTTAGAGCTATAAGGCTCTAAGGAAGGAATTGTTATTTGGAACCGATTTAGGGCTTTCCTGAAAAAAATACCCCGAATAAGGACTACCCTAATATATATATATATATATATATATATATATATATATATATATATATATATATATATATATATATATATATATATATATATATATATATATATATATATATATATATATATATATATATATATATATATATAATATACACTGCCGAGCATAAAATTAGGGTCACTCCGTAAGTAACTTATTTTAAATTTTTTTAGTTTTTTACGTGTTTTTTCGGTTGTAACAGTTTACTAACTGATTGCCTGAATAAAACAAAAGGTTTTTCTTTTTCAAAGTTTATTGAAAAGAATGAAAATGAACAATTTTAATTTTATGTACGAAGTAATGAAAATGAACAAGTTTACTTTGATATGTTTTTGTTGAAACAAAAGAAAGTTTTAGGACAGAAAAGCATTTGTTTCTGAGGTGAGCATCTGTCTGTTGTAAATTCTTGTCAGTGTTAGTGTTTTGCAATGAGCATTAATCCCGTTGTTGCGGCACAAATTGTGGCGGCTTTCTGTCTTACGGACTCAGATAGACATGTAAGAGTGTGGTGACGACAAGGCGAGAGATATGCTCAAGCATGTATTGCCGAGCGACTACCCTTTGGCGGAGGATCAGTTATGGCATAGGGAGGCATATCTTTAGACACTCGCACGGAGTTAATCATTATCGAGAATGCGACGTTGACTGCGCATAGGTATCTGGCACAGGTTCTAGAAGACCATGTTTTACTATACATGGTTATTCTTGGAGACTACGCAACATTTATGCATGATAACGCACGGCCTCACACTGCTCGGATAGTTACTGAGCATCTTGTCGAGTGTGAAATCACGCGATTTGTTTGGACAGCTCGCAGTCCAGATTTAAATCCAATGGAGCATACTTGGTATAAGATGGGAAAACATTTACGGAGACATGTGTCGGCCCCCAGAAATTTTAGAGGGCTTCGCGACATACTGGTGCAAGAATGGGACAATCTTCCGCAGAACGCGATCCAAAATCTGATCCAGAGCATGATACGTCGTTTGCAAGCTGTTGTCACTGCCAGAGAAAGGAATACTCACAACTGAAGTCCTTAAACTTTCTTTTGTTACAACAAAAGCATATCAATGTAAAGTTATTCATTTTCATTATTTAGCATATCAAATTAAAATTGTTCATTTTCATTACTTTCAATAAACTTTGAACTACAAAAACCTTTTGTTTTATTCAAGCAATCAATTAGTAAACTGTTACAACCGAAAAAACACGTAAAAAACTAAAAATTTCTAAAATAATTTCAAATTATGGAGTGACCCTAATTTTATGCTCGGCAGTGTATATAAAATAGAATTTTTTACTGATTGGGTCAACACAGTCACAGGCTCTATAAGAAAAGTATTTGGCAAAACCGGAGACCCGCACATGTAAACTTCAGCGCCTCCGTGGCAGAACATGTAACTAATAAAAACGCACAGTGGCGGAAACACTATTTGGCCTCTATATTTTACTGTAACCGTTAATTTTTGTTTTGTTTTATTTTACTGTAACCATTACATATTTGTTTTGGTTTCTTCTGTAACCGTTTTACTCAGATTGTTTCCGTTTTTCAGAATTTAGTTTTCAAAATGCAATATACATTAGATAATATTATAATTAATATGCATGATGACAGAATGATTGAATTGCTAGTGGATATAGGTTTGCTTGCGAAAAGGTATGTTTGTGTTAATTGTGGAGATGAAATGATATTGGTTGCTCGCCGCGAAGTGGACAGATAAATTAGGACAACATACGCGCGGCAACGCGAATTATCTATCCCATATAGAACAATGTGGCAAGGACCCTTGATTTAACCCCGGTTAGATTAGGTTGCCCGCCGCGAAGAGGACAGATAAATTAAGACAACATACGCACGGCAGCGCGAATTCTCGATCCAATATAGAACAATGATTCAGTGACCGCTGGTTTAACCCCGGTTAGATTAGGTTGCCCGCTACGAAGCGGACAGATAAATTAAGACAAGATACGCGCGGCAGCGCGAATTCTCGATCCAAAATAGAACAATGTGGCAAGGACCGTTGGTTTAACCCCGGTTAGATTAGGTTACCCCGCGAAGCGGACAAATAAATCAAGACTACATACGCGCGGTAGCGCGAATTCTCGATTCAATATAGAACAATGTGGCAAGGACTGTTGCGTAACTCTTAGTAAGAGACAACAAATTTGACTCTTTTGTTACCACTACTGTAAAGGTTTATTGCGCATGCGCAATTAACTATTTTTTAATTTCTAAAACTGCCATCCAACGTGGGCTATTGCTACACTTTATCCATTAATATTGCTTTTCTATTCAGACATATTTGTCGCTTGTTTAAAAATATGATATGAATACAAAAAAACATATACTAATTTTTTTTTACAACTAAATATAATCGTCGCAACCTTTATTACTTTTGTTTACACTATGCCACACGCAGGCTGGTAGAGCTTCCCCAAAACCACAAAAAGGGATGAGAAGACTACCAGACTGGTCCAAGCTACCCTAAAGAACAACACCTCCTAACTAGATTTCAGGGGTAGGCTCTGCGAGAGCTTTCGTATCCAGACAGGTGTCAAGCAGTGGGATGGCATCTCGTGTATCCTCTTCAACTGTGTTCTGGAGAAAATCAACAGGGAATACACTTCCACATTGTCACCATAAGCAGAACTGAGGCTTAGGTACAAGAAAAAAACCTCAATGTACCCTGTCTGGCCTTTGCTGATAGAGATAATTAGCAAAGGCCTAATCCTATTGGCCAACAAGCCATCAGCAAACCCTATTGGCCAACAGCATGAAGTAGGCTATTCATCAGCTACAAAGCCTGTGCAATGTTGCGACAAAAATCAGCTTAAGGGTCAACATACAGAAGACTGAGTTCATCACCAATCTCAAGCAGGCTTCTTCTACAATCTCACTAGGATACAATAATATCTGTAAAGTGCCTGCAGTCAAGTACTTGGGAGAATTGATTTCAGCAAGCGAGAGCGAAACCTTGGCCATAGACGCCTGATGCACCAAGTTAGAGAGGGCCTATCAACCCTGTAAGAACCGAAGTACCTATCCAAGGACATAAAACTGAAGCACTACAACTCGGTAGTAAAACTCTCTGCACTCTATGCCTCTTAGTGCCTCTTGATGAATCGAAAGGGCCCACTCAGGAAACTAGAACTTAAAGAGAGGAAGATCCTGAGGAGAATACTAGGACCCATAAGAGAGGAGGACGGTACCTACAGAATCCGGCACAATAATGAGCTCTACGAACATAAGGAAGACTCATCACATGTATGAGGGAAAGACGACTGATCTTCTTTGGGCACATGACCCGCCAGAATCACTCCAGGCTCACCAAGAGGATCCTTACAGTGACAAGTAGGGGAAAGGGGTCCAAAGCCAAGTTAAATCAGACTTAGAGGAACTGCAGATCCCAATACAGGCAACCGAGAATAGAACTCACTAACGACAGGCCATCCTGCCATTCCCACTGTCTCTCACAAGCAAGAAGTGTACAGGCACTACCAGACCTAAATTGACGGATGAGAGGAAGCAACCTCACAGCCACAAGATGAACCGAAAACTTTTTTTTCAACAGAAAATGTCAATTTGAAACGGAATAAGAAAATTCAAACTTAAATTTTCGACGTAGATCGTCAAATATTAGTTCGATCTATAATTAAAAAAATAGGTCTACGCCCCATTCATTTGCGCATGCGCACTATTAAAAAAGGGCGGATTTTACATGCGCACTTCTCCGGTTTTACTAAAGTATTCATTTATGAACATTATAAAACTTTTTAAAAACAATATTATAAATTCTAATAACAAAATATTACCTATAAGAAAAGAAACAACAGTTAATGTTTTTAATTGTAATGTCGATTCCCAATGCACGTAACTAGTTTAACAAAATTATAACATAAATAAAAAAACAAATAGTATACGTTGTCTAGGTTTCGGCCTACTATGATGCTGTTTTAAGCAAAGTAATATTAAAGAAATAGTATATTTTACAACAAGAGATGAAATGCCGTTTTTTTGGTGAGGTGGGAGTTTGCTCACGAGCGCCAGCGAGTTAGCAATCACTTTCATCTCGAGTAGTAAATGCATTTTTTTTAACTGATTTCGGTTGTAGAATCCATAATTGGAATTTAATAAATCCAATTCGAAGCGAACTGTCAGAACTGTCAATACAAATTTAATTGTTGGTTTGGTCGTTTCCATGGTAACATTCTCATAGAAGGTGATACTTCAAGTCAAATGTCCTAATTTTATTTCGTTTTTTTTTTTAATAGTTTCAGGTTCGTTTTACGTTTGTAAATAAAATATTTCATTACAAGTAATTAATAAGAAAGTCCATGCAAATTTGGTTAGTTTAGTGTTTTACTCAGAAAATCATAAATTCAAAATGCTCATTTTCGTCTCTAGATGTGAAAATATTTTCATCTCTAGAATAAAAAAATGTCACTTTCATGTAGGGTAATCCATGGAAAAAATGCCATTTTCACAGATATCAGTAGAAAATTTTTTTTTTCTTTCCATCTCCCTCCATCATTGAAAAATATCTATAATGTATCCTCTTCAGGGTTCATAAACTCATGAGCTGGGGTTAATTTTTAGATATAGAAAAAGTTTGACTCTGCTTTTTGTCGGCCAGTGTTTATGTTGTAAATTGAGTTTGACATTTTTTCTGAGAGGATTTGTAGGGTCCGATTCTTACTTCGTCGATTTCTTCCTATTTAGTTTGTTCCATTGTCCACAAAAACGGTATCACCAACTTTAAAGTCAAAGTGTTTTCGGTTTTTATCGTAAATTATCTTGTAATTATGTTAACTTATTGTGTTTTTAAGATCTTTAATCAAATCATGTTTGGTCTTTTTGAGTTTTAGTTCTTTTGGTAAAATTGTAACATCTATAACTAGTTTAACAAAATTATAACATAAATAAAAAAACAAATACTATTCGTTGTCTAGACTTGCGTGCATATAAATCGGCCCATTGTAAACTAGTGCATTAACGGATGCAACAAATTAACTTTTTTTATTAATAAAGATCACCTCTCAAAGTTATTGACAATTATCAAAATTAACACTTAATTTTTAATAATGGGTATGACCCCTTCCTGCCCTTATACATCATAACTATGGATAGATAATAACATCTCTCATACGATTAGGCATAGATCTAATCAAGTTCGCTATTGTTTCTTGTAGTATGTTAAGCCACTCATTTTCTACTGCAACAATACTGCAACTCTTGCTTTTCTACTGCAACAATACTGCAACTCTTGCTTTTCTACTGCATCTCAGGCTTCGAGGTTGGGGCACGAAGCCTAGCTCGAATTCTTCGTTTAAGCTCATTCCATAAATGTTCTATCGTATTTAGTTCGGGACTGCATGCTCGCCACTCCATAACGCAAAAACCGATTTCTCTAACGTAATCTTGCACGATTATTGCGGGGTGCGGCTTCGTATTGTCATGCATAAAGATAAATTATTCTCCAATGTAGACGACGTAAAGTAGCACATGAACTGCTAAAATCCCCTCCATGTACCAAGCACCCGTTAAATTTCCTCTCCCGTGACCACGGACGCCTCTATTAATGAAAGTAGAATGCTCCCATAGAAATTGCACTCCAGATCATGGAGGAACCACCTCCATAAGCAGTCCGCTCCTCAATGCTGCATTTTGAAAAACGCTCTCTTGGTCTACAGTACACTTTTCTTCTTCGGTCGCTACCATAGCGACATATTCTGGTCTCATCTGAGAACAGAACAAATTATAGAACAGAATACATTGTACGTTGGAACAATGCGGGTATTGTTCCCTTGCAAAACGCAGGCGAGTTTGATGATGACCACAGCTGATCAGTTTTTGACAGACCGCAGGTGTCTTAGCAGTCAAGTTTCTTTTCAGCAGTCTTCGTCTTACTGCCCACTGGCTCGTACTTCACAGAGCTGTTATTGTAGTTGAACATTAAGGCGACGATTTCTTAATGATGTTGATATAATAAAGCGGTCATCCCGAGCCGTTGTAAATCTGTACCAGGTCGACTATGAAAGGATCCAGTCTCCCCATAACGTTGGAACACTCTTCGAACCGCGGCCTGTGTCATATCGGCGGCTTTTTGTGGTGTAGTATGCCTTAATGAAAAACGAATAATGTACAAATTTCAATTGCACAGACAATAATTACAATTTCTCATAAGTTTGTTAATCTTGTTATAACAATCACATAAATTCGTTCGTTGTTCTTTACCGTTTGCTATAAATTTACCTATAAATGATAAAGAATTTGTGATAAATTTAAACTCATATTAAAGCATGCTAAATTGTCATTTAATCGGAATATTTCCTAATTTCATCTAATAAATTGCTTCAAAAGTAGCATGATATGCACCCAAATTTATTTATAATGCCACATATAATAGTCAATAATTAATTTGTTTTATAGCATTTTATTTTACAAAGATTTTTAATTCGAGTTAATGAAGTTGAAGATCCGGCAAGTAAAAACGTTTTGGTGCGTTTATTCGCTTTGTACGGACTCTTTACCTTAGAGAAACACATAGGCCACTTGTATCAAGGAGGATTTTTCTGTGGCGAAAAACCAGCGGTGATGTTACAAGATGCAATTTTGAAGCTTTGTAGTGACCTCAAAGACGATTCGATTGCCTTAGTGGATGTTATCGCTCCAGACGATTACACTTTAAATTCAGTTTTAGGAAATTCCGATGGACAAGTGAGTTAAAATGCATCAAGAAAAGTAAGAAACTATAATATATGATTATTGTGATTTTAGGTTTACGAGCATTTAAAAAATAGTATGATAGGACTTACCAATAGACCCACTTGGTGGAAGGAGATTTTGCAACAGAAACCTTCAAAATTATAGTTTAAACAGTTATAATTTATCTTAACCTTACACTAAATTAATTAAAATATTTTGAAAGCATACTATGGTTAGTCCTTTGTAATCTATCTGTTCAACGATGGTTCGCCTGCTGGATCAACTTGCGACAACTTGCTATAATTCTCAGCATCGACAAAGCAAATTTCGTGTCCATTGAGATCTTTAGCATAGGTCATTGGAGAATCTAATTGGATGAGAAGTTTATAGTGCTCACTAACACTTTTTTAGCAATAACTTGTAATTTCAATTGGTCTTTGTTTTCCTTAAAAGAATTATTATAGACTTACTGATTAAACCACGAGAGGCAAAAAAATATAAAACAGGTTTGTTTTATATTTTTTTGGCTTTTGTGGTAAAATTTAATCTTCAATTGCAATTTCAATTACATTTTGCAAATGCTTATATTTTTTCCAAAACTTTCTAGCGTCAGATGCCTTTTAAGTGTTTTTACGGTATTGGAAGACAACTGTGCATATCTGCAAAAACACTTAAAATCCATTGACAAATGCAAAGCAAGTTAACATTATTACCAACATGTACAGGAAAAGTTTTATTATTGTAGGCCGTCATCCGACTGTCCTTTAAACTACAATCTACCGACAAAGAAAAACATGGCGGATAAGTGCTTGTAAAATTTAATATGGATTTTCTACAATTATTATTATTATTTTGTGGGGCAGTAGGCGGTAGACCAGTGAAACTGTCGTGTTTTTCAGATTTTTTACAGTGTGTAGTGGGGAAGGTGATTTTTTTTAAACGCGAAAGAAGTACATTGTTCGAGACGGATAGAGGGGCAACGGTTGTGCATGTGCTTTACAGAAAAAAACTGGAGAAAGGAAATATTTTGGGTCATTTTTATTTTTTATAATTATAGTTTTTATTGAACAATATTTTTTTTAAATAATGTTTCATTTTCTTTTAAAACATTTCAAAATTCTTCACATGTATACTGGAGATTCACCTTCACTGAAGCTACTGCTGATAAGGTTTCTATGTTTAATCTTGATGTTCAACTGATCCAGAAATCATTGATGATTGAAAATACTCGTTAAAAAAACATTTAAGTTCTTTAATAAAATTCGCCTCACTTCCAGAGGTTGACTCTTCGATGGTATCGAATTTCTGCGTTAACTTTAATGGAACAAATGCAGTATTATATCTAGGGACAATTTGCACCAACACATTATTTAAGACAATTTTCACCTAGAAAGAGCTGACACTTTAGAGTTTTCAATTTCTTTAATAGTGATATGAAATACAACACCTTGACTATGAATGAAATGTAATTTCAGATAATTCGAAACATTTGAAAAAATGTTTTAATCCTTTGAGACACTGGTAAACTTACAAAAAAATACGAGCTCAAAGGCTAAAACATTTAAGATAAAATAAATAAATATTGGTTATTATTATCCCTGTGGTTTATCATTTTTTTTTTATATTTTATTGGTAATGGGAAATAAAGTTCTTATATAATTTTATTAAAATTATATAAGAACTTTATTTCCCATTACCAATAAAATATAAAAAAATGAAAAAAAAATAATTTAAGATAAACTTTGCTAAAACATCAACAGGATCAGCGAGGGTGAGTTGACAGCCTCCTGGTTCTTTCGTTTCCAGATGTGCACTACTCTATCGCTCAGAAAGTTCATACGAAACAGGTTGAAACATCTTTTCATGGAAAGTTTCTTGCTTTGCCCTCTGAGTTGATTTCGATCGCTGCTGTGAAGAAAATAGTGTGGTACGTTGTAGTGGTAAAATTAAGGGGTTTTTGAAAAAATATATTCAAATAAAACTTGTACATATTACCTTGAAATATACCTTGAAACTTTAGTAGGATATCTTGAAAATTAAAAAGAAAACATTGCAAGTGTTTACAACCCATAACTTTAAACCCAAATATCTCAAAAACTACCTAAAATTCCGGAAAAATCCAAAACTTCATCTTTTAGATAATATAATTCAGTTTAATCAATCAGAGGAGTTTACAACTAGGGAAGGTTTAAGACAAGGAGGAATCCTCAGCCCAGTCTTGTTCAATATAGTTATGGACGATATAATAAAGGAAGTAAAGAGTAAAGTGAAGAAACTAAAGGTCGGATATAAGAACATGCAAACGGTAGAAGTATCAGAGGGTATATTTGCTGATGACCTGGCAACATATATGCGAAAATCGAATAAGATTTGCAATATAACCTGAATATATGGAAAAATGCATTAACACATAGAAATAGTCCGTCAAGGTGATGGAATTTCCCCATTACTTTTTAATTGTGCCCTGGAAAAAGTTGTTAGGGAATGGAGAAAAGCAGGGGCACCATCTCACCGACTAGGGCCAAAGATTAAGGGTATTCAAATAGACTACCTAGCGTTTGGTGATGCTATAGCACTAATAGCTATATCTCTGATGCACAGATCACTTTCTTGGAAGAACAAGCAGCAAAAATAGGGCTTCATATCTCTTATAAAAAAACTAAATTTATGACTAACATAAAAAATGCGCCACATGAAATTTATATTAACGCTAACAAAATTGCCAGAGTAAAGGAATTTAAAAACTTAGGCGAATGGGTTACAGAAAATGGCAATGAAAATAAATCTGTAACATCAAGAATCCTGAAAATGGAGGTTGGTTTTCAATACACCAAAATTGTTTATAACAAGCAATGCCTGTCATGGACAGGCATAAAGGAATAAAATTCGCCATTAGGGGAAATAAAATTCGCCATTACTTAACAGTGATTAAACCGGAAGCTCTTTATGCTTCAGAAACGCTCAATTTACAAATTAAAACATTAAAGGAACGATTAAAGATCAAGGAAAAGAAAATTGTGAGGAAGATCTTAGGGCCCAGAATTTAAAATGGCATACACTATCCCAAACCCAATTCTGAAATATATAAAATAAAAATTGTAAACTTACCGATACCATGAGAATGAGACTAATTCAATTTTTGGGTCACTTGGAAAGAATGAATCATACAAGAGTATATAAGAGAATATAATAATACAAATGTATATAAGAGTATAATCATAAATACTTACCGAATCCACAAATTTCTACAGAACAAACGTACAAGACAAAAGTGGTACAAACAAGTGGAGAGGGACCAAGTGGAGATGGGATCGCCAGATCTGATGAATAGAAATGTGATCAGGAATATTGTTCACACAAGGGGATTTGAGGAAGATCAGAAGAAATCAACACGACGTGCATGGTCGGAGGAACAGACACTACAACAATCCATGATTATGAAGAGCTATTGGGCAACGAGGAAGGCTCAACATACGTTGATTCCGCGTGGTCCTAAGTGACCCATCCGCGAGAAGAAATTTGAGAATGAATGCAGGAAAAACCAAGGTAATGGTGATAGCAAAGGAAGACTTTAAATATCAATAAAATCAGATGAAAAACGATTAGAGCAAGTGCAAACATTTAAATATTTGGGAGATTTTGAAGATTCAAAAAAATGGAAAGAAAGATGCAGAAATAAATGATAGACTGGAAAGTAGTGCTAGGTTATATAATTAAGGAAAAAAGAAATATGCAACAAATCAAAAATTACGGTATTCAAAACTATTTTTAAACCCATATTAACTTACGGAAGCGAGAGCTGAATGTTATCCAAACAAGCAAAAAGCAAGATTAAACCAATGGAAATGAGGTACTTTCAAGGAGTGAAGGGGATTACACGAAGAGATAGAATCAGAAACTCCTTAGTAAGAGAAGAACTGGGAAGTAGAATCCATCATAGAAAGCATTACACGGCAACAATTAAAATGGTTTGGTCACCTAGTGAGGATGAAGGAGTCAATGAAAGGAGAGAAATATGGCAGGCGTGACGGCACAAGCGCAGAGCAAGGTCAGAAATTTTAAGAGAGAAGGGACTGTCGTGGAACGAGGGAAAAAGGATGAGTAAGAACAGAAAGGAATGGACTAGACCAGTAAACAACTAATATTAGTTTGTCATTTATATAATACTGTACTTGAGTCTATATAGATTATTACGTTAACATCTAACGTTAGAACGGTTTGGCTGCGGTTCGAAACATCTAAAAAGGTTTGGAATGAAAAAAAAATCAATAACTAACCCTTAACCACACCAAACAAAAACCTCCTACAACAATCACAAATCATTGAACTTACCAGCAAAAAACAACTTCCTTTGCAAATATCTCATAAACCACGGAAAATTCGTAACATATCCTAAGAAAAAATCTCACAGCGAATTTAATTCCCTACTCTTACTCTATCGATTATTTCTCTTTTTCAGTTTGTTTCGCGGGTATTTTTGGAAAAGCAAAATATATATCTAATGTAGACTATTAGATATCTAGTGAAGTATAGACAAGTCTAAAAAAACCTCGTCTTGTCTAAAATTGTCTAAACTAGTCTTGTTTGAACAGTTGTCTTAATCAGTCTTATCGCGAAGATTTGATATTCACTTACCAGGCTCTAGTCTACACTTACTTAGCCAAGTTTTGTTACTCTAATCAAGTACTCTCCAATTTCCCAATCAAGTACTAACCACTGAATTAAAGTCATAAAAGTGACTTTACTTCATTGCTTAGTACTTGCATCTTCTCTAATAAGGGTTCGACCTCCCTTTTGACTAAGGACTTAAAAAAGTAGTGCGGAACATTGTCTCCTTGAATTTCAGATTGGGTGTTCGTACGTAATTTCCTGGGCTTATTTAGATTGATTGTTTTCGTTAAGATTATGACTATTAAATTCAGTGTTTATGGTGTTTATGTTTAGGATGATAACTTGATTCTAGTCTTGTCTAGTCGTATCTTCTCTAGTCTTGTTGTCATTAAAAGAAGTTTCAGATAAAAAAAAGTTGTAACCGTATATATATATATATATATATATATATATATATATATAAATATATATATATATATATATATATATATGTATATATATATATATATATATATATATATATATATATATATATATATATATATATATATATACATATACATATACATTTGGCTGCAAAGCCTTTCTGCACTGCGACCAACTTGGTCTATTGTGCTTGACCCTACTACAATTACTCTCCCAAGAATTCAACTTCGTGAACGAAGTCTAAGATATTCCTGAAAGCCTTGCTACTCAGCTCCAAGGTGGTCATTCTTGCTACCCCGAGGTGTGTGCTAGCGCTACACAAGTGCACATTATGTGTTCAGCGGTTTCTTCGTCTGTTTCACATAATATACAGGCAACTTCCTCTACCTTTCCCATTTTGTCTAGGTGATATATCACCGGACAATGTCCCGTGAGTATGCCCACCAAGGTTCTGATTTCTCTTCTAGAGAAGTTTCGCATCTGCTGCGTTTTTTGCGGCAGAATAGTTTATGAGCATTTTAGCTTGCCTCTGTCCTGGTGTGATTTTTCAGAATCTTTGTATTTACTCTTCTTCCCATTTGTTAGCCCCCTGCCTTACGTGGGCCTTTGTAAGCCCACAAGTTGGCTCCGGGCCAAAGAAGGGAGCCTCGGCCCAGCTTTTGGCGAGTACGTCGGCCATTTCGTTCCCATATATATCCTGGTGATCCAGTGACCACATTAGCGTGAGTCTGTTATCTTTTACCAGTTGCTTCAGGGTTTGTTTACAATTCCAGGTTAACTTGGAATTCAAGTTGTGGACTTTTAAATTCCTTAGAGCTACCTCTGTCCGTTAGGATGTAGATATGCACTCCTTTAAAACGTTTCTTTAGGCAGATTTGTGCTCATCTTTCAGTGGCTATAATTTCAGCATGTAGTACCGTGGGAGCTTGGTCCAATGCCGTGGTCTTCCTGTGACTCCGGCTGTATATGACAATTTGTACCCTCATGTACCCTTAGCAGTTTTTGATGCGTCGGTGTACCACATGGACGCTTTGTCTTTCAGATGTTCCATTCCTTGAACACTGCTTTGGCGGTCATTAATGACCACTTCAACGGCAGTGTCAAAATCGTATTCTGTAGACATCGTGTGCCAGGGATGCTTCAGAAATTCCTTTCCGATTTGTCCCCTTATTCCCATGTGTCTCTGCATAGGCGATGTACACCTTAATCTCAGAGCACTGAGAAGACCTTCTTTTTCTACCTGTTTGTGCAGTGGGAGTAGGTCCAACAGTATTTCTATTGCTGTGGTTAGAGTAGATTGCATCCCTCCTGTTATACCCAAGCACGCGAGCCGTTGAAGCTTTTGTACCATGCTTTGGGTCTTTTTTTCCTTCGTTCTGTACCACCATACGAGTGAACCGTAGGATCACCTACGGTCTTACCACTGCTGTGTAAGATCATAGGACCATTTTGGGTTTTAGTCCCCATGTTTTCCCAAAAAGCTTACGGCAGATCCAAAAGGCCGCTGTGGCTTTTGAGAGCGTTTTGTTCAGATGCGAGTTCCAAGTGAGTTTCTTATCCAAGGTTACCCCTAGATATTTCACGTCCTCGGTGAACTCTAACGTCTGACCATAAATGCTCGGAGCTTTCAAGTTCAGCTTCCTCTTTCTGGTAAAGGGGACCATTGCTATTTTGCTCGGGTTGACACTAAGGCCCTCCTTCTTGCTCCAACAGTGGTTGATGTTGCACCCTGTGCAAGGTTCATAATTGTACTACCAAACTTACCCCTTATTATGATAGCAACATCGTCTGCATAACCAACCGCCCTATACCCGTCCTTTGTTAACACATCTACGAGATCATCAACTACCAGGCACCACAGTAGAGGCGATAACCCCCCCCCCCTTGTGGGCAGCCTCTCTCTGTAGTTACCGATCTAGTTGACGATTGGTCAGCATGTCTTGAATTCACTCAATGATAGGGTCTTCGATCCCTTTGTTGTTGGCTGCATTCTTTATTGATAAACGGGTTGTGTTGTCAAACGCTCCCTCTATATCTATAAAGATACCTACTGCAATTTATTTGCAGTCCAGTGCTGCTTCCAATGTGGTCGTTAACTCGTGTAGAGCGTGCACTGTAGATTTGCCTGACTGATAAGCATATTGGTGCTTATTGAGAGGACTTCTTTTGAGAGGTCCGCTCCGTTTGTGATTGTCCACAATTTTTCCATTATTTTCAGGAGGAAGGAAGTGAGGCTAATTGGTCGGTAGGACTTTCCAGCTAGGACTGCCAGATCTTGAGGCCTGCGCCCTGACTTAGGGATGAATATCACCTTGACCTCTTTCCATTCCAGTGGTATGTACGCCAGTCGAAAGCTGGCCTTAAATATCTCAGCAATGCATGGGGCTATGGTTTCGATCCCCATTCTGCAGCATTGCCGGAAAAATGCCATCGGGTCCGGCAGACTTAAATGGCTTAAAACTGTTCACAGCCCATGCGACTTTTTGAACAGTAAACATGGTTGTGGCCATGTTTTTGCAGATTTTGGTTGGGTGCTTCATCCGCGTTATCCCTTCACCAGTTATAGTTGATTTAGAGCCGGGAAAGTGCGTCTACAGTAAAACGCTTAGACTTTCCTCTAAATCTTTGGTATACTTACCACTCGGTGTCCTAATAAGCCCGATTTCATTTGGTCCTTTGCCAAAACTTTTTGCAGCCTTGCCGTTGGAGCCAATTAATCAATGTCCTCACAGTAGTCACGGCATGATTTCCTTTTCGACCTTCTCAATTCTTTATTGTAATCAGTAAGAGCTACTCTATTGGCTTCCCAGTTGCCTATTCCTTTCGCACCATTGAAAGCTTTCCTGGCCGTTTTTCTCAGACGCCCTAGCACTTTATTCCACCAAGGAACAGCCCTTGATTTCTGCATATTTTTTATATTTATTTCTTTGAATATTTATTCAATAATTATGTAATTGAATAGGTTTTGTAGTGTAAGATTGTGTAGAAAAGGAAGTAGAGGGAAAAAACTTGATAAGTTATCACGAAATAATTTATGGCGCCGTTTAGTGTCATATCTGCATTAATCTACAAATATTTATAATTTATTTATGTGTTGGACATGTGGTAAACTGGACATAAACATGCGATAGGGTTCAAAGGTCGACTGAAAGAACAAGCAAATGTATTCCCAGTTATTGTTCAGTGTAACATTTATTTAATACATTGTTAAATTCATCTAAGTTTTATTTACGTCAACTTCAGAGAAAGATGAGCGAATTATTGCCAAATTTTCCACCTGGTCCATTGGACAGGTACCGAAATATTACTTCCTTCGATTGGAGAAAACTGAAACTGTTCATCGAGTCTGAAGAAATTATTCAATATAAAGTGAGTTTATCAAATCTATCTGATATTACTATAAAGACAAGAGTAGGAAGACAAGGCTAGATAGACGAGACAAGAGACACAAAACTAGATAGACGAGATAAGAAAGACAAGACTAAAGTGGTTTGGGGGAAGCTCTCACTAAAACCCTTATTCCACTGTGGTTTTTAGTAGGCGCCACCTCGGTATCGCATGTTTCACATTCATTTAGGTTGGGTAGCCCGGACGGTTAGTGAAAACCGCCCAAGTTGTTACCTCCCCGACCAGGAATTGAACCCGGGTCTCCCGCATTGCCAGTCGGGTATCTATTTTATTCAAAAATATATATTTGACAATTAACAAGAAACATCAATACATAACATAAAGAAAACATACTATACAATATAAGAATCCCTACCCTATTCGGGTAACAATTTTAGTTGCAGAACAGTAACCCGTCATATACTTGCTAATACATGCAATGCATGTTATAGCAGCACATAACTAATCACTATTTTCAAATTTAGTGCAAAATTTCAGATTCAGAATTTTTTTGTCAAAATAATATTTGTTGTACTAAAAAAAATAAAAGTAAACAGCAGTCAGCCAAAAGGTTAGTGTCAATGTTCTGTAAAATAAAACGTCAATGTTCAAATTCAAAACAAAATTTTGAACACACCATGCACTCAGAGAGAGAACATATTTATTGAATATTTTATACAAAGGGCTATCGACCAACAAGGTCCTTCTGCCCTCCATGCACTCATTTTCTCCAAATATGGGTAATGTTTGGTATGGGAGTTTGTGTTTCAGTGTGATTGGTGTGTTGTGGGCTCTAATTTTCGTTAAGTCCGTAACATTTTTGTTTGTTTGTCTTTTGTTCGTAGATGTAGTCCGTTAGTCTGGGAATCTGTCCTTCGACATGTAAGTTATTAATGTTTGTATAAATATCCCTATGCAACGTTCAATGCAACTCAAGCTCTGTTAATTGTCTGTTTGATGTGTGTTTTGTAATATAATCTAGTGTCTAGATCAGTGATTCTCAACCCATTTTCTCTTACGGTACACTTTCAACATCAAAATTTGACGGCACACTGACTATAAAATGAGATTTAATAGTCATTTATTATGAAAGGGTATAAAATTAAGTTTAACGAGCGGATTGATAAATTAAATTTAAATTCGCGAGTTAAACCTTAACTTTATCCGTGAATGAAATACATACTTTTATTCAATTTTGCTTTTGTTTAAACAAGAAACAATTAAAAATAAAGTTGGTCATGATTGTGGTGTTCTCATGGCAACGATAAAATTGTTGATTCGTGCGTCAAAATTTTGCTTAGAGTGTTTATTGTTTAATTAATTTGTGTTTTATTAATCGTAACTGGATACATCCGAGGAATTATTGTTAGATGGTGACGCAGAAAGATTACTCCGGCAAAAATCATGAGATTTGTAAAAAAAAAAAAATGTAGGTATAATAAGTTGTGTGATTGGCGATCAAAAAAGAATATCAGCCAATAATTACGATTATGTTTATGGGACACGTAAGTGAGTTATTTCGATGCGTTGCCATGGAGACTTTTATTGCACTATTGAATAAATCACTGTTTTATTGATCCGTATGCATGGAATTAAACATGAATTTATGAGGCAAAATTGAATAAATAGAAAACTCGGATTACAGCGCATGTAAGGAGGGCGTCCAAGTCTCAAGGTACATTATTTGAATTATTTTTTCTTATTTTGGATCGAGGTCACGCTACCGCGTGATATATGATCTGGATTTATCTGTTCTAATATTACTCACTCTAATCTATGACATAACCTAGAACTACATCGAACTACAATTTACAATTAGCCGAAAACTCTGCTAGTAAATAGTTTTGTTTGGGTTTAATCCAGATTTACAGTAAAACTAGTAAAGCATGCTGTATCAAAGTATAAACTTGTCGGCACACATCAAGAATTTGGCGGCACAGTTGTTGTGAATCACTGGTCTAGATGTACACCCAAGTATTTTACCGCCTTCTTAGGTGGTACTGGAATAGTATCAATTTTCGGTGGGTAAATGAGTTTTGTGTTTGTCTATTTTCGTGTGTAGGTGATGGTTTCTGTCTTTTGTGTGTTTTTTTGTTGTTCGCGCCAATTTTAATAAACCTATATTTTAATTCAAAATTTGAATCCATTACGGCATCGATTAAAAGAAGGAGACAAATGTGTCGAACTGGGCCGAAATCGCGCGATTTACCTATTAATTTCGTCGCGAATTTATATAATTCCGGGAGTATGCTTCGAGTGTGAGAAGCGAGCGGAACGGAGGTCGAGGCGCGAAGCCAAGTTAGACCGACACGTGCACGCAATTAATAACGCAAGTTAACCAGGAGTGTAATCACGAGATCAAAGGCCTGCAGTGGCATTCAACGTCTGGAAGACATAAATTTTAAGGGATCCCTCCGCTCCTTATCCTCATTTCCTCCCTTAAAAAAGACGCCAGAAGAACGATCCACACGTGGCGGATACGCGAGCAACCCTAACAGGTAAGTGATTAGACTAGTCCTGTTTCAAACTGGAAAATTTGATTTTCGTGAGACACGGTCCAAACATTGGTCCTTCGAACCGGATCGGGGTCAGTTAGTCGAATACTTACATGTGCTCGGGCGCTGTTGGATTCACCATTTTGTTTTCGGTCTCGGAAACACTCAAAGCATACTCCATTAATTTCGTTGATTATTAATTTTGTCCGGATATCTCGCTTTCGTTGGAATAATCAGTTGATTGTCTGGTTATTCAATTTCGTTGATTATTAATTTTATCTGGATATCCAGTTTCGTCGGAATAATCAGTTAGTTATCTGGTTATACAATTTCGTTGATTATTAATTTTGTTTGGATGTCCAGAATTCGTCGGAATAATTAATTAGTTATCTGATTATTAAATTTCGTTGATTATTAATTTTATCTGGTTATCCAGTTTCGTCGGAATAATCAGTTATTTATCTGGTTATTCAATTTCGTTGATTATTAATTTTGTTTGGATGTTCAGAGTTAGTCGGAATAATCAGTAACTTTTTTCAATTTTTGTTGATTATTCAATCTTTATCTGGTTATCCAGTTTCGTTGGAATAATCAGTTGATTGTCTAGTTATTCATTTTGAGTTGATTACTCAATTTTATCTGGTTATTAAATTTCTTTGCTTATTAATTTTGTCTGGATATCCAGATTTCATCGGAATAATAAATTAGTTGCTTGGTTATTAATTTTTCGTTGATTATTCAATTTTTATCTGGTTATCCAGTTCCGTTGGAATAATCAGTTGATTGTCTAGTTATTCATTGTTCGTTGATCATTCAATTTTTATCTGGTTATCCAGTTTCGTTGGAATAATCAGTCTAGATCGTCTAGTTATTCATTTTTCGTTGATTATTCAACTTTTTATCTGGTTATCCAGTTTCGTTGGAATAAGCAGTTGTTGTCTGGTTATTCAATTTTCGTTGATTATTCATTTTGTCTGGATATCCAGTTTTTTTATTGGGGGTAGGGTACCGCAATCGGCAGTTTCCATGTAACTTTCCATTGGTTTGCAGCAACTAGGCTTCTGTTTATTGTGTGCGTAATCGTTTGGCACTGACAGATGCAATGCTACTGAAGATTTCCGTTTGTATTCGCGCCCTCCCAATCTGAATCGATTATTGTCGGAACACAGTCTTCGTCGTTTTTGATTTATTGGATCACTGTGTATGCGAGTGGGGCGCCACCCTGCCCTAACCATGGCCTGCGTATCGCATAAGACGCTGGGAGTTGGGTGATAATATCGGAACACAGTCTTCGTCGTAGTTTATTTATTGGATCACTGTTAATCCGAGCGGGGCGCCACCCTGCCCTAACCAGAGCCAGCGCATCGCATAAGACGCTGGGAGTTAGGTGATAATATCGGAACACAGTCTTCGTCGTTGTTGATTTATTGGACCACTGTGTATCCGAGCGGGGCGCTACCCTGCCCTAACCATGGCCAGCGCATCGCATAAGACGCTGGGAGTTAGGTGATAATAACACTTTTTACACCTTGTGTGTTTGGTTTCGCTTGAGTTTGTCGAAGAGTTCGCTTGAGTTTGGTTCCTCTCTTCGCTTGAGCTTGTCGAAAGAATAGTCCTTCGAATAGTGCCTTGTCGTAGCGGGTACCACCTTGGCACCTGCGGTCCCCTAGATCTGAATTGACATATTTTACAAAGTCTCGTGTTGCAGGGTTATTGTTAGCGGTAGGCTATAACTGCATCTCCTTGTCATGTGTAACCTATTTACCAAATGCCTCGTCTACGTTTGTTTCAGATCCGTTTAGGTCAGAGGTCAAGTATTGTCAAGTCGTATGTTCCAAGGTCTTGTGTTGCAGTGTTATTGTTAGCGGTCGGCTATAACTACATCCCCCTTGTCATGTGTAACGCTTGAGCTTTCCTCTGACTCATCGGTCCCTAGTCTGATGCAATAAGAATATGTTGTGTCGTGAAATTTCGCCATAACTCACCGTCTTACAATCGGTGAATAGTTCAGTAGGGGTCTCGATCTCGTCTTGCGATATTGCATGGTTTGAGCTTACTATTTATTTGCCCTGTTTCTCTGATTTAGATGGATAGTGCCGTTTTAGAGGATTTAGCTATAGCATTCTATTATTGTTCGTATGTTCGCTTTGGTCCTTGTCGTGATCATCTTGTCCAAGGCCAAACAGTTTGTTATTTTGTTTGTTTTCTTTGGTACTTGTCGTGATCATCTTGTCCAAGGACAAACACTTTGTCGTTGTGTTTGTTGTCTTGGTCTTTGTCGTGATGATCTTGTCCAAGGACAAACACTTTGTTGTTGTGTTTCTTTTCTTTGGTCCTTGCCGTGATCATCATGTCCAAGGCCCAACAGTTTGTTATTCTGTTTGTTTTCCTTAGTCCTTGTCGTCATGACCACGGACTTCATCTTGACCACGGACACACCCTTTGTCGTTGTGTTTGTTGTCTTGGTCCTTGTCGTGATCATCTTGTCCAAGGATAAACACTTTGTCGTAGTGTTTCTTGTCTTGGTCTTTGTCGGGATCATCTTGTCCATGGCCATACACTTTGTTATTCTGTTTGTTTTCTTGGCCCTTGTCGTGATCATCTTGTCCAAGGCCAAACAATTTGCTATTCTGTTTGTTTTCTTTGGTCCTTGTCGTGATCATCTTGTCAAAGGCCAAACAGTTTGTTATTCTGTTTGTTTTCTTTGGTCCTTGTCGTGCTCATCTTGTCCAAGGCCAAACAGTTTGTTATTCTGTTTGTTTTCTTTGGTCTTTGTCGTGATCATCTTGTCCAAGGCCAAATAGTTTGCTATTCTGTTTGTTTTCTTTGCTCCTTATCGTAATATGTTTGTTCAGTCTTGCAAATATAATTTTTTCAGTATGGCCTGTAACTGTTTGGGTCCGAGTCGGTTTTCCCAGGTTTCAGTATCGGAACAACATTGGTTATCTTTCAGGACGACGGAAAATATTGCAATTTAAATTCCATTAATAATGTGTAGAGTTTTTCGACTCCGAGCACCCGGACTCGGACTCGACGAGTCCAAGGGTAAATACCCGGTACCCAATACCCGATATACAATAATAGAAATGCACCAACTTATTTTCTAAAACTGACACACAAGGGTTCCGAAACTCCACATCTACCTTGCTCTCTTGAAGAGAATAGTCTCTACTCGTCCCTCCTTATTTCAATATAATATTTATGTTATATTTTGCATATTTCGGTGGGGGGCTCCCGGACCCGGGCCCGGAATAATCGCCGGCTCGACTCGGACTCGCCTGGGGAGGCTGGGTATTGCCAAAACCTAATTATGTGTGTCAATTGTACCAAAGCTTTTCGTGGGAGATTTTTTAACAAATTAGTTTTGTATTTGGTCAGCTTCGGTTGCTTTCAATGGTGTTAGATATTTAATAATCACATTAGATAGTTCGTGGTTTGGATTTGTACAGTCCTGATTATTTAAGAATTCTCTCACTATTTCAACTATTAATTTCTGTTTGTCGTCAAGTTTGTCTGACTAGATCAGTGTTTCTTAACCTTTTAAGTGAGCCGCACCCCTGTGAATCTGAAAATAGTTCTCCGCACCCCATTGAAAAATATGTTTAAATTTTTTAAGTTTAGAAATACATTTTTTTTGCGAAATTTATTCCTTATTTAAAAAAAATTGTACATTTTATATATCAAAAACAAACAGTATTAACTTAATAAAGTCGGAACACAGCCTGAATATTGTTGAGTCTTTTTAGGACTACCAAAACAAATCTCATGTGAAATTTGCCGGCTATTTACTAGTTTTCAGTCCACCTTAGTGGCAATCAACAAGACCAGAAAAAAACATTGTTTTTAAGATCATGTCTTTCTATTAACTTGTGCGACGAAGGTGGACTGAAAACTAGTAAATAACTGGCAAATTCCACATGAGAATTGTTTTGGTAGTGCTAAAAAGACTCAACAATATTATAGAGCTCCGGAAAGGTTGAATATATTTATATATTCAGGTTGTGTTCCGACTTTATTAAGTTTCTTTGATTATCTATAATGTAGTATGGTATTACCAATAGCAAAACAATATTATTTCTATTTATGCTAGGCTGTTGTTGCTTGTTCACTATAATACTTTTGAAGCGAGGCTCTCTTTGAAAGAGACACGCGTAAGTCATTTAAATTTAAGCGATTTCTCGCTTTAGTTTTTATATGCAAAAGCGATGAAAATTCCATTTCACACAGGTATGTGGTGGCAAATGTTAGAAGTAATTGCAATGCTTCTTTCTTTCCAATTTTGGATAACGTTCTAACTGTGTACACCAGAATTGTTGTAATTCTACGAATTCCAATTGAATATGTCCACTGTATCGCATTTCAATGAGAACGTCTTTTTTAAATCACTATCGTCCATCGAATTTAGGTTATATAGAAATGGAACCAGTATTTATATCCGAGTTTTGGTAATATTTCTAGTAGAAAATATGCATTGAATGATTCGCTCAATCGTTTCAAATGTATTGATTGCAATGTCGGGTATAATTGTATTTTTTTCATTTGAATCAGGCAAAGGAAAGTTCCCATTTTCAACTCGACGTATCCAAATTTCCAATAAATGAAAATAATTTTTAACTAGCTATTATTATATTTATACCAAATCCTTGGATTGATATGTTAAATTCGTTCAGGTGGCTAAATATATCTGCTAAGTAGGCTAGTCTAAGCAATTAGATACTTACTTTCAAAATCATTTACTAACACACACTTTTGACCAGTCAGTAATTAAATAATTTCTTCACGCAATTGAAATGTTGTGTTTGAAATTGAATTGTTGTAATTCTAATTCTTGAAATTCCATTTGAATATGCCCATTGTCTCGCATTTCAATAAGATCGTCCTTTTTTAAATTACTATCATCCATCGAATGTAGGTTATATAGAAATGGAACCATTCAAGGGCGTACCCAGCGAAGGGTGCTGCCCCCCGGGGGAACTAGAATCCATCCATAAATATCTGTTTTGAGGTGCTCCCAACGAATCCGATCGTTTTTGGAAAATGTCTGTTTGTGTGTAGTGTGTGTCCACCCGCGCGGATAAAGTTACATGGTGGCCACCTCAATTTTTTCAATAGACACAAATGAGATTTATTTTTCAGGAATTACAACACATAAGAGGAAAAAGGATCGAGACAGTAACAGTGGAAGCGGAAGCGATCATAACCATGACAACACTGAAGTGCCACGATTATTTAAGTCACTGTGACACCAGACAAGTCGGGCAACAACCAAATTCTACAGCAGTACCTGTCAACATAGCTGCCCCTGTCGATTATTCTCCATCAACATCTCAACAAGCCTGTGTCAATCCCGAACTTACAATTAATGATTGCTATCACGAAAATGATATTGGTCGTTATGTTGGGCTGGCTACCCAGTTAACAGTCAAAAAGAAGAAGAATTTGTTAGAAAATCCCAGGGTTCCACCAAGGAATTACGATTTTGAAACTGATGCAAGTCATTTGATAAGAAAATTCAACCATACTTGGTTAGATCAATATGAACCGTGGCTAGTATATTCAAAGCGACTAAAAGGTGCTTTTTGCAAGCACTGTGTACTGTTTCCTCCCGTCACTGGCACTGTTAGAGGAGTTTTAGGATCATTTGTGATCAGGTCATTCACAAAATTCAAAAATATGCAGGAATACTGCCGAAATCAAGCCAAACCTTATACAACCTTTATATAACCTTCACTTATCTGTAACAGCTGCTGCAAAGACTTTTTTTCAAAATATACCTGTGCATGTTCAACTGCAAAGTGGCCACCAAAAAGCAATCGAAGAAAACAGGCAAATATTGTCATCAATTATTTCTTGTATAATATTTTGCGGTATGCATGATATGCCTGATAGAGAAAAGGAAGCAGATGGAGGAGTTTTATTAGATTTATTGAATTTACGAATTGATTCTGGCGATAAGAAATTGATAACTCATCTGGAAAAGTGTTGCCGTAATGCAGTTTATACGTCGCCAAAAATACAAAATGAATTAATTTATTTATGTGGCGAAGTTATTAGGGAGAGTATAATAAGTGATGTTAAAAAAACACTGGCATACGCGGTCTTAGCTGATGAAACAGCGGACATAGCTGGGAAAGAACAGCTATCAATTGGCTTGCGGTTCTACGATGCAAATACAAGGGGATAATCCGAAAAGAATATTTAGGTTTTGTGGAACTAAAGGGAACTTTAGGAACTAAAGGCACAGGATGCCTCATCAATCGCTGAAGCAACAATTTTTTGATCAAGCCACAAACTAAATCTTGTAGTAAACGATTCAAACGAGATACCGGAAATTAGAAATACTATTGCCACTATAAAGAACAAAATAAACTTTATCAGAGAATCGACTGCTCGTAGGAATTGCGCTCCCAATCCATTACGAATGAGTGAGACGAGATGGTCGGAAAAATATAAATCTATCCGAAAATTTTCTCAACATTTCCCGGAGCTTGTAAAAGCGCTAGAAAAATTATCCACATAAGGAAACTATGCTAGAATCCTTGTTTCTTTGCTAGAAGTTCTCAAAAGAGACTGTCAAGAAGCAGATCGAATCACTGACCAATTACTCAAAAAGCGCAAGACAATTCAATGGAATTGGAAATAGAAATTTCTGTCCCACGTTTTGCTCAAATGCAAAAACACAGGAGCAATCCTCCGTCAGACAATGACAATGAATACTGGCGACGTGCACTTATTATTCCATATCTTGATTCATTTACGTCATCATTAAATATTCGATTTTCCCAGAAAAATACACCAGCTTTTGCTTTAACAAAAGCAAAAGCTGGGGTATTTTTTATAATTTTCTTTTTATAAAATTAAAAATTATTTCTTTTTATAAAAACCGTATCAGTTGTAGCATGGCATGTCTAGTGATTAATACAATTTCTCGGTAGTTTTTAGTTCCCCATTCTTTCCTTGAAACAAAGATGGGCTATCCCCCCTCCTTACCCAGATCCTAGGTACGCCCTTGCCAGTATCCATCTCTGAGCTTTGGTAATATTTCCAGTAGAAAAATATCCATTGAATGATTCGCTAAACCTTTTCAAATGTATTGCAATGTCGGGTATAATTGTATTTTTTTCATTTTTCACAACAATTGAATCAAGCAAGGGAAAGTGCATAATTCCCATTTTCAACTCGACGTATGCAAATTTGTAGTTTTCCAATAAATGAAGATAATTTTTCACTAGCTATTACAAGCTATTACCAAATCCTTTGATTGATGAGTCTCAGAATTATATCCTTACTTCCAAAATCTTTTACTAAATCACAGATTTGACTAGTCAGTAACTGAATAATTTCTTCACGCAATTCAAAAACGTGATATAGTACGATAATAATAATGATATAAATAATGATAAGTACGGTACAGCACCGAAAAATAAATAAAAATATAACGAAAAAGGCACGAAATATGCGATGATTAAGCGCTCGTCCACGGATATATTTTACTACATTTATTGCAGTAATTAAGTGTTGTTTTAAACTTCCTGGCAAAGCTTTCGACGCTAGTGCATAGCGATGCAACATGCAATGCGTTATTGTTACTGACGGTAATTCTCTTTTCATGTATGAAAAAAATCCTGAATTTTTGGCTAACATTGCTGGGGCCCCATCAGTGCATATTGAGCCAATCACATTCATTGGTAATTGATATTAAAAAAGAACCTTTATTATGAATAGTATCAGGGGGACTGAGCCGAATTCGCACTTACCCCACTTTCCCGGGGAAATGCGCGCCCTATACACCCCTAACAAAAAAATTGAATTATCGTTATGCCATTTGTACCTACTTTCATATTTTTGTTTCTCGAATCATGAAGAACAATGTTTAATGTATTTACGTTTAAAATTTCAAATACAAATAATTAATAATAAGGGCTACAGCTTCTTTCGTAAATGTACTATTGTAAAACGCTCGCGCACTTGGCCGAACTTACATAAATATTTCATGCATATATCTTTTTACTTTATTATTAGTTTTGGCATACTTGCATTTTCTGCGAAAAACCCATAACCCTAATGATTGTATAAGCAATACCCCAATAATGCACTATTCTAATAACGCGGTAACGACTTTCGCGTTATTTGAGGGGTATTATTATAGATTTGAAATATTTTATTATCAAAAATTTAAAAAACACATTTTTAATAATTTATATTGTTAGAGGCTTCTCAGACAGACAAGATTAGACAGACAATACTAGACAGAAAAGGGAATGCCTGAGAAAGAAGAGGATAAAGGAACATCTGATAGCAAAATTAGAAGAGATTTATGAAGAAACAATAAGTAGAGTGAGAGTTGGGGAAAGGGTGAGCGAAGGTTTTAATACGCATAAGGGAGTGAGACAAGGCTGCCCACTAAGCCCCAGCCTGTTTGCAGCATTTATTGGAGACATAGAGGAGATGTTCAGCAAGGCGCAGACGGGTGGGGTCGTGGTGGGCAAAGAAAAAGTGTGGTCCCTAGCCTACGCGGATGATTTGGTGGTGCTAGCGAGAGACGAGAAAGGGATGAAAGAAATGATAAGAAACATGGAGAAATATATGAGGAGGAAAAAGCTGACAGTGAATGTGGAGAAGTCCAAGATGATGGTGTTTAGAAAAGGGGGTGGCAGGAGAAGAGTAATTGAGTGGAGATGGGAGAAGGAGAAAATTGAAGAAGTAAAAGAATTTAAATACCTAGGGTACGTGTTTAATGAGAGAAATACTGAAACAGCACACGTGAGAGAGTTAGTAAAGAAAAGTAAAAGATAGAGAAGTTAGTGGGGGTGGAGAGAGCAAGAAGGACTGGAAAGGGTGCAAGAAAAATATTTGAAATGGGTGCTAGGACTAGGTAGAGAGACCCCGGGGTATATAGTGATGGAGGAAACAAAGAGAGATGGAATAAGAATAGAAGCAGGAAAGAGAGCAATAAGTTTTGAGGAGAGGGTGATAGAGAGAGGAGAGTGCAGAATTCTGCAAGAGTGCCTCAAAGAAAAAAGAAAAGAAATAGGAGAGGGGGTGTGGAAAGAGAGGGAAGCATATCTAGAAAGAAACGGGTATGCAGGAGCGGAGATAGAAAGAATGCGAGAGAGAGGTAGAGTAATGACAGAGGAATTGGTCCAGAGAGATAGAGATGTGCAAAGGCAAGAAAGGAGAGCAAGAATTAGGGAGTCTAGGTACAATGGGAAATATGAAAAAATAATAACGGAAGAACTGCCAAAGTACCTAGGAAGAGAAAGTAGAAAAGAGAGAGTGACAATAGCAAGATTCAGATGTGGAAATGAAGAGAGAGATAATAAATTTTGGATGGAGGATAGGAATAGAGTATGCAGGATGTGTGGAGAAAACAAGGAGACAATAGAACACTGGCTGAACGAATGTTCAGAAATGAGAGAAAGGGACGAGGGTAGAGAAGAGGTTTTAAACGAGGATGGAAGAGGGATAGATTGGATGAAGAAAGTTGAGGAGAGAAGAAGAGCAATATGTGGAGAGGGAAGCCGACAATCCACCCAACAACGGAATTCATCACTATAAGAAACAATATCGGTCCCAGAACAGATCCATGGGGGAACTACAGAAAAGGATATCAAGAGCTGAATTGGAATAGCAAGTTTAGGTTTTTAGTGATTTATTTAGTTTTATTAGCATACGTTTCTTTTTGTTTCTTTTTATTTATATACTATATTAGTTTTATTTATATATGTATTGTTTTATGTATAAAATTTTGGAATCCATTTATAAACCTGTAGAGGTAATAAATATACATAAGTAGTACTAGACAGAAAAGACTAGACTAAGACTAAACAGACAAAACTAGAAAAACAAAACTAGACCGACAAGACTAGACAGACAACTTTAAATATCTACAAACAGATACTCTTGTAAAATAAGTTTCTTCAATGTTATGAAAGAAATTATTTTTTTTTAATTTAAACTGAATCTAAAAATTATAGAAATCTGTTGCTGACAAGTTGAAAAACCATCCAGAATTGAGGAATGTGGAAGTGAATACTGTTGACGATGTGAGAAGGATTACTATAAGAAGAATTAAGGCTTTAATGCAGCTTCCCGAGGCAAATTACACAGAGTTCTTTAGTAATTCACAAAAACTTGCCGCGTTCTCCGATGTGGGCATTGGTTGGGACTCTGGGGCCCTCATTAAGCTCTCTTTGAATCGGGAAGTGTTTCACAATTTTATACAGACTTTGGGCACGGAAAAACACAGAGTTTTGGTGAAATCAACGGAAAATGGCGAAGTAAGTGAAGTATTTCTTTTAGTTAAAATACGTTTAACAAAAGTAAGCAGTGATTGCATCGGCAAGTGAGACTAGATACTCAAGTTTCTTTACAGACGAGACAAATAAGTAAGTCAAACAAACTAAATTCATTTCAGATTTTCGGATGTTTCTGTTCCACTGAGATCGGCCATGGTTCCAATATGAAGGCTATGCGAACCGCAGCAACCTACGATTTGGGAACGAAACAATTTATTCTGAATACTCCAGATTTTGAGGCGGCCAAATGTTGGGCGGCTTGGTTGGGACAAACCGCAACCCATGCCATTGTTTATGCCCAACTTTATACACCTGATGGGGTCTGTCACGGCTTGCACCAATTTGTTGTCCAAATTCGAGATACAAAGACACTTACACCATTGCCTGGAATTATTGTTGGCGATATGGGAGAGAAGATCGGTTTGAATGGAATCGACAATGGGTAAGGAATGTTAAGAAGAAGTATGAAGACAATAAAACTGAAAGAACAATTGAGGTTCGGATAAATTCTTGTCTGGCTTAAATTTTCATTTTAATTATATTTGTCGATATTTCAAGGTTTTAGGTATGGAAATTTTTAAGGTATATGATGAATATGAATTTCTATTTTGATATTTGAAGTATAATCAGTTTGAACAATAGCTAAATTTGTGTCCTGAGTGCGTAATGTTAAAATTAATGTGTGTAATAGTAGCGTTTCAATTGCTATTGTGTGGAGAGTTTATGCATATGAAATTTAATGTTTTCATAACATATAACCTACTGCTTTTGTTTTTCATTGCACTTTTGAATTTCTTTAAAATATAAAATCTTCCTCCTCGGTGTCGCTGCTATTCATACTCATATTACACATAGTTCCGCGTCTATACGTAAACTGAAAAGTTCACGAAAGGTTCGTTGGGAGGGGATTGAGTGTGTGGAAAAGTAACGGAGCCAAATGGATGCAATATGTGGAAGAATGACGGAGCTGAGAGGTGCGGACTCGAACGGATCTGTGGTGAGACGAGCGGAGCGGATCCTGTGTGCGGATTCAGCTTTTCTCTTGCTGAAACTACTACACAGCCCCTGCGATTAAGATCACGATGGTAGTTTCCAAGAGGTCTAAATATGTGCTGATATCCTGGTTGCATAATGGCCTTAGCGCATATATGAAAACGTTAGTGTTTCGCCTGCGTGAACCATCCGCCAGCATCCAACGTCCGGACTAGTATTCTTGACAAACAGAGGACGTATCCTCTTTAATAGAGGACGATCGGAGAGGAGCGGAACTCAGCCAAGCTGAGCTGAGCGGATGCACTATGTGCATTTCTATTTAAATATACGGCTTTTATATTTTTCTTACCTGAAAGGCCGAGCTGAGCGATGACGAGCGGATCCAGTGTGCGACAAGTATAGTTCGGGCCGCCAGATAGTTCTGTAATTACTGCATTTTTGGCTAGATCCTTTTTTGTGCAGTGGAATGATGAGGAAAGATAGATGTATTACAGCCAGTTGGCCATTGCCCTGAGTGCGATACCTTGTTGCAGCTTGCTCACAAGAGGTGGATGCCTTTTGTGGACAGCTATTTTAGCATTTCTCCACTGATATCAGCTTACCCTGTACTTTTATTGTTCTTGAGCATGCTGATGGTTTGCTAAACTTTAACTTTTAAGATGTCAGGTTCCTATTCTACTTGTGTGATTTATGGGAGACGAACTGTTCCCTGGCGATGACCTTCATCCTTCATCGTAGAGGTCCTCACAGTACTGTCGCCATACCTCTACTACATCGTTGATGTTGGTTATGACTTTCTCGTCCTTGTTTTCTATTTTCCACGTTCTAGGTTTGAACTCCCTCGTGTTTTCTTTGATTCTTTGGAATAGATCGCGTGTTTCGTTCGTGTTTGCCAATCTTACAATGCTTTTGCATGTTTCCCGGAAGTGTTCGTTTTTTTCTCGTTGGAATAGTCGTTGTATTTAGCGGCTTAAAATTCAATATTCTGTCTTCTGTTCTTCGGTTATTACACCTGTCTGCCTGATGGTTTCTCTTCTCTTCACTACATTCCAGGTTTCGTCAGTCATCCATTGCTTGTTTTTACCCTCTCTAGCACCCTCGCGTAGTACTTGCTCTTTGGTTGTTAGCATGATTGTTTTTATTCCATACCATAGTTCTTCAATCTGCATCTCACTTGTGTTGTCTGAGAGCGCTTTAAAGTTGTCTTGTAAGTGTTGCCTGAATTGGGCCATGTTGTGAGACCGTAAGCGCTGGGTTTTCTTCTCCGTTTTCTTTGTTTTGATATGCATTCTGATTTGGGCCTTTTTTTTAACATTATTAACGCTGCATCTCCATGTTGAGTTTACAAGAATATAGTCTATTTGATTTCTGTAGCGCCCGCCTGGAGAAATCTAATGTATATCGGCGCCTTTGGTGCTGCAGAAACATGCTTTTCGAAATGGTCAAGTTATTTTCGATACAAAATTCGGCAAGTTTTTGTCCGGCCCCGATCCTGTTTCCTAGTCAATGTCGTCCGATCATATATTTCAGATTTCCATCTTTCTAGATTTGTCCGATTTTTGCGATGAAGTCGCCTTGGATGGTTGTCATTTCCCTGGTCGGTATGTCCTGCAGAGTCCTCTCAAATTGTTCGTAGAACTCTGTTATTTCGCCTTCACTTCTCACAGTTGTAGGTACATAGACTTGAATAATGTTTAACAATAAGATAATAAATTTTGCATTAATCCTAATGGTCATTATTCTGGAACTGATGGGTTTGTAACCTAGAATACTTGTTTGCATTTGTTTTGTAATCAGTATAACCAGCCCGTGCTTTGAGTCGGTTAAATGCCCGAAAAAGTATAGAGTGTTACTGTTTCATGAGAAGAAATGTCCGCTGCCTTTACAATGCGTTTCGCATATACCGATAATATCGATATTTCTGACCTCCTGTTCAATAATGTCTAGCTTGCCAGGGTGTAGTACAAGATCTTGAATGTTCTAAGTGGCGATTTACACTTCTTTGCGAAGAGATAATTTTGTTATTGTATATTGTGTCTTGCCATTGTTATGACGTCTCATAGTACGTCTCATATTATTCTGCCCCGAATATCCGGTTCGGGGAATATTTATACTCCGGATGTTATTTACTGTGAGATAATCCATGTGGGTTTTTATTGGGTAGATACTGGATGTAGTTCCCATTGGTTCCCCCTAGGATTTGACTGGGTTTGCTCCCACCACCGATCCATGAAATTTTCTTGGGATGATACTCGAAGTAGTTTCCTGTTCCTGTCTTCCAGGATTTGATCCGGATTTACTCCCATGTTAAATTACATTTCCTTAATTAATGTGTGTCGTTGTATGGTTATACAGCCAATGTTCGGTCACCAGCAGGGTCGGCGTGAAGGGTGGGCGAACTGTGCGATGGCACAGGGCCCCGCACATTCAGAGAGTTGAGTTGATATTTTTACTATTTATATACTTGTTACTATTCCCTAATTTACTATTGCAATACTACATATAGTATATGTATATACTATATACTATATGTATATACATAGTATGTTTATACTTGTTACTATTCCCTATTTTACTATTGCAATAAAATAAAAATTGTATATGTATATACATAGTATGTTTATACTTGTTACTATTCCCTAATTTACTATTGGAATAGTACAGGACTTCTATGAAACAATCTACGGAAGCAAAGTATCACCGAGTCAGCCACTGATAGCTCGAGGGTAAAGACGACCACCTGTCGAAAACATCGGATCCGAAGAAATTCCGGATGTCATTCCAGAGAAAATAATGCACGCTATACAACAACTTAAGAATAGAAGAACCCCTGAGGAAGATGACATATTACCAGAGATGATCAAAAGCAACGATAAGTTACTTAGTGATGTGCTGTCAATCCTATTCACAAAGTGCATTCTGGAAGGTAAAGTACCTGCATCATGGCATAACGCAATATTAACCCTAATCCACAAAAAGGGGACATCAAGAGGCTTGATGAAACTACAGACCTATCAGTCTACTGTCGCATGTCTACAAGCTTTTCTCTCGGGCTTTCAACCCAGAGAACAGGCAGGCTTTCGCTCAGGCTTCAGCACCAATGGCCATCTTAAAACTCTCAAAACAGTCGTGGAGAAATGCAATTAGTACAAGAAACCACTTCTCCTAGCCTTCATCGACTACGAGAAAGACATAGAGTGGTGGGCCATAGAGCATTCTCTAGTTAAATGCCGTATCGATGAAAGGTACATACAGATCTTCAACCACCTGCATCAGAACGCAATTGCCTGTGTCTCCCAGCACAAGAAAACCAACAAATTTCATCTAGAGAGAGAGAGAGGTGTCAGGCAAGGGGACACAATATCACCGAAGCTGTTTACCCTAGCACTAGAATGTATATTCCAACAGATGCAACAGGCAGGGAAGAGGCTGATGATTGATGGAGAGAGAATGACCAATCTAAGGTTAAATGATGACCTGGTTCTGGTCTGAGAGAGCATTGGGAAGACGATGCTGGAGGATTTGAGAGTGTAATCCGAGAAGACGGGTTTTAAAATGAACATGGGGAAAACCAAGATTATGACCAACATTCCCGAATCACAGACTACCAGCTTTCAGTGGAGAGAGTAACCGAGTACATATATTTGGGGCATAAGGTTACACTGGGCTTTGAGAACCAGGTAGCGCAAGGGAAAAGGCCGATCGCGCAGGTCTGGGCAGCGTTCGGTGCCAATAAGCAGATTCTACGTCGCAAATATCCCTGGATCTCAAAGTGAATGTCTTCGAGTAGTGTGTCATGCACGTGCTCACCTACGGTACAGAGACCATGACACTTACACAGAAGTCCGCCGAGGAGTTCCGAGTCGCGCAGAGGGGCATGGAGAGAGCGATGCTCGGGACCACCCTTCGTGACCGGAAACATAACGAATGGGTCCAGAATAAGACCAATGTGAAAGACGTCATGGCTGTCATAGCAAGTAAAAAGTGGACATGGGCAGGACACATTGCGATAATGAACGAGACTGGACGAGACGAGTCCTTGAATGGAGACCCAGACCGGATACTCGAGGGCGCGGCAGATCACCGCAGCGCTTTGTGCTCGACGGCACAGACTGGATGAGACGGGCACAAGAGTGGAAGCAGAGGTGGATCGCCAAGAGTGGAAGCAGAGGGAAGAGGGTTTATTTAAAAAATGTTGACACTGGAATATAAACTATTTCTATAATGAACTGATTTATAATAACTAATATTAATAATTTATATAAATTAATAACCCCTCAGCAAGTTAGAATTAGCCTATTGGCTGACTAAGAACACTTACAATAAGAAATGCCTGTCACGCAACCTGAAACTTAAGCACTACACATCAGTCTTACGACCAGAAGCCGTATATGCCATGGAGTGTCTTTCCTTGAACCGAAGGGGTCTAATAGAGAAATTGGAAATCAGAGAGAGGAGAATCCTCAGGAAGATCCTAGGCCCGGTAAAGAAAGATGGGGAATTCCGAAGACGGCATAACTCTCTACGAACATATTGAGATGCTCTCTGACTGTGCAAGGAAAAGAAGGGTAGCTTTCTATGGCCACATTGCAAGATTGCCTCCAAACCGACTAACCAACCGTCTGTTCACATTCTGGCAAAACAAGAAGCTTCGTACCACTTGGTTGACAGAGACCGAGAAGGATATTAAAGAACTGGGAATAACAGATCTCAAAATAGACAGTCTGTGAGACGCACCCTAAAGGAAGTCCGTGGATTTCAGGAAAAACCTCGAAGGAAAGGTACCCCCTGGACAGAAGAGAGAAAGGAGTTACACCGGCTGAAGATGCGACAATACTGGGCAAAGGTCAAAGCCCAACAGTTGAACAAGCGTGGTCCATAGTAGGCCTATTCGAAAGAAGAAGAAGAAGAAGAAGTGATTTATTGAAATTATTGTATTAAAAAAATTAAATGTGAATTTTTAAAGCACCTTTCACATGAGAGAAGGTTTGAGAGAAGGTTTCATTATTTTGCGCAGGGCCCCGCTTCATTATTTTGCACAGGGCCCCGCTTCATTATTTTGCACAGGGCCCCGTAAAATATAGCGCCGGCCCTGGTCACCAGAGCCTCGTTTGTTCTCTAGCATGATGCACCGCGTGCAGGTGAGGTTGACATTTGGGCTCTCTGGTGTTTAGTGCGGCCCCTTGCACCTATTTTTAGTATACATACAAGGTTAAAGACAAAAGCTTCCAGACAATACTAATCTCAGAGATTGGTGTTGTTAATTGAATCAAAATTGATATTTCAATATGATACTCATTTAGTATAATTTTGGAACTAAGTATGTGATTTTTGTCACATTTTTTCCACTTAATTTAGATTTTGTATTGAACATTTTTACTTTTGATGTCCATGCATTAAGTAGATATCTCAATAAACTCATATAAAAAATCAAAATTGATATTTCAATGTGAACCGAAATGTTTTAGAAAAACTTTATCTTTTAATTGTACTGATTAGTTTTATTTTTAAAACGTACTACTTACTGAGTTGATAAAAATAGATAAATTATTTTCACAAACAAATCATTTAAATATATATAATTTATTAAGACTAGACTAACAATATGACTAGATAGTTTAATAGACATGATGCAGTAAATGACTGTATGGAGTGACTGAAATTGTTTTATAATCTGTGTTGTTTTCTCTGGTTTGTTTTTCCTTATCTTGTCCGTTTACCTTTGTCTGGTCTGTATTTTTTGGTACTCTTATAGATTGAACTAGACTAATAAAGTATTAAATAGACCAAACTAGATAAATTAGTTCACTACATAAATTAGACTAGACCAGGGATGGCGAACCTATGACCCGCGGGTCAGCCACTGACACAAGATTTTAAGTGACCCACGCATTGATTTTTATAAACCGTTAGAAATATTCAATATCTCAACATTATTATTATTTTGTTATTAAAGTTTCTCAACTACAAAGGTATGAATATTTTAGTTTATTAAAGAACGAGTTCAATAAGCGCGATTTTTCAGCATGCGTCCATGTTTGGACTAGTGCGAAAAACGACTTATGAACGAGTTTTTTATACTATTTTTTCTATTTTGCGCCCTGTTATGCCATTTCTAAATAAAAAAAAACGGCGATACATATTGAGAAAATTGTATCGCACTCGGCGAGCCATTAACGAACCCATATGAGTGCTTTAATGACTTTAATATAGAGGCAAAATATAAAATATTATATTAAAGAACGTCTCTTCGCTACGCTCGTCGTTTTCTAAACATGGACGAGTGCTGAAAAATCGCGCTTATTGAACTCGTTCTTTAAACTGTTTTTTCCATTTTCTTCCATTTTATGCCATTTCTCAATAAAAAAATCGGCGATTCATATTGAGAAAATAGTATCGCAATCTTCGAGCCATTAACGAACCCATATGATTTTTTCATTTGGCGTCCTTTTATGCCATTTCTAAATAAAAAAATCAGCGATATATTTTGAGAAAATTATATCGCACTAGGCGAGCCATTAACGAACCCACATGAGTGCTTTAATGACTTCATTATAGACGCAAAATAGAAAAAATAAATTAAGGAATTTCTTCTCAAATTATTGTATTTTAAATATGTTTTTAGTTTTAGACCTGTAATGTGGGTGCTGTTAAAAAAAGAAAAACAAACGATACAAATAGATATATAGATATCTAATTAGATGAGAATAATGCTGTAAATGGTTTTGCAGGATATAAATCAGGAAATATAATGGTACACTACCCACTATTAATATTTTGAAAGAATTTGATATTGAATTTAAAGAAATGGATATTGACCTACAGAAAATCGTTTCTGTTACGGTGGGAAAAAACATTTGTTTTATTCAATATCTTCAGCAAAACATCATCTAATTGAATTTCATTATATAATAAACACATCAGGAAGTTTTATGTGCGAAACAAGGTTTGAAAATATTTTCCAATGTAATGCCATTTGTAATAAAAGTCATCTACTTCAGAACCTAAGAGGTCTTAATAAGCGGCAATTTTCACTTATTAGAAGAAATTATAAGAGCCAATATTCAGGGATTTTAAGGTACAACAATGTTCGATAGCTTAGTTGCGGTCAAGTAGATTTCTAATCAGTTTGTAACTTTATTTCAAGAAATTAATCTATTTTTGAATTAAAGAAAAAAAAAATAGTTTTGACGAATTTTGATATGTAGAGTGGTTAAATGATGTAATGTTCTTCTGTGACATCACTTTAATGAACTGAAGCATCTCAGCTTTTTAATGAACTGAATAAAAAACTTCACAATCACACAAGGCAAATTGTTTTAATGTTTTAAAAAAACTAATATATTTATAGTGAAGAATGATGAAATTGGAACTGAAACCCATGAAATTTTTCCTCAAACACAAAAACGTTTTCAAAACATAATTCTTCTTCTTCTTTGCGTGCCTTATCCATTCGGGATGTTGGCGATCAACATAGCAATTTCCGTTCTATCTACAGCCTGTCTGAAAAGTTGTGTGGAAGTGAGCGAGAACTACTGCCTCAGGTTTCTTAGCCAAGAGTTTCTTCTTCTACCTGGTCCTCTGTGTCCATCTACTCTTCTTATTATATGACCAAGATAGTCAGTTTTTATCTTCTTGATTGTGCTCAGAACTTGACTCTACGTGCCTATTCTTAGCATTACCACCTCATTCGTAATGTGATCCCGCCAGGATATGCGGAGCAGCTTTCTATGTACCCAGAGCTCGAACGCCTCAATCTTCCTTTCTGTTGCTTCCGTTAGCGTCCATGCTTCTGCGCCTTACAACAGAACAGAGAAAACGTAACACCTGACCATTCGGACCTTTAGTTGTAATGTCAGGTCGCTGCTGCATAGCATTGTTTTTAGTTTATTTAATATCGATCTAGCCTTCTCTTTTCTGCAGTGCAACTCTACGGTTGTCGTTGAGCTCCCAGTTGTCGTTGACAATAGTTCCCAAGTAAGGGTACTTCTCTACTCGTTCGATGAACTCTCCTTCTAACATCAATACTCTGGGATCTGAAACATTTCGGCTTATTAAAAAGCCTTCCAAACTGCTAGCAAGTACGATGGTATCGTCGGCGTATCGGATGTTGTTTATAAGCTCCCCATTCATCTTGATACCTTCGCTGGTGTCTTTGAGCGCTGCTTTGAAGATTTTCTCCGAATACAGGTTGAATAGAGTCGGAGATAATACGCATCCCTGTCGTACGCCTCTGCGGATGTTAATCTTTGCGGAGTTGTTGTCATCTACTTTTACAGACGCTGTCTGATTCCAAAACATGTTGGCTATTATTCTGATGTCTTTTGTATCTATGCCTGTTTCCTGTAATACCTCGATCATTTTATCGTGCTGTACATTATCGAAGGCTTTGGAGAAATCTATGAAACAGGCATGGACATCACGGCCCATATCTCTGCATCTCTGAATCAGAACCTGGACTGTAAAAATAGCCTCTCTTGTTCCCAGTGCGTTCCTGAAGCCGAATTGGCTTTCACCTAGATATTCTTCGCATTTTTTATAGATTCTAGCATGTATGATTTTAAGAAAGGTTTTAACTATGTGGTTCATTAGGCTTATTAATCTGTGTTCTTCGCAGTTCTTTGCAGTTGGTTTCTTGGGTATCGTGACGAATATGGAGACCAGGCACTCTGGCATGTTTCCGGCGTTATAGATATTATTAAAGAGAGCAGTTAGGATGTCTAGATAATCGTTCCCAGTGTTCGAATTGCACATTGCCTTTAACATTTCGGTGTCGACGTTGTCTAGACCTGCGGATTTATTATTCTTTGCTAGTTCTATGGCTTTCTTACTTCGTCTTTCGTGACTTCTGGACCCCTTTCTGTCATGTTGTTATTGTTATTGGGGTGCTCTGAGCGAGAAGTGTCGTTAAATAGAGTTTCAATGGATTCCTGCCATACCTCTAGTTTGTGCGGGGTTTCCGTGACCAGTTTACCGTTCTTATCAGCCAGACTCGTTGTTGTTGTTGTTTTTGTGTTATTTTTCGTTCCTACAATTTCCTTAATTTTCCGATGTACGTTGAAGCGATCGTGGATGCGGTCTAGCTTTTCTATTTCGTCGCATTTGGCCGAAAGCCAGCCTTCTTTGGCTTCTCTGATTTTGGTCCTTATATCTTTGTTTATTTCACGGTAACTGGTACCTGGTCTGTTTGTTTCACTTTCTTTCTTTGTTCCATTAAGTTCAGAATATCTTGTGTCATCCACTCTTGTTTGGCTATCTTTACTTGTTTTAGGTATCTTTGAGAGGCGTTGCAAATTAGTTTTTTTTATTGCGTTCCATTTTCCTTCCGGTTCCGATATTTCTTTTATAGTATTTACGCCTTCATCGAACCATTTCTGTAATCTTTCTTTAACTGTGTCGTCATTTATTCTTCTCATGTCCAACCTTGGTGTACGTGTAATTTTGCATACTTTCTTTAGTTTTAGATTAAGTTTACATATTAAAGATATTTGCTCTCCGTCAGCTAATGGAAGAAAGAATTCGATGTGGCAAACGAACTGTCATCGTCTTCATCGATTTCAAATCTGCTTTTGATTGCATCGATTGGACAAGCTTGTGGGAAGCCCTGAAGATCGAACACGTGCCACTTAAAATCATTCAACTTCTTCAAGCATCGTACGACGGCTCAACCATCAATGTTCGTATCCGAAACGACATGTCTGAGGAATTCCCGATTCGAACCGGAGTCCGGCAAGGAGACGTGGCCTCGCCGCTCCTTTTTAACATTGTGATCGACACGATTATGCGAAAAGCGTTTGATGGGCGACGCGGAGTTCGATATGATGACAAAAACTTCCTAACCGATCTGATGTTCGCCGATGACAGTGCGGTTTTCGCCAACACAGATGCCGAAGCAACAGACACCTTGTATGACATTTCCCGCATTGCCCAGTCATATGGACTGAGAATCAATGCGGATAAGACCAAAGTGCTTACAACGGATGGATCTAAAGCCAGAGTTTACCTCGATGGAACCACAATCGAGCAGGTACCACAGTTCAAATATTTGGGATCACTGGTTGTGGAGAAGAAAGTAGCTTCGACAGCCGAAGTTCACAGCCGGATAGGCCAGGCAACATCAACGTTTGCTTCACTCAAGTGGTGCATATGGAAGCGGACGAATATTACCATCAAAACCAAAATACGCCTATACCGGACGCTGATCCTCCCAATTCTTCTTTATGGATCGAAAACATGGATATTACTCAAACCAGACCTTAAAAAGCTCGAGGCCTTCCAAATGCGATGCTTGAGACAGATTGTCTGCGTATCACTCCTCAACCACCTCCGAAATGAGACAATCAGAGAAAGGTGCGACCAACAGACACCGATTATTGAGGAAATTCAAAAACGCCGATTACGATGGTTCGGCCACATCTGTAGGATGGGCGACAATCGAGTACCGTACAAACTCCTATGGAAAAAACGACCTCTTGATTGGAGAATACAAAAACAAGCACCGAAGACCACATGGTTGAAACACGTAGAGAACGATTTAAAAAACCAGCGAATAACAGCTGAGGCAAGAACCGTTGCAACTGATCGATTAGCATGGAAGCGTATAGTGAATGGAGCACGGAATCTAGCGGCACCAACAGCAGCGTACTGGCTACGAGGTCGACCACCTCTCCATGCGCCGGCTATGGATTAAAGAAGAAGAAGAAAGGGTTGTGATCAGAATTTACGTCTGCTCTAGGATATGTTTTTATGGATTTGACGGAATTACGGTATCTCTTTTGAATCGTGATGTAGTCGATTTGATTCCTTACTATCTTGGTATGTGTGTCGGCTGGCGACTTCCATGTATATAGTCTCCTAGGGGGTAGTTTGTAGAAAATGTTGGTAAGTATAAGATCCTTTTTGTTTGAAGAATTTTATAAGGCGGTCACCTTTCTCGTTCCTCGTTCCGAGTCCGTGCTGGCCAACGATGCGGTCCACTTTTCCTTGCCCGACCTTTGCGTTGAAATCACCTAGTACAATCGTTAGTTCGTTGTTTATTGTGTACTTCATGACGGATGTAATTTGACTTCGAAAGTCTTCGATTACTTCAACCTTCTTATCTGCTGTTGGGGCGTAGACCTGTATAATGTTTACGTCTACTGGGCTTGCATTTAGCTGTAGCAGCATGACTCTGTCTGCGTGAGGTACAAAGTTCTTCACTGACATATTTACTTCCTTTGTTAGAATGATTCCAAAACTGTTCCTGTGGTGTTTTCCGGTGTTGCCTGTATAATATATTGTATGGTCACTAAAATCTACACTTCCCAGTTCCTATCCATAGCATCTCACTTATTCCTAAGATAGTTGCGTCCAGTCTAGTCATTTCTCGGACAACATTGTGTGTCTTCTCTGCTTCAAACATGCTTCTCACATTCCATGTGCCTATCTTCGTAGCTGACCCGGTGATTCTTAGCATTCTCTGTCCTTTTAAGAGCTGCCGGTACTGAGGGCCATTGTTTGTTTTGTCAGTCATGTTGATTGTACTAGGAATTTCTTTATGAGGTAGTTTTACATTGCTTTCCTTATCGCAGTACTCTTGCCGCTTCGGCTATATGTGCCCCACGCCTTGAGCTCCTCAAGATGTAGCTGTACCGATCATTTTGATCTCAATCTTCATCTGGTAATGTCAGAGCTGCTGCCCTCTGCCATGTCTGTTGGTTCGCGGGAGGTATATTACTTCCCTCCTATCCTTCAGTTCTCTCACCGATTGGTGAGATCTGACGGTTCCCTTATCCACCACCTGAGGACGCGCTCCGTAGAGGTTTTAGACTCCCCATTTCTCGAAACCTTCGTTCTTCATCAAAAATTTTCAAATTGTCCTGAACCTCCGCGATAAAAGTCAAAATTCCGCTGTTGACTCGACCTCATCGCACCATAATCAATATAACGATCACCATGCACCATTTAGTGTTTGAACTTGAAATTTATACGGATATTTTTTCGAATTGCTGAATAAATGATTCATTTTAAATGTTCTAAAATCGAATGTCTTCTTAAATCGAAATTTTGGAACAGAAAAAATTTTACTTTTCAGTTTGGCGTTCAAGACCAACGTTCCATAAATAACATAATAAATTTTGAAAATACATTTGAATTCAAGAAAATGTCTAATGAAAAAATATTTAATGATTATACAGGACATAAGCTAAAGCTTGTGAGGAGATTTAATCAGTTGAAAACATGATTTCCGTAGTAGAAGAAAAAATCCCTGAAAATAGTGTAAATGTATAACTGTAGATAATAATGATCCTACAATAAAATTTTAAAATGGTATATTAAACATATGGGATTATTTTCCAAATAATGTTACATCAATGAAGAAACTTGCTAATGCTCTTTTATCGATGTTTGGGTCGACATATTTTCTTTGATGAATTTTGTAAAATATAAATTTACTTGGTTGATATACAAGACTTTATTTACTCCCTGCTCGTTTAAAAACTCAATGCAGGGTCGACTGCCGACTGAGCATGTCACCGGTGCGATAATTCATGATATCGCCCTATATATATATATATATATATATATATATATATATATATATATATATATATATATATATATATATATATATATATATATATATATATATATATATATATATATATATATATATATATATATATATATATATATATATATATATATATATATATATATATATATATATATATATATATATATATATATATATATATATATATATATATATATATATATATATATATATATATATATATATATATATATATATATATATATATATATATATATATATATATATATATATATATATATATATATATATATATATATATATATATATATATATATATATATATATATATATATATATATATATATATATATATATATATATATATATATATATATAAATTTTTGACTTCGACCTTTACTTTTTGCTCTTCACCTGCAAAAGTAGAAAGTAAATTTAAAAAACAAGAAATAAATTTAAACTTTCTAGAAGCCGCTAAAAGTGAGAACAAAAGTAGTCTTTATCCTCCTATTTTCCCAGTGATGCCACTGACCTGGTGACCCCCGAGCTAGTACGAAAAATATAATGAACAAAATTTGACCCACGACTCTAAAAGGTTCACCATCCCTGACTAGACTATACAATTTAGATTACATTAAACTAGAGACGATAAAACAGGTACAATTACATATTTAGAATATTCGTACTGATACACTGAACTATATATGTAGACAAGACTAGATTCATCAAATCCCTCAATTTTTCTTACAGGTTTTTATTTTTCAATAACTTCCACGTTTCCCGTGACTCATTGCTAAACAAGAACGCTGATGTAACAGAAGAGGGTAAATATGTGAGCACCAAAGATCCAAATAAGCGTTTTGGAGCTGCTTTGGCCACCCTCTCTCATGGCAGAATCAATATAGCAGGAAAGTGCTATACTTATTTGACCAATGGCATCACTATTGCCTTGCGTTATGCTGCTGTCCGGAAACAATTTGGACCAGAGGGAAAAGAAGAGATTCCCATTTTAGAATATCAAACACACGTAAGAATTAAAAACTAGATAGACTTGACTTTTTTTATTGATCTTGTTTTCTTATAGCAACATCGGTTGTTGCCTTATTTGGCTGGTGTTTTTGCTCTGAAATTCTTCTCGCAGTTTATCACTAGGGAACAATTTACAAGTGTGAAAACTGGTTTGGAGGAGGAGTTTGGATTTGAAATTCATGCAATATCTTCCACTTGCAAACCGGTAGCAACTTGGTTTGTCTCGGTTGGTCTTGCTGAGTGCAGACAATCTTGTGCTGGACACGGATACCTCAAAGGCAAATAATAATTAGAACTTTCAACATTTTTTTTGTAAATGGTTTTTGTAGCTGCTGGAATTGGAAGATTGCAAAACGACAGTGATGCAAGTTGCACAATCGAGGGAGAAAATCACGTTTTGATCCAGCAAACTAGTAATTGGTTGTTGAAGTTCTGGCCTTTAGTTCTTCAAGGGAAACAAATTTCTTCTCCATTAGGTTCCATTGACTTCTTAAGCAACGGCAAAGAGATTTTGAATGATAAATTTGTTGCTGAAAGCTTTCAAGAAATCTCCCAACCAGAATGTAAGAAATCGGAAAATATCTAAAAGTGTCATTGTGGTATAAAGTATTTGTTTGTAGATATCTTGAGGATGTATAAATGGCTGGTCTGTTATCTGTTAAAGATTTCTGCGGAGAAATATAATAGGACTCTAAAGGAAAGTAATTCGTCCTTTGTTGCAAAAAACAATAATCAAATATTTTATGCGAAAAATTTGGCAATTGCTTATATTAACGTAAGTTTCCTTTTACAGTTAAATTTTTAGTACACATTTGGAACCCTTAAACCAAGACAAGTCTAGATCTGTCTGTTTAGTCTTGTAGTCACTGCTTGTTTTGTCATTTTGTCTGTCATCTGTCTATTGTTGTTGTCCAGTTTTATCTGTCTCGTGTTGTCTCTCTAGAACTAAATGTCTCGTTTTGTCTGTGCAGTCTAGTTTCCATAGTAGATTTGTAGATTGTAGATTTGTACTGCGATCTTGCTAATCGTTGCTATACTTACCCATTTAGAGCTTCTACTGTAGTCCGGATTCCTACAGGAATTTCAGGATCTGCGCGGGATTCAATGATTGCAAATCCTCCTCCTTCAAACAGTGCGCCTCAAGGCACATTTGCCTCTTAGGGAGCAGTGATCCACAGTGCTTGAGCAGATGTATTGAAGTTTTCTCTGCTGAGTTGATAATTCTCAGAAACGGTTGCAGATAATGCAGAATCTGCAATTGTATATCTTGTCAATCTTCCTCTAGACCTAGGATCTTGAGATGTTTTCTGAAGTCTGTAGTTGGACTCCTGGCAGAATGCTAAGCTTGTTCCTGTTTAGTTGAGGCAAGCTTTTATTGCTTTCTGATTAGAAGGTGTGAGTATTACTTTTGATTATCTTCGCTTGGGTAGTTCTTTCTAGGTTTCATTCATTATTTTCTTATTCCTTTATCTAAACTTTTATGGATGATGTTTTGGGTTCCTGACTTATAAAGGGATTACTAGATCACTTGCTTGTTAGGTGAACGGTTTACTCATTTCCCTCTATACCCAGTGTGTCTTGGTATCCAGAATAGAGTTACTTTATTGCCTTTTCCAAGCTTGTTTAGCTTTCCTACGCTGCCCTGTACCAGTTTGGATCTGATGGTGTATAAGCCAATAGTCTTAATGATCGCTTGACTATCTGTCAAGATAGCAATTCGTTTTTTTGCCAAAGTTCCTGTCGAGGTTAAATTGTGCACATTTTTCGATTGTATACACAGCTGCTTGGAAGATACTTAGGTAATTTCCCATGGATTAAATGTATTTAGTACGAGGTCCAAATACCCTTCCTTCGTCTTTAAAACATATGTATACCACATTATGGCACCAAGTGGTATGCTGAGGATTCATCGTTCCATTCGGCTTTACTGCACAATGCTGTGTAGTTTATTTAACTCGAAATGGTATTTGTATACCATTTCGTTTTTTGGTACTTTCAGGCAGGCGATTTTGGCAGCGAGGCTGTTCCGGCCTCCGCTTCCGATCATTTTACCTCTGACTATTCCTTCCTTGCAGAACCTTACAATCACCGATCTGACTATCCCCTCCACGACAAGGTGCAAGGAATTCAGACCCAGTAGCAGTTATATTGCTACTGTCGGGCATGACCCTATCGCCCCCGTGAAGCAGACATGTTCCGGTCTTTGAATCCCCTCAAGCTGCTTCTTCATAGAGATCAGCTTGCTTCCACATTCCTACGCTATTGCACCGAAAGCGATCGTAGGTCTCACTATCATAGTGTACATCCATCGCAGGATTGGGGGGTTACAACCCTACGTTTTTCCTGCAAGATTTCTGCACACCAATAGAGCGCTTTTGGTTTACCACTTTCTCATCGTGTCTGTTCCATAGGAATTTGCTATCTAATGATATTTAAAAACACAACCATTACCCCTCCACCCGTCTCTTAAAATGTACTGCTTTCTCTTTTAAAAAAATCTGGTCTCCTTATTAATGGTCGCTTGACTATCTGACAAGATAGCAATTCGTTTTTGCGATAGTTCCTGTCGAAGCTAAATTGTGCACACTTTTCGATTGCGTATACCTTTCCTGGAAGATACTTGGGTAGATTCACATGGATTCGATGTGCTTGGTACTAGATTCAAGTACTCCTGCAAAAGTACCATCCTTTGTCTTTGAACCATCTGTGTACCACATGATGACATCATGTGCTATGCTGAGGATTCATCGCTCAATTCGGCTTTACTGCACAATGCTGTGTAGTTTATTTCGAAATGGTATTTGCATACCATTTCATCTTTTGGTACTTCCATCCAGGCGATCTTTTCAGGATCCAGGCGGTCTCTGCTCCCGATCATTTTACCTTTGCCTATTCCGATATACGGTATTTATTGTCGATAAGGCTGTCTCCTAAACCAGTGGTGCGCAAACTGTGGGCCGCGACTCCCCGAGGGGTCGGTGGAGAATTTTTTTTAGGTCGTCGAAACCATAAAAAATCCCGTTCGCGGGATTTGACTTGAAATAATTGGCAAAATCGAGCGAAATTTCGGGAAAATTTATAGTTTCACGGAGGTTTCAGAAACCCGGACGGCCAAAACGAAGACGGCGACAGACGGCTTATGACATCGAAAAACTATACACCTTGTTTATTTGTAACTTTAAAGCGAAATAAAGTATAAAATCGTTTTGAGCGCTTCGATTTCCTTCGGGTAACAAAAAAAAATACCACAAAATTTTCCAATAAATTCGTCAAAAGATTTTTTCCATCATTTCGGCCGAAAATATTTGCTTTTTCGGATGTTTTCTATTTTCTCAATAACTGTAAACTGCGGCGAAATCATTTTCGGCACACAGAAACTTCTCGACAAGACAAACAAATTGTCCGGAAAGATTCAATAATTCGTCGAGAAATTTCAAACAGAAATTTTACGAATCACGATTTAAGTCGATATCCCAGAAAACGGTTGCAGATATTCAAAAAACGGATTACGGTATCGTTTTCAAAAGGTTATTTTCCTATCAACACACTCAGATTATCCGTGGAAAACTCTCTACTCGAGCCCCGAAATATCTAAAACTTTTCCACAATTTTAACAGGCGATTGTGAACGTAAGGTGCTAGCGAAATATAATTTGCTTATTTGTAATCAAAAAAACCGCGGCCGCCATTTCCCGCGTCGTGTCGTTGCTATTTCTTAATCGAAAGATTCCTAGGGAATATTATATACGTTTTCCGACTAATTTTGGGACACTGAATCGTGAATTGGTGAAAACTAGAAGTCTCTGTAGTAAACGGTTCAAAAGTTATGACACCATGAAATCTGCGGTAAATGTGAATTTTCTCACATTATTATTTCTATAAAAAAAAGTATTTCTTTAAAATTATTATTTATTAAGAGAATGGAAAATTTCAAAATGTGTCTGAAAGTGTTGGTTGTAAACCTGCTGGTTGTAAATATATAAATTGTGCAAATGTGTAAATCGATCCCCGATCGAGAGGGGTCGATAAAAATTTTGTTTTGGATGGTCGAAATAAAAACAAATGAAGAAGAATTTTCGTGTGTAAGTATCAGGTAGCAGTAAAATATTGAAATGCCGATACAAACAGATTTAAAAAACGTCTACTTTCCATACAGGGGTCGTTACAGATGGGTCGCTGCCTAAACGACAAGGTACAACAGTGTCAGACCCAGTAGCAGTTCCACTGCCGATGTAGGGCATGAGCCCATCGCCCCCGTGAGCCTGAATCACATATGCTAATCTTTGAATCCTCCCAAGTTGCGTCTTCATAGAGACCAGCTGGGTTCTACTTCCCCACGTAATTGATCGCAGGCCTCATTATAATGTGTACATACATTGCAAGTTTGTAGCGTTATAACCCTACGTATTTCCTGCAAGATTTCTGCACACCAATAGAGCGCGTTTTGCTTTAACTACCACTTCCTCAGTGTGCCTATTCCATAGGAATTTGCTATTTAAAGTTATACTCCCAATTAGTAATATGGGCTGTAGTCATTTTAGTTTTCTCTTCCTAGTAAAGGGTATCACCACGATTTTGCTTGGGTATTTGATTTGTCTTCGGATTTCCTGTTCCAATGCTTGTCTCTCTATGTCCCATTGCTTGCACTACAGCTCCGCATGCTTCGGCGTACTCTCCTTCTCTACACCTTGCTGGATTATATTGCATCTGCCTTTCCCAATCCTTGCGAGATAGGTTTCGAAACTTCCATGCTCCGTTAAGAACTGTGTTATCCAGTAGTCTAGAGCGCCTTCTTGCCTTCTGCCCCAGGGGACAGGGTCTCGGATTATCTTCTGTGTCCAACAGTCAAAATTCTCCCATCATTCCTTCCAGGTTCTTAAGATGTTTTCTCTAGCTTCTTTTCGCTCCTTGTTTTTCCTTCTGCAAGGCTTTGCTCAATAACCAGCAAATCTATTGGTATTATAATAGCTATACGCTCTGGCGACTCGTATCCCGATCTTCCGCTGGGTTGTCCTTAGCTTCTCCTTATATTTTTTACATGCTACAGCCTTTCCCCATACGAGTGCTCCATAGAGTAGAATCGATGCAACAACTATATTTATTGTTTATCGTTCCCGCTCACACGCACCTGCCACTCTCGGATTCAGCCTGATGAACGCTTTACTCGCATTTTCGGCTGTGATTACAGCATAATCCACGTGCAGGCCAAAGCTGATTCGTTCATCGAATATTATCCCTAGGTATTTTAGGCACCTTTGCGCATGAATTTCTTTCTGTAGCATTTTAAAGGCCACAGGCCCTACTCTTCGTACCCACAAGAATAACCGCTTCCGTTTTAGTTAGTCTTAATCCTACTGTTTGACAGCATCTATTACTTACTTTGAGATATCTCTGTACGATTTATAGTTTCCGAATTATAGTTTGTCTATCTAGTTATGTCGACTTAATCCATTATGTCTAGTCCTGTCAGTCTAGTTTCTCTAGTATTATCTGTCTAGTTTTGTCTGTCTAATTTGATCTGTCTAGTCTTGTCTCCTTTGTCTAGTCTTCCCGACCTAGTTTTGTTAACTTCGTCTTGTCTGTCCAATCGTGTCCAGTCTCTCCACTTTTGTCTTGTCCGCGTGGGCTACTCTGCTTAGTCTTGTCCAGTTTATCTCTTTAGTTTAGTTTGTTTCCTATCCATATTATAAATATATTGCCACATTTGATAGTCAATAATTAATTTGTTTTATAGCATTTTATTTTACAAAGATTTTTAATTCGAGTTAATGAAGTTGAAGATCCGGCAAGTAAAAACGTTTTGGTGCGTTTATTCGGTTTGTACGGACTCTTCACCTTAGAGAAACACATTGGCCACTTGTATCAAGGAGGATTTTTCTGTGGCGAAAAACCAGCGGTGATTTTACAAGATGCTATTTTGAAGCTTTGCAGTGACCTCAAAGACGATTCGATTGCTTTAGTGGATGTTATCGCTCCAGACGATTACACTTTAAATTCAGTGTTAGGAAACTCCGATGGACAAGTGAGTTAAAATGAATTAAGTGGCAAGTAAGAAACATTAATATACGATTATTGTTTGTGATTTTAGGTATACGAGCATTTAAAGAATAGTATGTTAGGACTTACGAATAGACCCACTTGGTGGAAGGAGATTTTGCAACAGAAACCTTCAAAATTATAGTTTATCACAGTTTATCTTAACCTTACAGTAAATTAATTACAATATTTTTAAAGCATGTTATGGTCAGTCCCTAACCCTATCAGTGCTATGGACTACTATAGCAGTTCAATTTATTTGACACACAGGTGCTATGGACTTTTATAGTAGTCCAATTGATTTGGCGGCCAGATGCTATGTACTACTATAGTAGTCCTTCGACTAGTATCGACTTCATGCATTCATTGTGGCTTCTTTAAACATAACAAAGAGATTAATAAATATATACATTCTCATTGGAGCGTTGCGTTACCCTGGGTGAAAAATTCGGTACTCACCCGAATTTTTTACATTCATAGAGAACTGTAAATTCGGTGAATCGAGAAATCACTCGAGAAATAGATAAATCGAGAGTAACATTGGTTATAAGTAGCAACATAGTAGAAATTTAAAATTCGCGCCATTTTTCTGCCGTCAATTTTTGGTAATTTCAAATTCTTACGTGCAGACATTTTCTTTTTCGTGTCCGGTGATTTCCGGTGGTGGAAGGATTTGCCACTGTCTGGTGGGACAGTGTTACCAGGGAGCGCCGGCATGTTCTGCATATACAGTAGAAAATTCACGCGTGGAGGCTCCTTCCGTGCTCCCCACGTGCTGACATTCATAATATCATTGCATAATATTCTTTTGCTATTTGAAGAAATGAGTTGTTGCAACGAAATATATACGAGAAGTGATAGTGGACACGACATTAGTAGTGGGAGTTATGAGAACCCCGTAGTAAAAGGCACATAGGATTCACAATTTTCAAAAAAAGAACAGGCAATTTTTTGATTTTGGTGCATCAGATACGGACGTGTCTGATATTGTGCAGGTGAGAAGACCAAATAAACGACCTAGAATATTACATTCATCTTCATAGTCCGATTCAGATCTAGATTCTGAACATGTCCATTGGCAGGAAGATGATTTAGGTTAGGTTTTTTTCACGGAGGATATCATAACATTCATAATAATAGAAATGGAGAATTATTATAATTACACAAAAGATGATTCTTGACCTAATCAAGACTGCATTCGCAGAAACCACCAACAATTGATGAGATGTTTGCTTTTTGGGTTCTACAATGCTGATGAGTAGAATCAAGAAGCGGCGCTTATCTGAATACTGGTTCACTGACCCACTAATCAAGACGAACATGTTTCATAACATTATGCCTCGCGATATCACATCCTTCATTTCAGCGACAATAGATTGCCCAATAATAATGATCGACGAATGAAAATCAAACCCATACTAAAGAAACTCTCAGAAAACTTCAAAAAAGCGTACGTTCCTTTTCAAAATCTTTGCATCGATGAAAGTCTCTTGTTATTCAAAGGAAGACGTCATTCAAGCAATATATTCCATCTTAAAGAATTCGGTTTGTTTTTAAAAGTTTTGTTCTGTGATTCTGAAACCGGCTTGGTTTTAGATATTCTTCTCTATACTGGCAAATCAACACACACCCACCAAAATCATAAAGACGTCGGAATATCTGGAAACCTAGTCATGACCCTTATGAAACCGTATCTGAGAAAATGTCACACACTTTTCCTTGATAACAGTTATATAGTCCTTTATTGTTTCGATTATTACATGAAAATCAAACAAATGCGTGTGGAACTGTGAAAAGAAAAGGAAAGAACATTCCAAACTTTCTTCCAAACACCACAACATTCCAAACTTTCCAAAAAAATGAAAGTGGAGGGTGTTCTTTTAAAACTTCGAAATCACTACTCGCAATGAAATGGCAAGATAAAAGAGAGGTATGGATGATTTCCACGATGCCCACTTTCGAATATGGTGAGACATCAAAAATCAATTATAATACTGGAGAATCCGGGATAATTGGAGCTTAGGGGTTTATTGAAATTTAGTGTTATGGACTTTTTACCTGTTGTAACTGTTATTAATGGTCTTTGGCACGGGATAACGGAAAGGTCGCAAAGGTCGGAAAGCAAAAATGAAGCTTCTAAGTTATCTGGTTCAAAAAATATTCGTGATTTTCTTGAAATAGTTGTAAACATTGTCAACGTGACAGATAGTCGACGCGAACGCAAATAACTAGATGTTGCCACGTTTATTATTTTATCTACGACCACTATTATAATTGCCCAATATTGTACAGTTCGTGGATTATGTAAATACATCTTACAACACACGAATGTAACAGTCCGCGATTAATGTTATTTAATGATTCAATAACGCACTAGTGCGTTTGGTTTACGATACTTTGGTTGGTTGAGAGCTGCTACTATCGTTTAATATAGGCAACCCAATACATTCCGTTATTTGTCAAAAAAAATTAAACGTCAAACTAATACATAAACACTATATTTTTTTTCAATTATAAAAATTAAAGTCCAGTATTGTCCAGTGATAGCGAAATAGAAAATGCTACTCCGCCCGAAATTGTTGAAAAAGCGATACAAGCTGCCCATAATTTGCTACGGATTAAATCTCGGGACCGATACGAGGATGCATATAGAGAATTTATGGACTGGAGAATGAAGCATAAAGTTAAATCCTTTTCAGAAAATGTTTTATTATACTTTGATGAGTTATCTCAAACAATAAAACCATCTTCACTTTGGGCAATTTATTGAATGGTTCAGACAACAATTAATATAAAGCACAACATAGACATTTCAAAACATTCAAAGTTAATAGCTTTACTAACGAGAAAATCTGATGGATTTAAAAACAAAAAATCCAAAATTTTAACCATTTAATAAATTAACAGTTTCCTCAATAATTCGCCGGATAACAAATATTTATTGATGAAGGTATTCATTACTTTTTTATCTTATAATGCTCTCTAATGGGCATAACGACATATTTTTTATATAATTTTTAGGTTATTCTTATCATTGGCATTAGTGGTGCTTGCAGAATACAAGAACTACGAAATATCAAACCCTGCCATATAGAAGACAACGGAACATCTCTGATCATTAAAATTCCCGATTCCAAAACAAAAACAAAGATCTTTTGTGATACCGAAAGAATTTTACCAAACCTGTAAAAAATATATTCACCTACGCCCACAAAATATGGACAAAACTCAGCCTTTTTTTCTAAATTATCAAAATGAGAAATGCACTTAGCAATGGAATAAATAAAATTGCCTCTATTCCTAAACAAATTGCCAATTATCTTCATTTGCCGGAAGCAAATCTTTATACAGGACATTGTTACAGATGTTCGTCAGCCACCATTCTTGTGGATTCCGTTGGTGATTTATTGTCACTAAAAAGGCATGGTGGCTGGCGTTCGTCTGTAGTAGCAGAAGGCTATATAGACTGCTCCATGAAAAATCTAAACGATACTGCTACAACACAGTAGGTATTAATAGGTATTAATGAAATTAAAAATAGAAAATATAAATTATTAAGTAAATATAAATTATTTCATTTGACACTGACACTGCGTACATTGTGTTGCCTATATGGATGAATCACTATATAAGTTACATCAAACATATTTTTCTTATTAAATAGAAAAAAAATAGTGTGGTCGTAGATAAAGTATAGTACATAATTCGAGTTGTAAGGCAATTACGTTCTCGCGGAATTACGCGCTCCCCGCTACTCGGGTCGCGCGTAATTGTTCCGCTCGTACGTAATATGCTTCTTACAACTCTCATTACGTAATATACTATTTTCTAATTATCAACAGATTTGTTTCGAAATAAAAAAAAAAAAATGGAAAACTTTTAATATATCCAGAGAAAAATATAAATAAATTAAGATTTTCATAAAATTAAATAAAAAAAAATCGCCAGATCCTATATATGGAAAATACAAATTAAGCCAACATAAGCCAACATTAGAAAACCAAATCAGTCCGTAAAAGTACGAAGTGGTATAAAAAGTTCTTTTTTGGCCTCCTGAATTGTAAAGCTAGCTTTGACATCGTGTATACGTCCAGCGAAACTTGATTTTTACGTACAATGTTGCAAAGTACGACTACGATGAGGTAAAGTGACCAGTAAATTTTAACCTTTCAGAGACACTTACAAAATAAATTAAGCATAAGATAATAAAATCTAATTAAAAAAACGCTACTTTACACCACATTTGTCACGATAATGTAGAAAATAAGAATTATTTTTTAAATATTACTGACCAAACTAATGAATTTGAATTAGTAAAAATGTCAAAGTTTGTGAGTACCAACATTAAAAAATTAAATAATTTCCAATATTGTAATTAATCTAAATCTATTTGTTTCTTAAATAATAATTGTCGGCCAAAAAATCGGCCAAACGAGCTGTTGCATTGTGAAATCAATGTTTCCGCACTCTAATGTAAATAACTATTTCCATTTACTGGATGCCTCTATTTACAATTCCCATTGTCTGCATAAGATGGTCACAGGAAAGAATTTATCTTTTGCCGAATATCAATTAGAATTGATACGAGAATTATAACAAAAGTATCATCACGAAAGACCAAAATCAGGTGGAGGCAGAAGATCTGAAGGAAATCCATTACGACTAACATAACGACATTTTCCGTCGAAATGCGTGGGAAAGTTAGAAAAAGGCCAACGAAATTGTGTTGTATGTGGCAAAAAAGCAAATGCAAAGAATGTAATGTTGGCTTATGCCTGGTTCCATGTTTCGAGGGCTATCATTCAAAACTAAATTTCTAATTACGAACATTCAACTGAGTTAATATTTTTTTCAATTTCATGGCTACTTGCTTCTAGAACAGCTTCTATATTTGTTTTTTATTGTTAAATAATGTTATAATTAATAAATCTTCTATTTTTATCTAAACATTTTCAGCAATGTCTAAACATTTCTTATTTTTATGGATTTTAGTATAATTCAAATACCGAGGCTTCGAGTTTTAAAAGTATTCCGCTCGGGCTATAAAGTACTGTTCAGAATATTGAGCACACAATCACATCTGTTAGAATAAGTAATTCGCAGCGAAAGGGTTAATCTGTTCAACGATAACTCGTCTTCTCTTTCAACCTGCGACAACTTGCTATAATTCTCTGCATCGATAAAGCGAATTTCGTGTCCGTTGAGATGCGCCTGAATAATAACACAGACCTCAGATTTGCCTGGAATTTCTAGTGTTATCAACATTGTTAAGATATGAATAAGTTGCGACTGTTACTACGTGGTAATTCATACTTACACTGAATTGAAAAACCACTATGTTTTAACCACACTTATATGTAAAAATATTATATAACTTATTATTCACAGTTAAATAAATGTATGCATTTACATTTCACACGATGCAGTCATTTTCAAGTGACTAGCAAATTGATGAGTTTGAATACATACCTCTAGTTTTTTCCTATAAGTATATTCCTATTCAGATAAAACTTTCGTTTCTCTCACGTACTTTCGCAAAAGTTACGCGAGCAAATAGCTAATGTTTTGCGAGAAACCTTCTTCCAAATTATCCCACACATTATTTTATGCGAAACAAAATCTACAAAATCTACCCCCACAAAAAATCCTGAGATGAGATTCGTTATTTGGAATGCAATAGCGTTTACATAGTTCAAACATGAACATCATCATCAACCACTTCGACGTCCACTTCTGGACCTAGGCCTCCCTCATGGCTTTCCATTCTTGTCTGTCTTGACCCGCCTGAATCTAGTTGGTTTCAATGCTTTTTAGGTCGTCGCTCCAGCGTGTAGGTTGTCTTCCCCTGTTAAACCTAATCAGCGCGTGGTCTCCATTCCAACAATCTTTTCGTCCACCTGTCCTACTTCATTCTGGCCACGTGACCGGCCAAATTCCATATTGATGTCGCTATTTTTCGTTAATGTCTGTCACCCCGGTCCTCTGTTGCAGGCGCTGATTCGTAACGTGGTCTCTTAAACCTAAACCTAGCATTGAACTCTCCATTTTTCGTTGTGCTACCCTATGACTCCTGGCTGATGATATCGTTAGGGTTAAGGTCTCCGCTCCATACGTGAGTACCGGCAGAACACACTGGTCGAACACTATTCTCTTCTTTTCTGTCCTTTGACCTTTGATATTCGCATTTAATGGCCCAGGTATATTACCGAACCATTATCACCCACAATTTGGTGGCCCCGACGTGATTGTGTGTTAGTAACAAAGATAAGCGATAATAACTTTATTAAAAAACAAAAGTGCTATAACTGTTGGCGATAATAAAATAAAAATAACCTTGCCGAACAATAACGCCTCGAGTGCAAGCCGCAGTACTATGCCACCTAGCCAAGTTACCGTGCAGGTCCCAACGTTTATACCTAGCAACCCTGCGGTATGGTTCCAACTGGTCGACATGAGGTTTGAATTAGCGCAAATTACGTCAGAAGAGATGAAATTTAATCTCATTTGATCTCATTTTAAATCCGCCGGAAACAGATCCGTACTCGACATTTAAACACGAGATGATACAACGCCTCTCATCATCAGTGGAAGAGCGAACGCGCCAACTCCTGGAACACGAAAACTTAGGTGACCGTAAACCGTCAAAAATTTTACACTCACCTACGTCGACTCGCCGGTACAATATTTCCTGATAGCCTACTTCGTACACCATGGATCGGACGATTACCACAAAATATCCAAGCAATTTTGGCCGTAAATAAAACGGCATCCCTAAATGATGTAGCGGACCTTGTCTATGGTGTAATGGAGGCGTTGATGCCGAAAATGTCCATCGTCGCAACAACAGCGGCACCAGCAGCTTTACAAGAAACCTCGCATCTGCAATAGATGATTGAAGCACTAACAACGCAGGTGGCCGCTATGAATAAACCTATAAATCTTGCTCGTTCGTGTCGGGAAACGCCCCGGGCAATCGCTGATTACTGCCGACGATAACAGCCCGAGGACACGCCATTTGTTCCTGAAGGATAAAACTTCATAGATTTAGTTTTTAATAGACACTGGTGCGGATCTTTGCGTGTATCCTCGATCTCTCTTATGAATACAACAAAAGCGATAGAATTACGAACTTTCCGCAGCGAACGGGACACCGATCGCGTCGTACGGGACCGCCACAATGTCGCTTGATCTTGGTCTCCATAGGGAGTTCACCAGGAGGTTCATCGTTGCCGACGTTTCCCAGCCAATAATAGGGGTCGGCTTCCTCTCCCATTTCGGTTTACTTGTTGAAGAACGGACGACTGTTGGACCAGCTCATTCACGTGGCTACTCACGGACAAGTAGCGAAACACCAAATCCAGTCAGTAAGGACAGTGTCTGGCTCAACAGTGTACCATGACTCCATGACCTCCTCCTAAAATTCCCTTACATCACCCGGCCCGACGGAACACAGAAGTCCCACAAACACACGACGAAGCATTACATAAACACGACCATAGGTCGTGCATGGTAGCACGGAAACCAAGGAGATTAATTCCGCACATCCTGAAGGCAGCTAAAAAGGAATTCGATTCTATGCTACGTTTAGGCATAGCTCGTCCATCCATCCGTTTAGGCATAGCTGCTGGACGACACCACCACACATGGTACCGGAGAAAAGCGAAGAATGGAGACCATGCGGAGACTATCGCGGTATCAACGCGAGGACCTGTCCTCATAGGTATCCAGTGCGACATATTCAAGATTTCGCACAATCTCTACAAGGTAGTAGCATCTTTTCTACTATTGACGTGATGCGAGCATTAATTCAAATTTCTGTCGCGGAAGAAGATATCCCAAAAACAGCCATCACCACACCATTCGGGATATTCGAGTTCCCGTTCATGACGTTTTCATTGCGTAATGCAGCGCAGACGTTCCAGCGGTTCATCGACGAGGTGCTCCGAGGACTGGACTTCTGTTACGCATATATCGACGACGTCCTCGTAGCGTCATCAACCGCCGAGGAGCATCTGGAACACCTAGAGATCCTATTCAAGCGTCTACAAGAATATGGGGTAGTTGTCAACCCAGGCAAATGCACCTTCGGACAACCTGTCGTCAAGTTTTTGGGCTATTCTGTTTCCGAGTCCGGCACACGACCTTTGTCCGAGAAAGTGAAAGCCATACGAACCTATCCACGACCATCGACTGTAAAACAGCTTCGTCAGTACCTAGGTATGTTGAATTTTTATAGAAGATTAATACCTTGAGCTGCACAACTTCAAGCGCCGCTCAACGATCTTCTCCAAGGAAACGCAAAAGGCAATGTTTCCATCAACTGGACCGAGAAGACAATCGAAGCGTTCGAGGCAACTAAGGAAGGCCTATCAGGAGCTACTAGTTACTAGCTCATCCACAGGATGGGGCACCTCTAGCTATCATCAGCGATGCTTCTGAGTTCACGGTTGGTGCGGCTCTACAGCAACGAGTAGGTCGTGGCAGCCATTGTCATTTTTCTCGAAGAAATTGAGCACTGCAGAGCAGAAATATGGGGCTTACGACTACGAGCTCCTCACAATATACCTGGCTGTCAAACACTTTCGACATATGGTGGAAGGAAGGTCATTCATAATTCTAACCAATCACAAACCGATCACATTTGCGTTCCGAAAGAAGTCAGACGACCAATGTTCTCCACGCCAATTTAGGTATTTGGATTATATCGGGCAGTTTTCAACGGACATTTGGTACGTCGCCGCCAAGGACAACGTAGTCGCCGACGCGTTATCCCGCATCGAGTCCGTGGAGGCAGCAATGAACTTTGAGGCTTTAGCTGCATCGGAAGCAACGGACGAAGAGCTGTAGGAATATCAACGTGAGGGGTCTATATTGAAGTTGAAGAAGCGACATTTCGACATCTACACCGAGACCGTACATCACGCCCGCCTTCCGCAGAATAGCGTTCGATGCAGTCCACAGACTTTCCCATCCTGGAACAAGAGCAACAGTAAATAGCTTTCGATGGAGTCCATAAACTTTCCCATCCTGGAACAAGAGCAACAGTAAAGCTAATGACTCAGCGTTTCGTGTGGCCATCTATCAAGGCTAACTGTAGAAGATGGGCACGTTCCTGTCTAGAGTGCCAACGAAACAAGGTAACCAGGCTTGTCACAGCACCTCTCGGATCTTTTTAGACTTTCATCTTTAAGGACCTTGCGACCACCAACTATGTATTTGTCCGCCATGATGGGCCGAAAAAAACTCTTCAACAACCATACGATGATCCGTTCAAAATTGTCAACCGTGCGGAGAAGTTTTTCACCGACCGACTTAAGCCGGCATACGTTAGTAACGACGAACTAGAGATTGATATCAACCACGATAACGAAGACATACAGCGAATTCCTGCACGTTCTGATTTCGTACAACACCAGCCTGATAAAACCAATCAGCTCAATTCCGGTTACACCACGCGATCTGGAAGACGAGTTCGTTTTCCAGATCGACTACTAGCAGGTTTCTCTTGAATTTAACCATTGGCAGGGGGTACCGTAGGAACTACATTCTACACATTTTTTATTTTAAACATTTTCTTTCACAATGGGGCTTTATTTCCATTGTCGCGACCACGGGCCGCTTATAATAGATCTTTCCAGGTATGAATTAAAGATTCTAAATCTCTGATTTATCTAAGAATTTTCTAAGAATTTGTAATGGGGTTTGTTTCTATAATCCCTCGGACGATTTGGTAATTGATATTTTATGACCAGATCCTAGAAACAATACCCCACGATCAATCCCTCATACCTGGAAGGAGATATAAATACGGTCACCCCCGAACAACGGACAGTACACATTGAGAGCCAAGATCGACAGCACAACAAGTTTTAAGTTTCACAGTGCGAGGATAAATTGTAAGTTGCAGACCCACCATTATATTATTATAGTGTTTTATTTTTATGTTTGTAAATACATTGTTTATAAAAATCGAGTTATATTTACTGTTCTATGTTTATAAGCCCAGTCTCCCAATCGAGTTGCTTGAAAACGTATTCTAGGACTGATATTTGTTACAATTCGACTATTTCATGTCTAGTCGTCATAATATAAACATCTCGCATGTCTTGCCATCTCATAGCAAGTATTCGGTTGCAGCCTCTTTTTGCGTATTCCCCCTTTTAATTTTACATCTCACAAATCTTTTGGCATATCCTATTTCCACGTGCTGTGCCAATTACATTAGTTTTATAATGAAACGATAATGTCATATACAATTTTGGGGAAGAATACCAGTTATCTATGTTTAAAGTGTCACCCCGGTGCAACTCTGACTCAAAAAGATGTTTCACAAAACTCCGCTATCATCACGGTTTATTTTATCGTGGCCTTTATATATTTTAAATTCATAGCAATAGCCTGAATCGGACTCACGCGATTTATATAATTTAACGCAACAATAAGTTGCCTATAAGATAGACAGTAGACGATTTCATGAGCGATTCATTAATGGCAATGTCTTCTTCCAATATATATACTTATTTAAATTTTTGGTACAAAAAATTGTTTGATCTTGCTCAATTTATCTGTATTGGCCACAAGATGTATGATTCTTCTATGCTTCTTCGATTCTTTTGTTTGCGAAATGCAAACACCATTTGCAGATATCTTTCCAATGGCATTGATTTTCTAAATATCGGCGTTTCGATAGCAGCCCTCTTGGACCAATTCATTTGTATTACTGGTTTTTATGCCAGTAGTCAGAACTAGGCAAGACTAGACAGTACCGAACAAAAACAGACAAGACCAGATAAGACAAGACCAGGCAAGATCAGATAAGACCTAGAAATATGTATTTATTAATTATTTGTTGATGATGTTGATAATTATTATTTGAATAGATTTTGTAGAACAAGAAAGTCCAGGAAGTTTAACCCCTGCATTAATCTACAAATATTTATATTTATAATCTATTTACGTATTCTCCTTTGCATGAACTGGTCATAAATATGCGATAGGGTTCGAAGGTCAACTCAGAAAACTCGAAAATTCTACCAAGTTACATAAACACAGTTAGTTTTCAGTGTAACATTTATATAACACATTGTTAGTTTCATATAAGTTTTATTTCCGTCAATTTCAGAGAAAAATGAGCGAATTGTTGCCAAATTTCCCAGCTGGTCCACTGGACAGGTACCGAAATATTGCTTCATTCGATTGGAGAAAACTGAAACTGTTCATCGAATCCGAAGAAATTATTCAATATAAGGTGAGTTTATATTATAGACAGACAAGAGTAGGCAGACAAGACTAGACAGACAAGACTGGACAGACAAGACTAGACAGACAAGACCAGACAGACAAGACTAGACAGACAAGACTAGACAGACAAGACTAGACAGACAAGACTAGACAGACAAGAGTAGACATACAAGACTAAACAGACAAGACTAGACAGACAAGACTAGACAGACAAGACGAGACAGACAAGACTAGACAGACAGGACTAGACAGACAAGACTAGACAGACAAGAGTAGACAAACATGACTAGACAGAAAACACTAGACAGACAAGGCTTAACAGACAAGACTAGACAAACAACTTGACATATCTACAGACAGATACTCTTGCCTATATAGTTTTATCTAAAATAAGATTCTTCAATGTAATTTAAGAGATTAATAGAATCAAAATTTTTGTGTTTACACCCAATTGAAAAATTATAGAAATCTATTGCTGACATATTGAAAAGCCATCCAGAATTGAGGAATGTCGAAGTAAATACTGTTGACGATGTAAGAAGGATTACTATAAGAAGAACTAAGGCACTGATGCAACTTCCCGAGGCACATTACACAAAGTTCTTGGGTGAGTTTCAAAAACTTCTCGCGTTCTCTGATGAGGGCATTGGTTGGGACTCTGGGGCCCTCATTAATTTCTCTATGCATCAGGAATTGTTTCTCAATGATATACGGACTTTGGGTACGGAAAAACACAGAGGTTTGGTGAAATCAACGGAAAATGGCGAAGTAAGTATTTCCCTAAATTTTAAGTTAAAATATGTTTGACAAAAGCAAGCAGTGATTACATAGGAAAGTGAGACTAGATACTCAAGTTTCTTTACTGCGACAAACAGTGAGTCAAATAAACTAAATTCATTTCAGACACTCGGATGTTTCTGTTTGACAGAGATCGGTCATGGTTCAAATACGAGGGCTATGCGAACCACAGCAACCTACGATTTGGGAACGAAACAATTTATTCTTAATACTCCAGATTTTGAGGCGGCCAAATGTTGGGCGACTTTTTTGGCGCAAACCGCAACCCATGCCATTGTCTATGCCCAACTTTACACACCTGATGGGGTCTGTCACGGCTTACACCAATTTCTTGTCCAAATTCGGGACACAAAGACATTTACACCGTTGCCTGGAATTACTGTCGGCGATATGGGAGAGAAAATCGGTTTGAATGGACTCGACAATGGGTAAGAAATGTTGAGAAGAAGTATGAATACAATGAAATTGAATTGAGATTCGAACAAATTCTTATTTGGCCAAAATTTTCATTTTAATTATATTTGTAGAAGTTTCAAGGTTTTTTGTATGGATATTTTTATTCTAAATGATGAATATGAATTTCTACTTTGATCTTTGAACTATGATCAGTTTGAACTAAAGCTAAATTTGTGGCTTTAGTGTGTATTGTTAATGTAAATGTATGTCATAGTAACACATGGTATATAATTGGTTTTCAATGTGTTTCTAGTCATAAAATAAAAAAGCATTTCAATTGCTGCTGTGTGGAGAGTTTATGCATAAGAAATTTAAACAAAATTAAATAGAATTTAAAAACGTACATAATAAGATAGGATATTGGAAATATGAAGGGGAATAATCTTCTTTGTAATGTGCCGTCTCCTACGCGGAGGTTAGCTTCCAACAAAACAATCTTCACTTTTGACACTGCCGCTCTAAAGTATACCCGAACCAATCTCTAAGATTTTTAGCCAGGAAAATCGGCGTCTTCCTGCGCTTTTTCTTCCTGCAATCTTCCCCTCAATTATGAGCTGGAGTATTTCATATCTTTCTCCTCTCATAGTGTATGTTCCCGATATTTTAGTTTCCTGCATTTAAGTCATTCTATGATTCCTAGCTGTTTTCCCATATTTCGGTTCACCTCCACATGCGTAATTTCGTCGGTCCACGATATTTTTAGGACTCTCCTATACACCCCCCATTTCTAAAGCTTGGAGTTTATTTATAAGCTGCTGATTAAGTGTCCATGCTTCCACCCCTTACATCAATATGGCAAACACGTAGCACCTCACCATTCTAATTCGGAGTTTAGCTTTATATCACGATTGCGAAAGAGACCTCTTATTTTATTAAGGGCAGCTCTGGCTAATTCATTTCTGTATTTGATTTCTTTTGTCTGAACGCTGTAGCTTGTTATCCAGGTACCAGGATACTTGCATCTGGTTACCTTCTCGATGCGGATGTTGTCGATGATAAGGTTAACATTAAGTGTTGCTGCTTTTGAAATGATCATATATTTGATTGCAAGCTAATGACATTCCCTCTTTCTGCCATTCTTTGTAAGTCTTCTATTGTATATTATTTGCTAGTATCAGCCTGTCATCCGCGTATTTTATTTTATTGATCGGTCGTCCATTTACAATCAGCTCTGCTTGCTCTTCTTCAGCGATTGCTTCCTGGAATATTGCCTCCGAGTCAGGGCCGGCGCTATATTTTGCGGGGCCCTGTGCAAAATAATGAAGCAAGGCCGTGCGCGAAATAATGAAACGGGGCTTCTCTCGTATGAAAGGTGCTTAAAAAAATCACATTTAATTTTATAAACTTAAACGGAACGCACACGGAACGAACGGAACGCAGCCTGAATATATAAATATATTCAGCCTTTCCGGAACCCTATAACAATTATTGAACCTTTTTAGGACTATCAAAACAAATCTCAAAACAAATGAAATTTGTAAGTTATTTTACAGCTTTCAGTCCACGATCGTGGCACTCAATAAAAAACATAAAAATAACATTGTTTTTAAGATCATGTCTTTCCGATACCTTAAGTGGATAGCCATCTGTGGACGCTTTTCGAGATTTGCTGTGCTGATGAGAGATAAATCTCGAAACGCGTCCACAGATGGCATCCACTTAAGGCATCGGAAAGACATGATCTTAAAAACAATGTTATTTTTATAGTTTTTGTTGACTGCCACGATTGTGGACTGAAAGCTGTAAAATAACTTACAAATTTCATCTCAGATTTGTTTTGGTAGTGCTAAAAAGACTCAATAATTGTTATAGAGCTCCGGAAAGGCTGAATATATTTATATATTCAGGCTGTGTTCCGTTTGTTTAAAGTTTGTATGATTATCTATAACGTAGGATGGTTTCACCAATTCTATTTAATTTTATTAATACTTTAATTTCAATAAATCAGTTCATTATAGAAATAGTTTATATTCCAGTATCAAAAAATTAAAAATAAATAAATTAGCGAATAGTAATATTTAAATGAGTTTTAATCTACCTCGCTTATTAATAAAGCTATTTTTCAACATCGTCCTGAATCATCGTCATCAATACGTCTTAAAACATTATGTAATCTATGTGTTTCATAATTTATTAGGTTTCTCCGAGACTGATGTAAATCATCTGTAAATTGTCGCACGTAAATAATTGAATTTACAAACAGCCATTTGTCGCACTAAAAAACGGACGCCAAAATAGTACTACAGTACTAGTAGTAATCTATATGAGTGATAAAAAATAATTTTTCGAAAGTCGAAAAAGTTATAAATTCTCTAGTTCAAAATACACGCTGCAAGGGCTAATTATTCCAAAAGAATAAATTTTCCAAATTCGAGTTTTGCTAAGCGTCAAAAATTTTATTTGTCTGATCAGGATCAAAATCTAAAATCCAACCGTTAACATAGCATTTGTGTCCAAGAATGCATGCATTTAATTTGTACGGTGAATCGTTCATGAGATTTTAATCGTTCACGTACGCGCCGCCGTCAATCGTAAAACCCCTTATCTGCAAAAAAATGTGATCAGCGGCAAATAACTTCAGAAGTAAAAACAAAATATTTTGTCAAAAGATTTGGAATATACAAGCTATCTTCTGTAATACTTGTCTCCATTTGCCATTATTCTCACATAATGTGTATCAGAAAAACATCTCTTATTAGCATCCTTTGGGAAATTATTTGTAGTTAAAGTAGAAGGTGGACCAAATTGAACAATTATTGTTCTCGTAGCACGGTTTAACATTATGGGCCACATGGCTGGATCATATGTTAAATAATTCATCTCTTTTCATTCATTTCTTTCTTCTTTTGTGAATCACTTTCATGTTTTCCAGATGTTTGGCATTCATGAGATGATGTATCAAGTTCTTCGTGTTCTCTAATTATTTCAACCGATACTTATTTGTTTTGTGTTCTTGTGGAATTCTCGTTATCAACATCAACAGGATTTCTCACGCAAATAGGTGATATAATTTAAGATTTCTTTATAAATTTATTTAAAGAATCTTTTTGATGTTCTTTTGCCACTTCTTTATCATGTTTTCTTTTACGTTTTTCACATCCCATTAATATATTTTCTTCAGCAGTCTCTTTCACGGCTAGACATTCTGGGGTTATATTGCAAGAGGATTAAAAAATAATTTAGCTAGACTTGTAATAACAGTTTTAGTTACGAGTACTAGTCGGCGTATTCAACGTAGCAACTCAATTAAGCGGCTCAATGTGTCCGTCGCAGGAGACTGCGCACGCCAATAGTTGCCGATCTCAGACCTACAGACAAAATAGCAACTGAACTCTCTAAATGTGCGGTGTGCTCTGAGTACAAATTGAATAGCACCTGAGACAAAATACACCTTATATAAATGACTCGATAGATTGATAAACATGATGGAGTAGAATCTATGGAATTGTGTGTTTATTCGGCGTTGTTTTCACTGGTCTGTCTTGCCTATCATGTCCAATTCCTCTTGTCTGGTCTGTAATTGTTGGTAGCCTTGTCTGATAGATTAAACTAAACTAATAAAGTATTAAAATGGTTAAAACCAGACAAATTTGTTCAAACTACAGAAATTGTACGATACTATACAATTTAGACTACATTGAACTAAAGGGGATAAAACAGGTATAATTATTTATATTAGACTCTTCAGACTGATAGACTGATGCTCTATATGTACACTTTTATGCTCTATATGTAGACAAGACTAGATTCATCAAATGCCTCAATTTTTCTAACAGGTTTTTAATATTCAAAAACGTCCACGTTTCGCGAGACACATTGCTAAACAAGAACGGTGATGTAACAGAAGAGGGCAAATATGTGAGCACATTCAAAGATACAAATAAACGTTTTGGAGCTGCTTTGGCCACCCTCTCTCGAGGCAGAATCAGCATTATAGGAAAGTGCAGTGCTTATTTGACCAATGGCATCACTATTGCCTTGCGTTATGCTGCTGTCCGGAAACAATTTGGACCAGAGGGAAAAGAAGAGATTCCCATTTTAGAATATCAAACTCACGTAATAATTAACAAGTTTATATAGAGTGGATAAACTTGACTGGGTTTTATTGATCTTGCGCTTCTTGTAGCAACATCGGTTGCTGCCTTATTTGGCTGGTGCCTTTGCGATGAAATTCTTCGCGCTGTTTATCACTGAACAACAAATTACAAGTGTTATAAACCAGATGATGGGTGTGAAAACTGGTTTGGAGGAGGAGTTTGGATTTGAAATCCATGCAATTTCTTCATCATGCAAACCGGTAGCAACGTGGCTTGTTTCGGTTGCTCTTGCTGAGTGCAGACAAGCTTGTGCTGGACACGGATATCTCAAAGGTAAATAACTCTATCTTTCTACATATTTTTTTAATGATTTTTGTAGCTGCTGGCATTGGAAGATTGCAAAATGACAGTGATGCATTTTGTACATTCGAAGGAGAAAATCACGTTTTGATCCAACAAACAAGTAATTGGTTGTTGAAGTTCTGGCCATTAATTCTTCAAGGGAAACATATTTCTTCCCCAGTAGGTTCCATTGACTTCTTAAGCAATAGCAAAGTGATTTTGAATGACAAATTTGTTGCTGAAAGCTTTCAACAAATCGCTCAACCAGAATGTAAGAAATCTGAAAATATGTAAAATTGTCAATGTGGCTATATAGGGGTGTTTGTTTGTAGATATCTTGAGGATGTATCAATGGCTAGTCTGTTATTTGTTAAAGATTTCAGCTGAGAAATATAATAGGACTATGAAGGAAAGTAATTCGTCCTTCGTTGCAAAAAACAATAATCAAGTATTTTATGCGAAAAATTTGGCAACTGCTTATATTAATGTAAGTTTTCTTTTTACAATAATAAAAATTTTAGTAGGGGTAAACAGTACAGTGATCGGTCATTTTAGAAATGGAACAATGAAAACCATAAATTGCAAGCTTGTATAAAATGAATTTACGAATTATTATAGTGCTAGTAATTGTAAAAAACGTCATTTTTCTATTTAAATAATAATTCGAATCAAAAATTAAAAATTTTATAGAAAATAAGAAGATAAATAATTGATTCATAAAAAAACATAGTTATCGATCATAAGAATGTAGTGATTGTTTAGTGGATTTACAGTAATTAGTCAACGCTTTATAATAAATAAAAGTAATTTGAAAATATGAAAAACTATTATGAACTAGTGATCACTCCAGTAATGAACACTCCAGTGATCTAATAAAAGAAAAATAAATTTAGAAACATAAATTTATAATTAATTTTATGATTATTCATTTAATTGCGACCAATATTTTCTTGATCCTTCATCAACTCTTTTTTGCCCCAGTTTTTTTTTTAAAGTTTTTCGTTTTTCTTTTTGTTTATCTTTTTCTTTTTTTTCGAATTGGTAGAACCATCCTACGTTATAGATAATCATACAAACTTAAAACAATCGGAACACAGCCTGAATATATAAATATATTCAACCTTTCCGGAGCTATATAACAATATATAGTCTTTTTAGGACTACCAAAACAAATCTCAGGTGAAATTTGTCAGTTATTTAATAGCTTTCAGTCCACCTTCGTGACACTCAACAAAAACCATAAATATAACATTGTTTTTAAGATGTCTTTCCATTAAGTTTGAAATTGCCATGATCAATTTCATAAACATTTTGTGCCCCACGAGAGGCTATTATGTTTTTCATTTTTGGACATACCATAAAATAAGTTTCATCACCATTGGAAACATGAGTCAGATCTTTTAATATGTTAAATACTACTTTTTGATAAATAATCATATATTTCACTCAACCACTTTTTAATATCACTCAACCACTTTTTAATATAACTCTCACTTACACAAGAGCTGGCTTTAGTTGCTCTTTCTGGAAATCTTTCAATAAGAATCGGATTCCTTTAAAGAAAGGCTTTATACCACCCATTTTCTAGAACATTTTCACAAAAAGGATTTTTTATTTAACTTTGATCCAAAAACTCTTTGACAAAAGCTTGTATATAGATCTTTCTTCTAGGAAATGCTCTTCGTTGACAATCAATTATCCAATGTACTAGGTCCTCTTCTGCATTGCATCCTAATACAGGAGACGAACATGTAGTAGATTTGATTAATGCATTACTAAGTCTAAATTGAATTGTTGGTTTGGAAATACCATACTTTTTTGAAGTTGTGTATTGTGACGTCCCATTTTAAAATGCATTAATAGCATCTTCAATTTGATTATCTGTATATTTTTTTATAAAACTGGTAAATAACTGGCATATTTCACACGAGATTTGTTTCAGTAGTCCTAAAAAGACTCAGTAATTGTTATAAAGCTCCGGAAAGGTTGAATATATTTATATATTCAGGCTGTGTTCTGATTGTTTTAAGATTGTACCTTTTCTTACATTTGCCATGTACTGAATATTTTTCTTGTCCTCTTATTTATAGGTTAAACACTCTAGGAATAACTGTCACATAGTTACTCTAACCTCAAAATACTAATTGGTCGGATGATCTATCACTATAAAAACTGATTATCGTGCGATATTTCTTGTCTTATCATATTTTTCAGTCAGTACATTATTTTTATCAAAAAACTTTTTATTTCGATAATTTAAACCTGTATTCATTTAAAAATGCCAAAAATCGGCACAAAAATCATTATTAAATCATGAAAATATCTAGAAATAGTAAGGTTACTTTTTGTTCATTTCTGTCTAAAATGACGGTAAATTTCGGACTGCTCATTTTATTAATTAAATACACACATGAAACTTTAAATTATAACAAAGTTATGGGTTGTATCCAATACAGAAAAGAATATAGAATTTTCTTCTGTTAATAAACAATTATGTCACCAAAAGATTGTCTTATAGTTATATAGTTTTCAAATTATGACCATTAACTACCTACTGACCAACAACTGTACTATTTACCCCTACGCATTTAAATCTCACAAACCAAGACAAGTCTGAAACTGTCTGTTTAGCCTAGGAAGTACTTGTTTTGTCATTTTGTCTGCCATTTATGTACTTTGTACATAGTGCTGTCTCCCTAGTAGATTTGTAGGTTGTAGATTTCGGTGGTGTCTACTGCGATATTTATAGATTTATTGTACCCCACGCTCTTCCTCTAATCGTTGGTATACTTAAACATTTAGAGCATTTCCTCTAGTTCAGATTCCTTTATGAATTTTAGGATCTGGGGCAATTCAAGGATTGCAAATCCTCCTCGTTCAAGCAGTGGACTCCAAGGATAATCTGTCTCTTATGGAGCAATGCTCCACAGTCCTTGAGCAGATGTTTCCTCTGCTGAACTGCAGAAACTGCAATTGTTAGGTTTTTAAAGTCCGCAGTTGGACTTCTGTCAGAATTCTAAGCTTGTTCCTGTTTAGTTTCAGACAAGCGTTTTTGTTCGTTTCTGATTAAAATATTCCAGCATTACTTTGGATTGTCTTAGCCTTGAAGTTCCATCCAGGTTTCACTCATGGTTTCCTCATTTCTTTATCTAAACTTTTGTGATGTGTTCATACTCATACCGTTAAAGGATACCGGACCTATAAACGGATTACTAGATCACTTGCTTGCTAGGTGAACGGCTTCCTCATTTCCCTTTATACCCAGTGTGTCTTGGTACCCAATATATTACTTTAGTGTCTTTTCGAAACTTATTTAGCTTTCCCACGTTGTCTCATACCAGTTTGGATCTGATGGTGTATAAGCTAATAGTCTTAATGGTAAAGTGACCAGATGTACTGCTTTCGGCAGTACAGTACTTCTTTGAGATAGTCTGCACTGTCAAATTTTTAGGCACTGCATTTGTACTGCCTTTCTTATAAGATGTACTGCTTGTACTACTTTGCATGATAAAGTAAAACTAAATAATAATAAGTGATTTTATGCAATTTCAAAGCGAATGCCGAATCACTGTTATCACTTTCGCCAAGCAGTTCGTTTGTATGAGATAGTCGGACGGATGGTGGAATTAATGTGTTGGAGCCAAATAGATACGGTGTCGTTTGAGCAGGACAAACACACTACAGGGAAAGCCAACAGAATTCCGTTCTCAAGTAATTCTATTAATAGTGAAAACAATAAATCGGAGAGACAGTGTATTTTCTTGTATTGATGGCTTTATTGATAGAGAATGATGATAGCAAAATGATGACACTCGTAAAATGCACTATTTGTTGGTCAGAACTCAATATTGCTAATTGTGTCAAACCGTCAAAAACAAAACATTGCAAGAGTAATAAACATAACACTCATATTAATGCAGCAGCTTCATCGTCAAAGGTGATTGACTACTTGCAAAATATAACTTTTTCATTAGATGAAAAAAGAATTAGCAATATCTGAGGGAACATTTGCATATCATACAATATGCTATAACCATAGTTTCGTAATATGGATTGTAGGTCAAATATAGTGTGGAAACTCTTTGAAAAAAAAATTTAATTGTAAAACAAAATTCGAAAACTCCTTCGGAACTGGAGTAATTGTTAAACTATTAAATTTAGAGTCTGTACCAGGAGAAACTTCAGCACCCCTCTCAGACACATTTTTAAAAAAATAACTTAATATAATTTGAAAAGAAAAAATAATCGCAATATCCGCAGATAAAACTAATATTAATTTCGGAGGGCTCAAAAGGAAAGGTGAAAATAATGCGCATAAAAGATTATGGCAATAGTGAGAGTCACCAATTTTAAAGATTTTTGCGAGGAATCAGAAATAGAATAAACAAATATGTTGGGATATTCCACAACGAGATGGCGTTCGTTAATACCTGCTGTGGAACGGATAACCAAAATGCTTGAGCCTTTGCGCTCGTACTTTTTTTTAAGTTTATACCAGTCTCCCAAAATATTAAAAGAATATTTCGAAAACGAGTTATCTGAAATTACATTGAATTTCATTCATAGTCAAGCTGTTGTATTTCATATCACTATTCAAGAAATTAAAAGCTCTAAAGTGTCAGCTCTTCCGAGGTGAAAACTGTCTTAATTACTGTGTTGGAGCAAATAGTCGCTAGATATAATACAGGATTTGTTCCATTAAAGTTAAGACAGAAACTCGATACAATCGATCGAAGAGTCAACCCCCGAAAGCGAGGCAAAATTTATTAAAGAAATTAAAGGTTTTTATAAAAATTCCTTGGAATATGTAAAAAAATGGATTGATTGTTTCGAAGAGCTACACATTTTTCGATGGATATTATTAAAATATAATATAAATTGGGACGGGATCATTATGTGAAAGAAAACTGCAAATTTGTGAATTGATAATGAACTCTTCGATGAAGTTAGGCGAAAACACGTATTGTTCCACGGAAAAAATAAATGAATGGAAGAAAAATAAAAGAGATGTTAGTTTGCGTTGGATAGGAATATTCAAATATTTTAAAGAAGAGCATGTTCCTACAAATAACGTAAAATTACTTGTTCAATTTGAAATGTGTTTTCCGGGTACCAATGCGACATTTGAAGGAGTATTTCCCAATCATCAATGATTTCTGGAGCAGTTGAACATAAAGATAAATAAATATAGAACCTTATCAGAAGTGGCTTCAGTGAAGGTGAATCTCCAGTATACGTGAAGAATATGTGAAGAATTTCGTAATGAAGAATTTAAAAAAATTCATTCAATGATTTTTGATATGTACATATTTATGATATTTGATATGAACATATTTCCTTTCTCTTTCTTTTTATAAAGCACATGCACAACCATCCGTCTCGTAAAATGTTCTGCTTTCGCTTTTAAAAAATCTGGTCTCCTTATTAATGGTCGCTTGACTATCTGACAAGATAGCAATTCGTTTTTTGCGATAGTTCCTGTCGAGGTTAAATTGTGCACTTATTTCGATTGCATGTACCTCTGCTTGAAAGATACTTGGGTAGATTTCCCTGGATTGGATGTACTTGGTACGAGGTTCAAATACTATTGCACAATTACCTTTATTCGTCTTTGAACCATCTGTGTACCACATGATGGCACCATGTTGTATGCTGAGGATTCATGCCTTCATTAGGCTTCACTGCAAAATGCCGTGTCGTTTATTTACCTCGAAATGGCATTTGCATACAATTTCGTCTTTTGGTACTTCCAGCCAGGCGATCTTGGCGCTGGCTACAGAAATTGTACGATACTATACAATTTAGACTACATTGAACTAAAGGGGATAAAACAGGTAGACGTTGTTCCGGTCTCTGCTCCCGATCATTATATCCCTCTGCATATTCCTTGCTTGCAGAACGTTACAATCGCCGATCTGACTATCTCCTCCACTACAAGGTGCAATGGATTCAGAACCAGTAGCAGTTCTATTGCTACTGTCGGACATGACGCCATCGCCCTCGTGATGCAGACACAAGCCAGTCTTTGAATCCCCTGAAAATCCCCTTGCAATGAAGCAATGAAGGCTTCTTCGCAGAGACCAGCTTGGTTCCACTATCCCACGCTACTGCACCCCGTAAATTATCGCAGGTCTCACTATCATGATGTACATCCATCGCAAGATTGTGGGGTTACAACCTCATGTTTTTCCTGCAAGATTTCTGCACAGCAATAGAGCGCGTTTGGCTTTAACTACTACTTCCTGAGTGGGTCTGTTCCATAGGAATTTGCTATCTAATGTTATACCCAGTTATTTTATCTTCTGTTTGTATTCTACGGCCTTACCATCTAACAATATGGGCTGTAGGTCATTTTGTTTTCTCTTCCTATTAAAGGGAATCCTAAAATTAAAATCCTATCACCATGGTTTTGCTCGTGTTGAGTCTTAATGTCATTGTTTGATACGATCTATTAGTTATTTTGAGGCCCCTCTGCACGATTTATAGCTTCCTTGTCAATCACATTTTGTCAATTTAATCCGTTATGTCTAGTCCTGTCAGTCTAGTGTCTCTACTATTATCTGTCTAGTCTTGTCTGGCTCGTCGTCTTTGCCTAGTCGTACCTGTCTAGGTTGGTTAACTTCGTCTGTCCAATGGTACCTAGTCTCTCTACTTTTGTCTGGCCCGCGTGGCCTAGTCTGCTTAGTCTTTCCTAGTTTGTATCTTTAGTTTGCTTCCGGTCTGTATTAAAATTATATTGCCACATTGATGATAGTCAATAATTAATTATAGTTAATATAATTAGTCAAATAATATGTCAGTAATAATGAATTTGTTTTATAGCATTTTATTTTACAAAGATTTTTAATTCGAATCAATGAAGTTGAAGATCCGGCAAGTAAAAATGTTTTGGTGCGTTTATTCGGGCTGTACGGCCTCTTTATCTTAGAGAAACACATTGGCCACTTGTATCAAGGAGGATTTTTCTGTGGCGAGAAACCAGCAGTGATGTTACAAGATGCAATTTTGAAGCTTTGCAGTGACCTCAAAGACGATTCCATTGCCTTAGTGGATGTTATTGCTCCAGACGATTACACTTTGAATTCAGTTTTAGGAAATTCCGATGGACAAGTAAGTTGAAATGCATCAAGAAAAGTAAGAAACTTTAATATATGATTATTGTTTATGATTTTAGGTTTACGAGCATTTAAAGAATAGTATGTTAGGACTTACCAATAGACCCACTTGGTGGAAGGAGATTTTGCAACAGAAACCTTCAAAATTATAGTATATCGCAGTTTATCTTAACCGTACACTAAATTAATTAAAATATGGTGAAATCCTTCAAATATCTGGGGTATAAATTATATACAAAAGTAAATTATAAAATTAAATTATCTACAAGTGTTTGAATTTATTTTTTTCAAAAAACCCTTCATTTTTGAGTTGCAAGATTGCAAACTCAAAATCTAATTTTTACAAAAATCTCAATTTTAAGAATCTTATTTTGATAACGTCTTAGCTTTCTGTTGGTAGCTTTTACTGTTGCAGCTTAACGAACAGATGTTTTAATAACATTTTATAGATTATTAAATTATCCACCAGATAATAGTGTCTTTGTTCGAAATTTTGTTTAGTTTCTGATATTTTAAGTCTTAAACTTAAGGGATGAACATTTGATGTTTCGTTTTTATTAGTTTTTAGGTCATGTTATAAATGTTTTGGGTAGTTTTAGACTTTTTCAATTTTAACTCTTACAATTAGTTTGCGGTCTATAACCTTGTAAGTTGAAAATGTTGTATTCTAGAAAATATATTAGATTACTAATCCTATATAGGACCACACTATATTTAACTAGATTATATGGAATTAAACTAAACAAGATTTGTCTAGCCAGTACCTGTACGGAAATATTAAGTTTTTTCGATTGTATTAGCTTAGTCTATTAATATGGAGGACTAGGTGGCATCTAAACAAGTATAAATTAGTTTAAACTATAACTAACTTGAACAGATTAGACTAAAAATGCGATTAGATTAGGCAAAATTAGACAAGGTTAGACAAGACTTATCAAGACTAGACAAGAGTAGGCAGAACTAGGCAAGATTAGACAGTACCGAACAACAGACAAGACCAGACAAGGCTAGACAAGACCCAGAAATATTTATAGTAATTATATTATTGAATAGATTTTGTAGTGTAAGATTTTGTACAACAAGAAACTTGAAGAAGTTGGACGCGAAAAAATGTTTACGGTGTTTAGTGTTATTTCTGCATTAATCTACAAATGTTTATATTTATAACTTATGAAATACATGACACTAAATCAATATCTGATAGGGTTCGAAGGTCAACTCAGAAAACTCGCAAATATATACCCAGTTAAAACAACACATTTGGTGTTCAATGTAACATTTATAGAACACATTGTTTTGTTAATTTCATATAAGTTTTATTTCCCTCAGTTCCAGAGAAAAATGAGCGAATTATTGCCAAATTTCCCAGCTGGTCCACTGGACAGGTACCGAAATATTGCTTCATTCGATTGGAGAAAACTGAAACTCTTCATCGAGTCCGAAGAAATTATTCAATATAAAGTGAGTTTATCATTTCTACCTGACATGACTATAAAAACTAGAATAGACTGAGAAGACTAGATAGGCGAGTCAGACAGGACTAAACAGACAAACAAGACTGGTCAAACATTACTAGAAAAGGACGATTAGACAGAAACGATTGGACAGACAAGACTAGTCATACAAGTCAAGACAGACGAGACTAGGCAGACAAGACTAGGCAGATAAGACTAGTCAGACAAGACTAGACAGGACAGACAAAACTAGAGAGACAAGACTAGAGACACAAAACTAGTCAGACAAGACTAGACAGACTAGATTAGAGAGGAAAGAGTAGCCAGACAAGACTAGTCAGACAAGACTAGACAGAGAAAACTAGACAGTCAAAACTAGATAGACAAGACTTGACAGACAAGACTTTTTTTAACGTGACGTAGTTAAACGTTGGTTAACTTGTCAAGTGGGCCCCTGAACTTACCGAGCATTTTGGAACCGCTTCACGCATGATGTTAATATGTTAAGATGACGTTGTATTAGTTCTGCTTTACATCCCCCGTCCCCGTTTAGGGATTAGGGGTTCAGGTGTTGTCAAGTTTCTTATTGCTTTCGACTTGGCGTGCAGTTTCCTCTCGTTCTGCTATTTCAAGGTCATGTGGTTGTGACCAGGGGTATGGCACTCTTATGGGAAAATTTGTGATAGAAGTTTTAATTCGAAGTACTTATTATAGATGGCTTGGTCGCTTAAATCACCTTATAGATGGCACTGAGCACCTAAAATCTCTAGTAAATAAATAGTGTTGCTTACATTTATATTAGCAAAATGTCAACCAGCGACAAGTATCTAAAGTAAATCAGTTTAAAGATGATGTCGCCAATGTGTCAAATATTCATTCGTTATATTTTGTCGATTGTGTAAAGTGTTATATATGCGGTTAAGGAATTTTACAGCCAGGGTAGCAATATAAACTACCCTTGAGATCCGACCATGTGTTAACAATATAAGATGGTAATAAACCCAAAACAAAGTTCTTCACCCAAAACAAATAGACTCTCTTTTCCTGCCACCACATCGAAGAATATATCGTCCCTGCAGGACATTATTAGTGCAAGACTTTTGAAAATAAATCTCTGTACATTAGTACAGAGACATTAGTAATCTAGATTGAAAGGTAAGTGTGCATGTTTTTACTATATTAAACATGATTGGTTTATTACCATCATATCCCTTATTTTCAGACAATAGATTCCATATATTTCCGATGTGTTGTTCCTGGTTTTGAAAGTAATATGAAGGATGACCCTCTACAAAGTATTATATATATTTTTTAATGTTAATACATATTTAGTATCTTATTAGTATATGTAAAAAACATAATTAACAAATTGTTTTTAATTTTCACCCAATTTTAAATAAATTATATTATCTCATATATTTAATAAAACATTCATATAACCCGCCTATAGTTAGTTCCAAGTATCATTCACAGTTAGCGCAAACTTCTGTCAGAGAAATTCCTTAGTGAGTGTGGCATCTCTCTTTAGATACTTGTCTCTGGTTGTGACCATATTAGTTGTTATTGTCCAGATGTTTTCCGACCTTAGTCCTATTGGACATGTGCACGACAGTAGCGCCACCTAGCATGCGCAACTATTCGGGATTATGTCAAATAATGACAAATGTTTTATTGTTTTATAATAAATAAAATAATCCAACGAAAGACACAAGGATGTCAAATAGTATTTTTCGAGGATTTTGTTAAAAACAATATATAGAGAACGGACGTTATTATAAAAACTGGTTTTGAAAGTGTTAAACACAATATAAATTCTTGCTCGTTCACTGACTCTATCTGGCCAATTGATTAAATGAACAGTTGCAGAAGCTAGATTTTGTAAGATTAATGAAATATTCGTGAGATTTTGGTTCTATGTACACGAAATAATACACTTATTGCTTAAAAATTTTGTCATTTAAAATTTCAATTTCATTTAAAAAATTATAAGTCGGTCTTTAATGGAAATTGTACATTCATTGTTAATCCTGTGAAATGTTGAAAACTCAAAATTGCTAAATGACACACCAACAAGATCTAGGAGTTCTTGATCATTTTTTATTGATGAAATACCAACAAATTATTGGCCTTTCATTTCGGTAGATTGATCCTCATACGATTTTTCGTCAGTGCAACAAGTTTTATCTTTCTTTCTTGAATTATTTGTCATTACAATGCTTGAAGATGTTGTTATATCCACTTGGATTTTGCCATGACGGTAGTCCCTGTAAACGAATCTATTACAAATAAAGGTTGTTTCCCATAAATTTGATACAGAAAACACATTGACTTGACATCCTTGATCGACCACAAAGAGGTCGAGTTTAATTTAATTCATTTTGTTCGAAAAAGATTTAGGAAAGACGTTTGAAAAAGAGTTAGGCAACCAACGACACCAAATTTATATATTTTTTATTAACATCAAGAGCGTAATTAGCGACTTAAAAAACAAAAATAAAAAGGAAGAACGGTTTTTATCAACAAAAGTAGAAAAAAAGTAATTTTGCGGCAACTCTTTTTAAGTTCAACGTTATATATTTTTCTTGTGCTTTTCTCGGCCAGTGTTAACAATTGTATTTGTTTTTAAGCTTTCTTTCGGTTGTTGTGCATTTTATAATTAAAAGTTATTGGTTCGTAACGTGTCTTTATAATTAATTCCAATCTCCACCAACACCAGACAAAACTACTAACTGAAAGTAACTCAAACATTTTTGGTCCTTCGAACCGTATTTGGTGTAGATTGGTGCAGAAATGTATCAGTAAGTAAAAATCAGTGTTTCTCTTTAGTCTGTCTCGTATTTGCACAACAATCAGTGCGGCTTTTACTTTTTTAAACATTTTTTAGAACAATAAGTGCGGCCTTTAGTCGTGTGAAGTTGGCCCCCGAATTTTTGTGTTTTTGAGTTCTGGCAAGTTTTCGAATAGTTCTAGAGTTCTTGCTTGAAAATTGCAATAGTTTTGCCCGGGAATTTCAGGCAGAAATCGAGAAAAACAATTTGAAAAACTTCACGCAGCCCCTTTTTCAGGAAAAAGAGTTCTGGAATATTACATTTCCAGTTACAATTTAAAAAAAATCTGATTTCTGATGAACAGTTTTCGATTGTTCTAAGGGAGATAAACAAAAAATGCTTATTAGACATTTTTGTAAAATCAATATTTATAAATTTATTTATAAGATACTTTCGACGAAGATAAAAAAAATACAAGAGTTCTGATAAGAGTTCTGAGTAGCCCCTGGAAAGTTCTAAACAAATAACGAATACAATTTCTTTGTCAAACCAATATTAAAGAAGTTATAAGCAAAAACGAGGCGCTAAATTTTTGATAATTACAGAATTCCAAAAAAAAGAACGTGAGTTCTGTTAAGAGTTCTGGGGAGCCCCTCGAGAGTTCTGAACAAATCTCTTTTATAATAAGCACGTCCGACCAATATTAAAGAAGTTATAAACAAGAAATGCGGCGCTAAGTTATGCTAACATTAAAAAATTGAAACAAAAAATTTCATGACTTTTGATAAGAGTTTTGAGTAGCCCCGGGAGAGTTCTGAACAAATAACCAATAAAATTTCTTTGTCAAACCAATATTAAAGAAGTTATAAGCAAAAACGAGACGCTAAATTTTTGAAAATTACAGAATTCGATTTTTTTTTCCATGAGTTCTGTTAAGAGTTCTGGGTAGCCCCTCGAAAGTTCTGAACAAATCTCTTTTATAATTTCCATGTCCGACCAATATTAAAGAAGTTATAAGCAAAAGCGAGGCACAAAATTTTGGAAAATTACAGAATTCGAAAAAATGTTTTTTTCCATGAGTTCTGTTAAGAGTTCTGGATAGCCCCTCGAGAGTTCTGAATAAAGCTCTTGTATAATGTCGATGTCCGACCAATATTAAAGAAGTTATAAGCAAAAACGAGGCGCAAAATTTATGAATATTACAGAATTCCAAAAAAATTTTGTTTTTTATGAGTTTTAATATGAGTTCTGAGTAGCCCCCGGGGAGTTCTGAATAAATAACCAAAACAATTTCTTTGCCAAACTAATATTAATGAAGTTATAAGCAAAAACGAGGAGGCGCTAATTTTTTGAAAATTACAGAATTCCAAAAAAAAAATTCCATTACTCTCAATATTACTTTTAATAGAACTCTTGAAAAATAGAACTCTTGTTTTTCGAATTCTGTAATTTTCAAAAATTTAGCACCTATGAACAAAAATTATAACTTCTTTAATATTGGTTTGACAAAGAAATTGTATCGGTTATTTGTTCAGAACTCTCCGGGGGCTACTCAGAACTCATATCAAAACTCATCAAAAACAATTTTTTTTTGGAATTCTGTAAATTTCATTTAATAAGTATTAATAAGTAAATTTAATATTGGTCGGACATGGAAATTATTAAAGAGATTTGTTCAAAACTCTCGAGGGGCTACCCAGAACTCTTAACCGAACTCTTTTTTCGAAACTCGAATTAAAAAAAAAAAAAAATCGAATTCTGTGATTTTCATAAATTTAGCTTTTAGTTTTTGCTTATAACTTCTTTAATATTGGTTTGACAAAGAAATTGTATTGGTTATTTGTTCAGAACTCTCCGGGGGCTACTCAGAACTCTTATCAAGACTCATGAAAAAAAAATGCAATTTTTTAATGTTAGCATAACTTAGCGCCGCATTTTTTGTTTATAACTTCTTTAATATTCGTCGACGTGGTAATTATAAAAGAGAAACTCTTGTATTTTTTTTATATCTTCGTCGAAAGTTTTTTATAAATAAATTTATAAATATTTATTTTACAAAAATGTCTTAGCATTTTTTGTTTATCTCCCTTAGTACAATCGAAAACCGTTATCAGATTTTTTTTTAATTTTTCAAAAATTACAAAATTTTGAAAGAAAAAAAGTAGAACTCTAGAACTCTATATAAAGAACTGGAATATTACATCAGAACTCTTTTTCCTGAAAAAGAGGGGGCTGCGTGAAGTTGGCCCCCAAATTGTTTTTCTCGATTTCTACCCGAAATTCCCCGGAACTATTGCAATTTTCAAGCAAGAACTCTAGAACTATTCGAAAACTTACCAGAACTCTAAAAAAAATTCGATTTTTCAAAAATTCGGGGGCCAACTTCACACGACTGCGGCTTTTACTCTTTTGAACAATTACTAGAACAATCAATGCGGTTTCTACATTTTTAAACAATTAAAACAACAATCAACGCGGTTTTTACGCTTTTGAACAACTCGAACGGCAATACTCTTTTGATCAATTGCGGTTTCTACTCTTTTGAACAATTACGACATGTGCGGTTTCTACTCTAGAACAATCTTTTCTTGTGAAAGATAATTATGTCGAATAACGAATCAAGGATCTCTCTCCACATTAATCGTTTTCATTATATCTGTATCAGTAGCTGAAGTATCACGTGAAGACGTTTTTTCAAAAGTCAACATCAATAATATTAATACGAAATTAGAACTCAATACGAATTGGCATCATTTTAGATAGCACATACATAAGGGAAATGAAGTTGTGATCGTCCACGGAACCTTCATCGTTTGATGAATTTAATAGCTTTTTTGCGGCTCAAGCACGAGGACTCGAAAACCTCTAATTCAATCAAGCACGAAACTCCGATAATTTAAATTGTTAAACATCCTCACTGCCACCACACTCAATTCGGTCCTCAGCCCGGGTGCATACAGATCAACCGGCTACACAACCCACATCCCCCACTCATTGTAGGCTTTGTAAAACAGGAACATTACATCGTCGCCTGTCCAGAATTCCGTTCGAAGACTCTTCAACAACGGAAAGAAATTGTCGAGCTTTTACGCCTTTGCTACAATTGCCTTGGGAATCATAATGTCATCATCTGCCGGAATCCGAACCGTTGCAAGGAGTGCAAAAGAAATCATCACACACTGATTCATCAAACCCAAAGCCATCCAATTTACACTACATCCATGGACCCCTTGCAATCGAATACATCTCCTCAGCCCCATACCAATACACCTCGAACTGCAATCATAGAAAATGCACCATTTGGAACATCTCAACTCACAGCACCTCAACTCAACTCGACTCAACTCAGCTCAACTCAACTAGACTCAACTCAACTCGACTCTACTCAACTCAACTCAGCTCAACTCAACACGGCTCAACTTAACTCGACTCAACTCAGCTCAACTCGGCTCAACTAAACTCAGCTCACTTACTCTCAACTTACTTACGGGACGAACCAGGACGTTACATCGTACGTTTGCCTCTTAAATATGAAGCAAGTCATCCTGCAGACTCCAGACATTTGTCTCTCTCAATCGTCTTTTACGTCGACTCTCAACTGATCCTTATTAAGATAAACTCTACTCCAAATTTATTAGGGAGTACGTAGAGCTATCACACTTAACTCCAGCCCTCCACTCGGATCCAGAAACTTCTCCTGTCTACTAACTACCTTTCTCGCCATGGTATTGCCTTCTGCAAGGAGGGTAGATTTCCACTGTCAAAATGGACAAGTAATCTTCCAGATCTTCTCAAGTCAGTCTTACCAGGGAACATCTCGTCAGATAATACTCACTCATTTGAAGAATCCACTGTACAAATTTTAGGACTCACAAGGGATGGCTAGCAATCTTTGTTTGCTTTACAACCTCGGAAATTCATATAGAGGCAGTTATAGACTACTCAACAGACGGCATCATTGCGGCCTTTCGGCGCTTCTCCGGACTACGAGGTATCTGCAAATTTCTACACAGTGACTGTGGTACAAACTTTATCGAAGCAAATACCATTCTTAGGCGACAATTTTCCTCCAGTTCCAAGGAGTTCAAGGAACTTGCTATTTTATTGGCTAATGATGGTACCAATTGGATCTTTAATCCTTCGGAAGCTCCCCATTTTGTTGGAAAATGGGAGGCTGCTGTCAAGTCAGTGAAACATCACCTACGGCGGACTATCGGCGATACTGTATTAACCTACGAGGAACTGTCAACTCTTTTGGTTCAAATCGAGGCAGTGTTGAATTCACGACCCCTGGGTCCCCTCTCAGATGATCCAGAAGATTTTTCGGCTCTCACTCTTGGACATTTCCTCATTGGTGACGCCCTCACTACCATCCCGGAACAATCTCTCTCATCTGTACCAATATCACGACTTACACGGTGGGAACTAGTTCAGCAAAATTTCAACAATTTTGGTCTAGATGGTCCTCCGAGTGTCTTCAACGTCATCTCTCAATTTCCAAGTGGCATCATCCCTCAAATCAGTTCAATGAAGGATCATTGGTGCTTGTCACGGACGAAAGATTTCCACCATAAAAATTGGCCACTTGCGAGGGTCTTATCTCTTCACCCTGGATCGGCCGGACTCACCTGAGTAGTAACAATAAAAACGGCAAGAACAACTCTAGTTTGACAAAACTCTCAGTGCTACCAATCTCGTCGGGCAATAATTTCGTCAAAGCAGTTGTCGAACGCGGGGGGAATGTTTGAAAAAGATTTAGGAAAGACGATTGAAAAAGAGTTTGAAAAGAGCAACCAACGACACTTAAAATTTTGTTCAGGAAGTGGCGCCTCAAATTTGTATTTTTTTTATTAAAATCAAGAGCGTAACTAGTCATTTAAAAAACAAAAATAAAAAGGAAGAGCGGTTTTTTCTATTGATATTTGTGACGCTCATTGTAAAAGTGAATTATCTCCTTGAAACTGAATTTTAAAATAACTTTTTGCTAATTAAAGTGTAGGAAAAAATATATAGGCATTCATTCAAAGTTTTCTCTTTTTTATTGTTTAATACAAATCAAAGATATAATAATTTGAAGGAACATAGAAATCACTGTTATAGTGACATGTGTATAGTGTTTTAATCATAAGTAATTTCGTCATCAGATTTGGAATATCTATGGGCAGATTTTTGTAGTAATAGTGGTATATTGGCGGAATGTATAGTAGAAGATCAAGAATATCTTTCTTCTTTGCGTTAGTAACTAGTCGTTAGATGGATAGAGTGGGTCTTACCGAATATTGTGCAAGTGGGCCGGTCGTTCTTGCTTTTTTGCATAAATCTACTTTATATAAGGGTGTGTCGGGATTTAGTGTTTCTTTAAATTAAAATTGTAAAGGAGAATTTCTCTCAAACCTCAACCATCTAATATTTAGCCACTTAAAGTCGTAACCGCAAGTTGTTTTTATCTATTTGTAATATAATTTTCTAAAACAGTGGTACTTAAAAATTAGGCGTTTTTCATTTCAGTAACAACGAAATAAGTTTTTTTTGCGTTTAGCTGTTTTTATAATAGCGACCCATTGGTCTAGGCTATAAATTTTCCACGGTGGCGGCTAGCGCTCTCTATTATTCCAAATTCCCCTTCATTTGGAAGATAATAATGTCCAGATGCCATGAACTTGTAATCTATGGTGTCAATACTAGTGTCAGGGTCTTGTACAAGCTTTAAGAGGGAAAAAAATATCTTAATATTCCGGTTTTGTCTAGTGCAAGAATCGGAATACATAATGACATGATTATCTAAAGCCGCTTGAGTTTATAAGTGCTTAAGAAGAAATGCTGCTATGTGTTGAGAATCTCTTCCACCCAGAATCATTAAAATCCTCTAAATACATCAAAATAAACTATTAAAACACTTATACACACACACAAATATATATTAATTACACTATTAAAATGACTATAGACTTACTTCACTTTTATAATGACTATTTATAAACAACATATGAATTTTTTGAACGACACATATGGGAAAATGCAATTATTTCACGGCTTACCCGTGACATGAAAGTGACATTTTTTCATTCTAGAGATGAAAATATTTTCACATCTAGAGATGAAAATGAGCATTTTAAATTTATGATTTTCTCGATTAAAACACTAAACTAACCAAATTTGCATGGACTTTCTTATTAATTACTTCAATTTCAATGGAATATTTTATATACAAACGTAAAACGAGCCTGAAACTATTTAAAAAAACGAAATAAAATTAGTACATTTGACTTGAAAAGTATCACCTTCTATGAGAATGTAACAATATTATCATGGACATAAACAAACCGACGATTAAATTTGTAGTGACAGTTCCGATAGTTCGCTTCGAATTGGTTTTATTAATGTCGAATTATGGATTCTGCAACCGAATATCAGTAGAAAAAATTGTATTTACTACTCGAGATGAAAGCGTTTTTTTGGTTCGGTGTGATTGCTCCGCAAACTCCGACCTCACCACTCCGACCAAATAACACCACTTTCATCTCTCGTAAAATATACTATTTATCAACAAGAGGAGAAAAAAAAGTAATTTTGCGGCAATTCTTTTTGTTTAATTAAGTTCTCTTTAAGTTTACAACATTATATGTTTTTAGGGTTCCGTACCGAAAACGGAACCCTTATAAGATCACTTTGTTGTCCGTCTGTCTGTCCGTCTGTCCGTCCGTCCGTCTGTCTGTCTGTCAAGACCATTTTTCTCAGGAACGCGTTGAGGTTCAACAAAACACAAACAAGTTGAAATTTGTATCAAATACTCGGGTCTGCGGTCTCTTTCAGCTGTGAAATCAAACTTGTAAGTTAATGCGATTAAAAGATATGACCGTTTATGTCGCATATTTTGCGATTTCACAATGGAATCAAAACCTATAGGGTACTTTCCGTTGACCTAGAATCATGAAATTTGGTAAGAAGCGGTGTCTTAGAGCACATGTAAAGGGAAAAATCACAGGAATAATTACAAGAAAAATGCGAATTTGCTATTAGCAACTTATGAAAATACACTAATGTGTTGCGTGGTATTGTCAGGCACCAGAAGCATATGGGTTGCATACAGTTAGGTCCTCCTAAAGATACCTTACTTATAAGTTTGTACGGAACCCTCGGTGCGCGAGTCACAACTCGCACTTGGCCGATTTTTTTTTTTTTTTTCTCGACCTGTGTTAACAATTGGATTTGTTTTTAAGTTTTCTTTCGGTTGTTGTGCATTTTATAATTAAAAGTTATTGGTTCGTAACGTGTCTGTATAATTAATTCCAATCTCCACCAACACCAGACAAAACTACTAAGTAACCCAAACGCATTTCCTTTATCAATTCTAACCTGATTTGATGTGGTTTCTGAGACTTTTGTGGTTCTTCGTTTTATCAGGCGTGTATATCTAGCTAGGACGTAGTGAATCACTAAACTTTTTTCCATATATTTTAGGGAATATCATGAAAACATAATTCGGACTTGCTTACTCGTCTGATTTTTACCTCCAATAAAATGTTGTGTCGTGAGGTATTGCAGACCACGGCGACCCATCAACATTCAAATAATAAAGACAATAATAAATATTACATAAATATAGCGCAAATAAAATTGATTTATTTATATCGTAGTTTAAGGTTATATCGCTTACTTTTTATTTCTTTGATGTAATTTCTAGGCCACTGCAGTAAAAATATAGAATTTACACCGGCCAATTTTGCCCTTATTTTCACAGTTCAATTATCACCCATTTCAAAATTGAAACTAGTTGAATATCCCAAATCGTTGCGGATTTCTGCCACGACAGGCGCTGTGTTCGCTTTACACTATACCCTCACCATGCACTTCGCACATAGCGAATAGTCTCTACTTTTTGATGAGTTTATTTTTCCCACGTTTCTCTTTCTAGTATCCATCTATGACATGCGAAGATGGTGTCACGAACGCTATCTGCAAGACCACAGTATTCACAAAGACTATCGGCTGCCCTGCGCATATTATGCAGGTAGTCCCTAAAACAACCATGACCGCATAGCACTTCTGTAAGGTGAATATTCGTTTCACCATGCTTTCGTGACACCCATCGCATATATCAATACACCCAATACATCGCACCCATCGCATATAGCAATATCCATTGACATTAGGCATAAGGACAAGACTAGTGAGACAAGGCTAGACAGACAAGACTAGACATGCGGTACACAGACCATATAGCCAAAACAGTGAAAAAGGCAGCGCCTATAGTGACAGCTCTGGTACAGTTGATGCTGAACATTGGAGGGCCGAAGGAATTGAAACGGAAACTTCTCTACAACGTGGTACACTCAAACATTCTCTACGCGGCGGAAATATGGGCCGACGTAACGAAAAAGGTAGGAGCGAGAAATCAACTTACATGAAGTACATAGAAGAAGTGCCCTAAGAGCAATTTCTGCCTACAGAGCGGTTTCGGAGGCCGCGGCGCTGGTACTTGCAAGCACGCCCTCAATAGACTTACTGATTCGCGAGAAACAAGAAGTCTACGAAGTGCTCCAACAACACAGAGCGAAAAACGAAGTAAAACATGAGAGGGCGACCGTTAAGGAGAGAACGTGTAAGAGACTAATGGACCGATGGCACTGATGGAAAGTGAGCATAACTGGGATCATGTGTCCTTTGCTTTTTGACGGTCGTGAGCCTTCCGCTCAGCTGTTCCGTCGTCTTGTTGTTTGTTTCTGTGTGCGCATAACTGGGATGCAGTTCAAGCTTATATAACCGGAATCATGATGGGAAAAGAACAAATGGAGAGGGAATGGAAGGCGACCATAATATCGCACGACACACAAGGAAGCTAACATGGACGACTAGATATGTGACGAAAAGACCGAAAAATAGTTAAACACACGACTACATAATTAATACGACAGAAGACGAAAGGCGAAACCGAGACTAGGAAAGAACAACAAAAAGAAGGAAAAGGAAGCAATTAGAACAAACACCGCCACCCACCTGAAGTAATGCTCACGCAGGTGGAGTGTAGTAAAGAGACGGAGGAGGGGTTTTAGTGGGTATGCTGATCACGAAGAACTCGACCACAGAGCCCCACACTACACGGGTATGAAGACCCGGTGTGCAACTAAGCATTCCCCCTCCACCGAAAAAAAAAGAAAAAAAAAGACAAGACTAGACAGACAAGGCTAGATAGTCGAGATTAGACAGACAAGACTAGACAAACAAGACTATACAGACTAGACTAGACAAACAAGACTAGGCAAGCAAGAGTAGATAGACGAGGCAAGAAAGACTAATCTAGACTAGACGTAAAAGACTAGTTAGACAGGACTAAATAGACAAGACTAGAAGGACAAGGCTAGACAGACCAAACAGTCGAGACTGGATTCACAAGACTGGACAGACAAAAAGAATATACTTACAAGACTAGACAGACAAAAGTAGACAAACAAGACTAGACAGACAAGATTACACAGACAACTTTACATATCTACAGACAGAAACTCTTGTCTATATAGTTTTATCTAAGTTTTATCTAATATAAGATTCTTCAATGTCATTTAAAAGATTAATAGAATTAAAATTTTTGTCTTTAAACCCATTTGAAAAATTATAGAAATCTTTTGCTGACAAGTTGAAAAGCAATCCAGAATTAAGAAATGTGGTAGTCAATACTGTTGACGATGCAAGAAGGATTACTATAAGAAGAACTAAGGCGCTGATGCAACTTCCCGAGGCACAATACACAGAGTTCTTGGGTAATTTTCAAAAAATTCTGGCATTCTCTGATGAGGGCTATGGTTGGGACTCTGGTGCCCTCAATAACCTCTCTGTGAACCGGGAAATATTTCTCAATGTTTTAAATACTATGGGTACGAAAAAACACAGAGTTTTGGTGAAATCAACGGAAAATGGCGAAGTAAGTATTTCTCTATATTTTAAGTTAAAATAAGTTAGACAAAAGCAAGCGGTGATTACATAGGCAAGTCAGACTAGATACTCAAGTTTCTTTACAGAAGAGACAAACAAGTAAGTAAAATAAAGTAAATTCATTTCAGATAATCGGATGTTTCTGTTTGACTGAGATCGGTCATGGTTCGAATACGAAGGCTATGCGAACCACAGCAACCTACGATTTGGGAACAAAACAATTTATTCTAAATACTCCAGATTTTGGCCAAATGTTGGGCGACTTTGCTGGGACAAGCCGCAACTCATGCCATTGTCTATGCCCAACTTTACACACCCGAAGGGGTGTGTCACGGCTTGCACCAATTTGTTGTTCAAATTCGGGATACAAAGACACTTAGACCATTGCCTGGAATTACTGTTGGCGATATGGGAGAGAAGATCGGTTTGAATGGACTCGACAATGGGTAAGAAATGTTGATAAGATGTACGAATACATTGAAAGAATGATTGAAGTTCGGACAAATTCTTTTTAAGCCTATATCATGTTGAAGCTTCTAAGTTTTTTTATGGACATTTTTATTTTCTTTATTTCATCTCATAAATAGTTTATAAAAAAATATTTGACAATGATCACTTTATGTACATGTTTGCCGTTAACTCGAGGGGTCTCTGGAGAAAAGTCTCTGTAAAGTCTGAGTTCCCATTCCGTGGAGGAGTTGGGGGTAGAGGCTGTCGACGAGCCCCTTGACGTTGTTGTACTGGCCGCTGGGAAACTGGTAGGCCAGGGTGAGGTGGAGCGATTTGACGTGAGGCTCCAGACTGATGGTGGCATTCGAGACCTCCTTCACGTACTGCATCGCGATTCGCTTCAGGTAGTCTGCGTGCTGTGCCACGAAGAACCCCATGCAGTTGGGGCTGGTGTAAATCTCCAGTTTGAGGGGTTCGTTTAACGTTGCACCTTAACGTTAACGTTGCACCTTGCCGTTCTATCACCGACTTCAAGGTTTGAGCCAGGCGGGGACAATCCTCATCCGGAGCCTAGAAAAGCGAGAGCAGTGTGATTTGTGGCGTGAAGTTATGAGCCCCGTTCCATCCGCAATGTGCTAACGACAGATCCCAAAATGTCTGGAGTTCCTGCAAAAACAGGAACACTCTTGTCTGTCTACTCTTGTCCGTCTAGTCTTGTCTGTCTAGTCTTGTCTGTCTAGTCTTGTCTGTCTAGTCTTGTCTGTCTAGTCTTGTCTGTCTAGTCTTGTCTGTCTAGTCTTGTCTGTCTAGTCTTGTCTGTCTAGTCTTGTCTGTCTAGTCTTGTCTGTCTAGTCTTGTCTGTCTAGTCTTGTCTGTCTAGTCTTGTCTGTCTAGTCTTGTCTGTCTAGTCTTGTCTGTCTAGTCTTGTCTGTCTAGTCTTGTCTGTCTAGTCTTGTCTGTCTAGTCTTGTCTGTCTAGTCTTGTCTGTCTAGTCTTGTCTGTCTAGTCTTGTCTGTCTAGTCTTGTCTGTCTAGTCTTGTCTGTCTAGTCTTGTCTGTCTAGTCTTGTCTGTCTAGTCTTGTCTGTCTAGTCTTGTCTGTCTAGTCTTGTCTGTCTAGTCTTGTCTGTCTAGTCTTGTCTGTCTAGTCTTGTCTGGCTAGTCTTGTCTGGCTAGTTTTGTCTGTCTAGTCTTGTCTGTCTAGTCTTGTCTGTCTAGTCTTGTCTGTCTAGTCTTGTCTGTCTAGTCTTGTCTGTCTAGTCTTGTCTGTCTAGTCTTGTCTGTCTAGTCTTGTCTGTCTAGTCTTGTCTGTCTAGTCTTGTCTATCTAGTCTTGTCTGTCTAGTCTTGTCTGTCTAGTCTTGTCTGTCTAGTCTTGTCTGTCTAGTCTTGTCTGTCTAGTCTTGTCTGTCTAGTCTTGTCTGTCTAGTCTTGTCTGTCTAGTCTTGTCTGTCTAGTCTTGTCTGTCTAGTCTTGTCTGTCTAGTCTTGTCTGTCTAGTCTTGTCTGTCTAGTCTTGTCTGTCTAGTCTTGTCTGTCTAGTCTTGTCTGTCTAGTCTTGTCTGTCTAGTCTTGTCTGTCTAGTCTTGTCTGTCTAGTCTTGTCTGTCTAGTCTTGTCTGTCTAGTCTTGTCTGTCTAGTCTTGTCTGTCTAGTCTTGTCTGTCTAGTCTTGTCTGTCTAGTCTTGTCTGTCTAGTCTTGTCTGTCTAGTCTTGTCTGTCTAGTCTTGTCTGTCTAGTCTTGTCTGTCTAGTCTTGTCTGTCTAGTCTTGTCTGTCTAGTCTTGTCTGTCTAGTCTTGTCTGTCTAGTCTTGTCTGTCTAGTCTTGTCTGTCTAGTCTTGTCTGTCTAGTCTTGTCTGTCTAGTCTTGTCTGTCTAGTCTTGTCTGTCTAGTCTTGTCTGTCTAGTCTTGTCTGTCTAGTCTTGTCTGTCTAGTCTTGTCTGTCTAGTCTTGTCTGTCTAGTCTTGTCTGTCTAGTCTTGTCTGTCTAGTCTTGTCTGTCTAGTCTTGTCTGTCTAGTCTTGTCTGTCTAGTCTTGTCTGTCTAGTCTTGTCTGTCTAGTCTTGTCTGTCTAGTCTTGTCTGTCTAGTCTTGTCTGTCTAGTCTTGTCTGTCTAGTCTTGTCTGTCTAGTCTTGTCTGTCTAGTCTTGTCTGTCTAGTCTTGTCTGTCTAGTCTTGTCTGTCTAGTCTTGTCTGTCTAGTCTTGTCTGTCTAGTCTTGTCTGTCTAGTCTTGTCTGTCTAGTCTTGTCTGTCTAGTCTTGTCTGTCTAGTCTTGTCTGTCTAGTCTTGTCTGTCTAGTCTTGTCTGTCTAGTCTTGTCTGTCTAGTCTTGTCTGTCTAGTCTTGTCTGTCTAGTCTTGTCTGTCTAGTCTTGTCTGTCTAGTCTTGTCTGTCTAGTCTTGTCTGTCTAGTCTTGTCTGTCTAGTCTTGTCTGTCTAGTCTTGTCTGTCTAGTCTTGTCTGTCTAGTCTTGTCTGTCTAGTCTTGTCTGTCTAGTCTTGTCTGTCTAGTCTTGTCTGTCTAGTCTTGTCTGTCTAGTCTTGTCTGTCTAGTCTTGTCTGTCTAGTCTTGTCTGTCTAGTCTTGTCTGTCTAGTCTTGTCTGTCTAGTCTTGTCTGTCTAGTCTTGTCTGTCTAGTCTTGTCTGTCTAGTCTTGTCTGTCTAGTCTTGTCTGTCTAGTCTTGTCTGTCTAGTCTTGTCTGTCTAGTCTTGTCTGTCTAGTCTTGTCTGTCTAGTCTTGTCTGTCTAGTCTTGTCTGTCTAGTCTTGTCTGTCTAGTCTTGTCTGTCTAGTCTTGTCTGTCTAGTCTTGTCTGTCTAGTCTTGTCTGTCTAGTCTTGTCTGTCTAGTCTTGTCTGTCTAGTCTTGTCTGTCTAGTCTTGTCTGTCTAGTCTTGTCTGTCTAGTCTTGTCTGTCTAGTCTTGTCTGTCTAGTCTTGTCTGTCTAGTCTTGTCTGTCTAGTCTTGTCTGTCTAGTCTTGTCTGTCTAGTCTTGTCTGTCTAGTCTTGTCTGTCTAGTCTTGTCTGTCTAGTTTTGTCTGTCTAGTCTTGTCTGTCTAGTCTTGTCTGTCTAGTCTTGTCTGTCTAGTCTTGTCTGTCTAGTATTGTCTGTCTAGTCTTGTCTGTCTAGTCTTGTCTGTCTAGTCTTGTCTGTCTAGTCTTGTCTGTCTAGTCTTGTCTGTCTAGTCTTGTCTGTCTAGTCTTATCTGTCTAGTCTTGTCTGTCTAGTCTTGTCTGTCTAGTCTTGTCTGTCTAGTCTTGTCTGTCTAGTCTTGTCTGTCTAGTCTTGTCTGTCTAGTCTTGTCTGTCTAGTCTTGTCTCTCTAGTCTTGTCTGTCTAGTTTTGTCTGTCTAGTCTTGTCTGTCTAGTCTTGTCTGTCTAGTCTTGTCTGTCTAGTCTTGTCTGTCTAATCTTGTCTGTCTAATCTTGTCTGTCTAGTCTTGTCTGTCTAGTCTTGTCTGTCTAGTCTTGTCTGTCTAGTCTTGTCTGTCTAGTCTTGTCTGTCTAGTCTTGTCTGTCTCGTCTTGTCTGTCTAGTCTTGTCTGTCTAGTCTTGTCTGTCTAGTCTTGTCTGTCTAGTCTTGTCTGTCTAGTCTTGTCTGTCTAGTCTTGTCTGTCTAGTCTTGTCTGTCTAGTCTTGTCTGTCTAGTCTTGTCTGTCTAGTCTTGTCTGTCTAGTCTTGTCTGTCTAGTCTTGTCTGTCTAGTCTTGTCTGTCTAGTCTTGTCTGTCTAGTCTTGTCTGTCTAGTCTTGTCTGTCTAGTCTTGTCTGTCTAGTCTTGTCTGTCTAGTCTTGTCTGTCTAGTCTTGTCTGTCTAGTCTTGTCTGTCTAGTCTTGTCTGTCTAGTCTTGTCTGTCTAGTCTTGTCTGTCTAGTCTTGTCTGTCTAGTCTTGTCTGTCTAGTCTTGTCTGTCTAGTCTTGTCTGTCTAGTCTTGTCTGTCTAGTCTTGTCTGTCTAGTCTTGTCTGTCTAGTCTTGTCTGTCTAGTCTTGTCTGTCTAGTATTGTCTGTCTAGTCTTGTCTGTCTAGTCTTGTCTGTCTAGTCTTGTCTGTCTAGTCTTGTCTGTCTAGTCTTGTCTGTCTAGTCTTATCTGTCTAGTCTTGTCTGTCTAGTCTTGTCTGTCTAGTCTTGTCTGTCTAGTCTTGTCTGTCTAGTCTTGTCTGTCTAGTCTTGTCTGTCTAGTCTTGTCTGTCTAGTCTTGTCTGTCTAGTCTTGTCTGTCTAGTCTTGTCTCTCTAGTCTTGTCTGTCTAGTTTTGTCTGTCTAGTCTTGTCTGTCTAGTCTTGTCTGTCTAGTCTTGTCTGTCTAGTCTTGTCTGTCTAGTCTTGTCTGTCTAATCTTGTCTGTCTAATCTTGTCTGTCTAGTCTTGTCTGTCTAGTCTTGTCTGTCTAGTCTTGTCTGTCTAGTCTTGTCTGTCTAGTCTTGTCTGTCTAGTCTTGTCTGTCTAGTCTTGTTTGTCTAGTCTTGTCTGTCTAGTCTTGTCTGTCTAGTCTTGTCTGTCTAGTCTTGTCTGTCTAGTCTTGTCTGTCTAGTCTTGTCTGTCTAGTCTTGTCTGTCTAGTCTTGTCTGTCTAGTCTTGTCTGTCTAGTCTTGGCTGTCTAGTCTTGTCTGTCTAGTCTTGTCTGTCTAGTCTTGTCTGTCTAGTCTTGTCTGTCTAGTCTTGTCTGTCTATTCTTGTCTGTCTAGTCTTGTCTGTCTAGTCTTGTCTGTCTAGTCTTGTCTGTCTAGTCTTGTATGTCTAGTCTTGTCTGTCTAGTCTTGTCTGTCTAGTCTTGTCTGTCTATTATTATATAATTCTGTCTGTCTATAATTATAAATTTTTTTTACAGTGGGTACAATGTTGAGGCTACAGTAGCAGGTGACACAATGAGGGTGGCTGTCATCAAGGGGTGTCTTTAGGGTGGGGTCCTATCTCCACTGCTTTGGGACATGGTTGTTGATAGCCTGCTTGTGTCACTAAATAATAAAGGATTTTACACCCAAGGCTATGCGAATGACATAGTCATTCTCATCGGGAGTAAAATTCCCTCTATAATAGCAGCGCTTATGCAAGAAGCACTGAACGTGGTGGAGAGTTGGTGCAGGGGGGTCGACCTTCGGGTCAATCCCCAAAAATCCACTCTAGTACCATTCACTAGAATGAGAAAACGGATAGGCTAAAGCCCCCAATTTTCTATAACGAGCATCTAAAGGTGAGTGATGAAGTCAAGTATCTAGGTGTAATCCTGGATGCCAAAGTGACTTGGAATCAACACGTAAAGAAAGCTACCAACAAGTGTAAAATGGCACTTATGATGACCAAAAGAACACTTGGAAAAACATGGGGACTGAAACCAAGCATGGCGTACTGGCTATACACTATGGTAGTTTTATGGTATTTTAGACCCATTTTGACATATGGCTCCACAGTATGGTGGACCAAAGTGAAGCAAAAACAGGGCGTCAAAGAACTCTCCTATGTTCAAAGACTGGCCTGTTTAGCAATTACGGGAACGATGAAAACCGCCCCAACTGCGGCTCTGGAGGTGATCCTAGGCCTTCCTCCCCTGGATATCTTTATCATGGGCGAGGCAAGGATGGGAGCTTTCAGATGCATAGGCAAGGGCACATGGGAATCTCTGGCGAGGTCAGACCACACCATGATATCGAATGTCATATCAGAACCGTACCTCAATATAGAGGGCGATTCGCTGCCTAAAAGGCTGTCATTCGATCTACCCTTCGAAATACATCTACGATGGACAGAAGGCAATCAAATAACCACTTGCCGAAGAGGACTGGACTGGTATACAGACGGGTCCAAGAAGGACAGTGGTACTGGTGCAGGAATATATGGACTGTCCCTGGGGTGCAGCTTATCTATACCCCTGGGGACACATGCCACAGCATTCCAAGCAGAAATACATGCTATCATGGCCTGTGCCCGTGAAAATTTGAGAATGGACTACAAAAGTAGAAACATCCGCATTTTTACGGACAGTCAGGCTGTGATTAATGCTCTAGCGTGTCACGAAATCAAATCCAAGACAGTATGGAACTGTCTTCAGGACCTAAAAGCCCTGACAAAGCATAACAAGGTCACACTCGCTTGGGTGCCTAGTCACACAGGACTGGTGGGTAACGAAATGGCGGGTAACACAAGATGGAGGCTGCAAGGTAAACATCATTGCTGAAAGCGGACCCTACATTACAAAGACCACGACCCGTGTGGTCTAACACACAGCAAACGAATGGTAGCTAAACCATCGGCTACTCTAACTGCTGAAATCCTGCAACTGCCAAGGAAGCAGATCGCAATTGTGGTAGCCCTACTTACAGGACACTGCCCTCTACGAGAACACCTGCATAAAATGGGTATCTGGAAAGATGAACCTTTATGCAGGTTATGCTATGAGGAGGACGAAACCGCCGCCCATATAATCTTCCACTGTGAAGCAATTGCACGTAGGAGACACAAGCTTGATATTACAGCTGAAAGAGTTCCCGTGATAAACATGGTACATAGAATCCTGGACCTATTAGAGGGACTGGATCTATTTGCATGAACAAAACAATGTGAGGAAATACAATAGGCCAATGAGTCGCAGTGTTTTAAGGGCTAACCCCCCTGGACCCACATTGGTTAGAGAGAGAAAAAAATACAGTGGGCCGATTTCTATGCATGCCAGTTTATTTTATCATTCAATTCCACTGATGAAAGACTGAAGTTTTATTTTTAAAATATACTGACTGTTACTGAGTTGATAAAAATAGATAAATCATTTTCGCGAACAAATCATTAAAATAGAAACCATTTATTAAGACTAGACTAACAATATACACTTTATGAATAGACCGTTCATGCCTATCATGTCCGATTCCTATTGTCTGGTCTGTATGTTTTCGTACTTTTGTCTGATAGATTAAATTAGACTAGTAAAGTATTAAAATAGTTATAACCAAACAAATTAGTTCTACATACATTACAACTACAGAAATTGGATTAGACTATACAATTTAGTTTACATTGAACTAGATGGGATAAAACAGGTATATTTATCCATATTAGACTATTCAGGCTGATAGACAGAACTCTATATGTAAACAAGACTAGTTTCATCAAATCCCTCAATTTTTCTTACAGATTCTTAATATTCAATCACGTCCCGGTTTCCCGTGACTCATTGCTTAGCAAGAAGAGTGATGTAACAGAAGATGGTAAATATGTGAGCACATTCAAAGATCCAAATAAACGTTTTGGAGCTGCTTTAGCCACCGTCTCTCAAACCAGAATCAACATTACAGGAAAGTGCATTGCTTATTTGATCAATGGCATCACTATTGCCTTGCGTTATGCTGCTGTCCGGAAACAATTTGGACCAGAGAAAAAAGAAGAGATTCCCATTTTAGAATATCAAACACACGTAAGAATTAACAAGTTTATATAGACTGTATGAATTTGACTGGGTTTTATTGATTTTGTGTTTCTTATAGCAACATCGGCTGCTACCTCATTTGGCTGGTGCTTTTGCGCTGAAATTCTTCATGCTGTTTATCACTGAACAACAAATTTCAAGTTTTATAAACCAGATGATGGGTGTGAAAACTGGTTTGGAGGAGGAGTATGGATTTGAATTCCATGCAATTTCTTCATCATGTAAACCGATAGCAACTTGGTTTGTTTCAGTTGCTCTTGCCGAGTGCAGACAAGCTTGTGCTGGACACGGATATCTCAAAGGTAAATAACTCTATCTTTCCACATATTTTTTAAATGATTTTTATAGCTGCTGGTATTGGAAGATTGCAAAATGACAGTGATGCATTTTGCACATTCGAAGGAGAAAATCACGTTTTGATCCAACAAACTAGTAATTGGTTATTGAAGTTCTGGCCATTAGTTCTTCAAGGGAAACATATTTCTTCCCCATTAGGTTCCATTGACTTTTTAAGCAATGGAAAAGAGATTTTAAATGACAAGTTTGTTGCTGAAAGCTTTCAACAAATCGCTCAACCAGAATGTGAGAAAGCTGAAAATATCTAAAAGTGTCATTGTGGTTATATGATGTGTTTGTTTGTAGATATCTTGAGGATGTATCAATGGCTGATCTGTCATTTGTTAAAGATTTCTGCTGAGAAATATAATAGGACTATGAAGGAAAGTAATTCGTCCTTCGTTGCTAAAAACAATAATCAAGTATTTTATGCGAAAAATTTGGCAATTGCTTATATTAATGTAAGTTTTCTTTTACAATAAAATTTTTAGTGCGCATTTGGATCTCAGAAACCAAGATAAGTCTAGAACTGTCTGTTTAGCCTAGGAAGTACTTGTTTTGTCATTTGGTCTGCCGTTTATGTACATTGTACACTGTACTGTCTCCCTAGTTGATTTGTAGATTGTAGATTTCGGTGATGTCTTGTACTGCGATCTTTATAGATTTATTGTACCCCACGCTCTTCCTCTAATCGTTGGTGTACATAAACATTTAGAGCGTCTTCTCTAGTTCTGATTCCTTTATTAATTTCAGGATCTGGGCGGGATTCAAGGATTGTCAATCTTCCTCGTTCAAGCAGTGAGCCCCAAGGTACACCTATCTCTTACGAAGTAGTGCTCTACATTCCTTTAGCAGATGTTTCCTCTGATGAACTGCAGAAACTGCTATTATCATCTTCCTCTAGGCCTAGGATCTTGAGGTGTTTGCTAAGTCCACGGTTGGACTTCTGTCAGAATTCTAAGCTTGTTCCTGTTTAGTTTCAGGCAAAATTTTGTTCTTTTCTGATCAAAAGATTCTAGCATTACTTTCGATTGTCTAAGTCTTGAAAGATCCTTCCAGGTTTCATCCACTGTTTCCTTATTTCTTTATCTAAACTTTTGTGGATGGTGTTCATACTCACACCGTTGAAGGGTACCGGACCTATAAACGGATTACTAGATCACTTGCTATTTAGGTGAAAGGCTTCCACATTTCCCTCTATACCCAGTGGATCTGATTATCTGATAGTATATAGGCTAATAAAGTCTTAATGGTCGCTTGACTATCTGACAAGATAGCAATTCGTTTTTTGCAATTGTTCCTGTCGAGGTTAAATTGCGCACATTTTTCGATTGCATACACACCTGCTTGGAAGATATTTGGGTAATTTTCCATGGATTAAATGTATTTAGTACGAGGTCCAAATACCCTTCATCTTTGAAACATATGTGTACCACATTACGGCACTAAGTAGTATGCTGAGGATTTATCGCTACATTCAGCTTTACTGCACAATGCTGTGTAGTTTATTTACCTAGAAATGGTATTTGTATACCATTTCGTCTTTTGGTACTTTCAGCCAGGCAATTTTGGCAGCGAGGCTGTTCCGGTCTCTGCTCCCGATCATTTTACCTCTGCCTATTCCTTCTTTGCAGAACCTTAAAATCGCCGATCTGACTATCCCCTTCACGACAAGATGCAACGGATTCAGACCTAGTAGCAGTTCTATTGCTACTGCCTGGCATGACTCCATCGCCCCCGTGATGCAGACATATACCGGTCTTTGAATCCTCTCAAGCTGCTTCTTCATACAGACCAGCTTGCTTCCACTTTCCTACGCTATTGCACCGTAAGCGTTCGCAGGTCTCACTATCATAGTGTACATCCATCGCAGGATTGTGAGGTTACAACCCCACGTTTTTCCTGTAAGATTTATGGACACCATTAGAGCGCGTTTGGATTTAACTACCACTTCCTCACCGTGTCTGTTTCATAGGAACTTGCTATCTAATGTTATTTGCTCTACCCAAATATTTGCTATACCCAGATAATTTATCTTCTGTTTGTATTGTAGTACCCTCCCATCTAACAATATGGGCTGTAGCCCGTTTAGTTTTCTCTTCCTATTAAAGGCCATCACCATGGTTCTCTTTGGGTTGAGTCTAATCCCATTATTTGATACCATATACTCGTTACTTTGAGGCCTATCTATACGATTTATAGTTTCCCTAGTATCATGAGTTTACTTTTACCTGTATACTCTTGTCTGTTCAGTTTTGTCAACTTAATCCATTGTGTCTAGTCCTGTCAGTCTAGTCTCTCTGTTATAATCTGTCTAGTTTTTTCTTTATTGTCTTGTCTGTCTTGTCTTCATTGCCTAGCCTTGCCTACTTAGTTTTGTAAACTTCGTCTTGTCTGTCCAATCGTGCCTAGTCTGTTTACTGTTGTGTTGTCCGCGTGGTCTTGTCTGCTTAGCCTTGTCTGGTCTGTTTAGCCTTTGTCTCTTCACTTTTCTTTGCTTGCTGTGTATATTATAAATATACTGCCACATTTGATAATCAATAATTAATTATAGTCAATATAATTAGTCAAATAATTAGTCAATAATAATTAATTCGTTTTATAGCATTTTATTTTACAAAGATTTCTAATTCGAATCAATGAAGTTGAAGATCCGGCAAGTAAAAACGTATTGGTGCGTTTATTCGGGCTGTATGGTCTCTTTACCTTAGAGAAACACATTGGCCACTTGTATCAAGGCGGATTTTTCTGTGGCGAGAAACCAGCAGTGATGTTACAAGATGCAATTTTGAAGCTTTGCAGTGACCTCAAAGACGATTCCATTGCCTTAGTGGATGTTATTGCTCCAGACGATTACACTTTGAATTCAGTTTTAGGAAATTCCGATGGACAAGTAAGTTGAAATGCATCAAGAAAAGTAAGAAACTTTAATATATGATTATTGTTTGTGATTTTAGGTTTACGAGCATTTAAAAAATAGTATGATAGGACTTACCACTAGACCCACTTGGTGGAAGGATATTTTGCAACAAAATCCTTCAAAATTATAGTTTATCGCAGTTTATCTTAACCATACACTAAATTAGGTAATTAAAATATTTTAAGAGCAAATGGTCAGTCCTTCTTAATATATCTGTTCAACTATGGCTCATCCTGTGGACAACTTGCTATATTAATTGTCCGCATTGACAAAGCGAGTTTCGTCTCCATTGAGATTCGCCAGAATAATAACACAAACCTTAGATTTACCTGAAGTTTCTAGTGTTGTCAACAGTGTTAAGGTAGTCTTAATAGCTGCTTTAATTGTGTTACCGATGATTTCCTGTTCATTGTATGGGATAGAGATAGCAATTCATGCACAGCCTTTAGGATAGTTCTTGGAGAATCTAGTTGGATGAGAAGTTTATAGTGTTTAATAACACTTTTTTGTAGTTTTTTGCCAATTAGCTGTAATTCCAATTTATCTTCGTTTTTCTTAAAAGAATTATAGACTTAAGAATTGAATTTCTTGCGTTTGTGGTTTAATGTCATATTATCAATTGTAATTAAAATTACATTTTGCAAAATGCTTATATTTTTTCCAAAACTTTCTAGCGACAGGTCTATCTTTAAAAAAACTTGAATTTTTTACATCAGTATTGGAAGACTGCCGAGCAGATTTGCAAAACCACTTAAAATCCATTTACAAGTGCAAAACAAGTTAATAGGATCACCAATATATACAGGAAAAGTTTTATTATTATTATTATTTTGTGCGACAATATGCGGTAGACCAACGAAACTCTGCTGTGTTTCAGATTTTCTACAGTGTGTTGTATTCAGTTCCCTATTTATTGTCTGACTGTTGTTATCTAAACGGTTTTTGAAGGAGATCAGCGAGGGTAAGTTGACAGTCTCCTGGTCCTATCTCTACTCTATTGCTCTGAAAGTTCTCACCACACAGCTTGAAACATCTTTCCTAGGAAAGTTTCTTGCTGTGCCCTCTGAGTTGATTTCGATCGCTGCTGTAAGGAAAATAGTATGGTACGTGGTAGTGGCCATCCAGTATTTTGTGGACCAGGATAAAATCTCCGCTCAGACTGCGCTCTAGTAAAGATGATAGACTTAGTTTGGTGTAACGAATTTTATGCGGAAAATCACCCAATTCATGATTCTGGTGATTCGTCGTTGCACATGTTCCAGTAGTACAATGACTTTATGTTTTGTATAGGCGCAGTATAGTACCCCCAGAGTGGCTTTTAAATGTCCTTTGAATACGATAGATCAGAGAATTTGCCCTTTTTACTATTTTGGCGATGTGTCAATCCCACATGAAATCCTGGGTCATTATAGTCCCTAGATCATTTTATTGAATTAAGTTATTGAGTGTGCTTCCTTTTGAGGTATAGCTAATATAGGGTTTTTAGGTCCAATGTGCCGTATAGTATTGGCAATCTTTTCAATAAGGGTTGCCCATCTACATAGATCGCTTGTAAAGATTTTCCAATTTGCCATCCCGATTGCGCGTCCTCCACCACGCTGCCTCCACCAGCCACCTTGTCCTCGGTTTGCGACGTGGTCTGCGTCCTCCTGTCGTGACTTTCAGTTTCCTTTTAGGGCGCCTAATGACCTCCATTCTGTTTATGTGTCCTGCATGTTAGTGTTGACTATTTATGTATCCTGCACATGTGTCCTATCGGTTTTTTGGCAAGAGGAGGTGCTTTTCTGCAATTAGGGAATTGCGTATTGTGCAAGATTAAAAAGTTGCGAAAAGATTAAATCGGTTTTGGGAGATTAATGCACGGGTTACGGCTCAAGAAAACTTAGTAATGACTCCAGAAGATTAAGTATCGGACATTTGTTGCAATTATTAAAAATTTTGAGATTATTTATATCCGAGAACTTATGATTACATTCGAGACAATGGTTTGAAAAAGAACTAGTTTAAGTGTTCCTTAATTAAATTCAGTGCAAGTATGGATTACCACGTAGCAACGGTCGCAACCATTCTATTCATTAATTCAGCTATACGGCATCCCAGGCCAAATTATACAAAATGTTCATGAAAAAATATCATTTCATATCCCAAGATATCTGATATTCCATTCAGAATGCCTTCGGTCCATAGTCATACTCAAATATATGAATATTAAAACCCGCTCAATGTTTTCGGCCGCAAAATCGGGCATAAAATCTGACCAACACACATGGATTAGATCCGAAATCCAAAATCTTCATCGGAGGAGAGATGTTATTCAACATTATCTTAGGATATTACATTCAGAGTTAACATACCAGGTGGGCGAAAACAGAGGGATTATTAAAGATGAATTCTCAAAAAACGCTTGGAAACGTCAACTTTGTATGTGACGGGGACACCTTTTACAAGAAAATTTGTAGACAAATCACTTTACCCCTTCGCGCTGGTACCACAACTTCTAAAATTTTAAATGGCACGGTGGGGTAAGTTATACCTCATTTGAAAGAACTTTTAGCCCTAAATACTAAACGGCTAAAATTTTCTAAATCTATGGATTCCTTTTCGAGATTATTTAATTACAAGTTATGAACGCGTTTTTAGTTTCTGTCGTTGAAAGGAAGTTCAATTGTTCAATCTGTCCTTACTGGGAAAAGTGAAGAAAAAAAAAACACCATTCAACGCCTGAAGAGATTTTTATTAGTCTAATGAATACTCAAATTATTTCTTTTTAAGACATGTACACATGATTTTTTATTCATTTAATTTAATTTTTTAATTTAACTATTTATTGCTCAACAGTTTATATGACCAATGACAGAGATATTAAAAGATTAGTTACAACTAAACAATAATAGATTTCATTTTTTTTTAATATGTACAAACAAGGTAACACAGGTTGGGCACATATAACAATTAAACATAAATAAAAATAAAGAATAAAAAAAAAATAAGTAAGTAAACAATTAATATAAACATTTAACAAGGCATACAAATTCAAAACAAAATAGGATAATATACAAATGTATCCTGAATAAGAGGATTAGAATAAAACACTAGTCTGCTATGCTTTTGAGGGCTTTAGTTTTAAATGCCGCGAAGGTCCCAAAAATGTCACACTCAAGGCTAATTGAATTCTACAAAGAGCAAATCTTAAACAGTGGCGGAATTAAGGATATTGAACCGGTATATGGCGGGTTATAAAAAGAGTCCGTTTGTTTACTCGCAACTCTAGGCACTAAGAAATTAAGATTGTTCATAATTTCAGGAGAGTCAATGACGCCATGAATGGCCTTATATAAAGAGAAGACCCGCTAGAGAACGTCGAGACTTCAGTTGTAGAAACCCGAACTCACCGAGCAGCGATGAATGATCAATATGAAGCGGAGGAAAAACTCCGAATGTCTTAAACCAGAGCAATTTTAAAAATTTCCTCTGAATAACTTCCAAAGCGGCGGTATACTTTTTGAAGTAAGGATCCCAAATAATTGATCCATATTCTAAAATGGATCTTACATAAGTGTGGTAGAGCACCCTTAGCACCAAATTATTGTTAAAACCCAGAGAATTTCGAATTATGAATCCTAGAGCTTTCGCGGCCTTGGACACAGTTAAGAAAATATATTGCACAAAAGAAAGATGACAGTCAAAAGTAATACCCAGGTCTTTGACTGTTTCAAGGCGATCAAGCTGGACATTAAATAAGGTATACCTGAATTTGAAGGGGTGCAGAAGCCGGGTAAAAGTGACAATTTTGCATTTGCTAAGATTAAGACCTAACTGGTTGCCATCGCACCAATTTTTAAGAATTTTCAGGTTTGCTTGTAAAACCAAACAGTCATCGGGGTGCTTAATAGATATGAAAATCTTAAGGTCGTCGTAAATAGCAAAGGACCTAAGTTGAACACCGGAGGTGGCAACGAATTCTGTCGAGGCATATCCGCAATGAAAAACAAACTGCGACCGATTTGCAAGGTAAGAGGAGAATAAATCAATTAGGTTGGTTGGAAACCCAAAAGAGTGAAGCTTCTTAATAATGACTGCGTGATCTATGGAGTCAAATGCTTTAGAAAAATCAGTGTAAATGAAATCAACCTAACCCCTATTAGCAATATTGCAGATAATTTTTTATTCTACACTCAGATGCAAAAAAACCGGGTCATTGGATTATTTTTTAATTTTGATATTGTTTTAGTACTTTGTATAAAACTTTCAGTGTTTTACAATCAAAGAGACCATCAGGATATAGAAAAAACAACATATGGTACTTATCAGTTTATTTAATGAACATTAATAAGTGAAAACGATTATGTACATAAACACGAAAGAAAGTGCATTTCGACAAAATAAACCTTACAGAGATTAATAATGAAAATTTCAGCTGAATAAGATTTGACTACTTCGTATTGCCTCCTCGAGTCCTAACTATTGCCTGCACAAGGCGGCCCATGCCACAAATGAGCTAATGCATATCATTTTGTGGAATATTCTGCCATTCTACCTGAAATGCCAGACGAAGCACGTTTATTGTGGTTGGTGCAACTGCACGTCCTCTAATACGCCTTCCAGGCATGTCCCAAACATATTCTATAGCATTCCTTTAGGGGGTACATGCAGGCCAGTTGAATTTTCTTATTCCAACTGCATCCCAGTATTGGGATTTCGGGAAATGGGACTACCTAATTTTCCAAAACCTCAATATACCCCTGTCCAGTCAGCGATCCTTCATAAATGACAACCAATTCGATGTAGGCATCCATTGATATTCCTGCCCATGCCACCAGGGAACCTTAAAGCTGCACTCCGAAAATCGTTTCCCCGTTCGTCTCCATACTCGTTCTCTTCCATCTGGCGAATGTAGGCAGAATCTAGACTCGTCAGTAAACAGTACAGTCCAGCATTGTGCCAATATACAATTTAAATGCTCGCGAGAAAATTAGTATGGCTTCTCGGTGATGTGTTAGTAATTTAGATCCAGCTGCTGCGCTACAAGATTTTAAGGCTACTTTGCATCCTTCGACAAACTGTCCACACACTCATAGCTGTACCACGAACCTCACAGAGTTGGTTTCTGGTCTCCACTGAAGTCACATGACGATTTTGTAGAGTAGTACGAACGATAAGTCGGTCATCGATAGCTGTTGTTTTTCGTTTCCTGCCAGATCCTGGTCAGAGTATTTCTGCCGGTCTCCCTAAACCGCTCAGGTGCTCTTTGGATGGTAGAAAGACTGACATGAAGGAATCTAGACACCTTCTTCCATTTGCCACAAGAGCAGCTTTTGCACCATCTTCAGCACTTAGAACCATAGTCGACACACCAATCTGCCCTGAGAATGACAATTAATCAAAAATAAACAACTCAACTCTGTAACCACCTTGATCCTGTGCATAATGTCAAATGAGCAATAGGTAGTGAAGAACACATATCTTTAAATTTTATTTTCGCTTATTAATGTTCATTAGGTTTTTGTTTCTACATCCTGATGGTCTATTTGATTGTAAAACACAAAAAGTTTTATTCGAAGTACTAAAAGAACATTTTTTGCATCTGAGTATGTCTGTACTTTTTATTAGTCTCTTACCACCTAACAGATCCCATTCGATCTTCATTTAAGCTGCTTTTTTAATTGTCGTGTTTCAAAATACGCACTGGTTGAAATAATCGCGTTGTTTTTCAAAAATGGTGAGAACGGCAATTGTACGGCAAACTTATTTAACCTTCCGTAAACCACGTGGGTAAAAGTTGAGTCCTGCACTATGTGGGGTTTCCTATACCCCATATATCATTCTATCTATATATATATATATATATATATATATATATATATATATATATATGTGTTGTATTGTTTTCTCGGGGATTCCGCGTTGATGCTGAGGGTTGGCTCTGAAAAGAACCGGATTCTCGACTTTTCGGCGAACTAACATTCGCCATTCTCAAGAGATATATGCGTCCGTACGGGCCAACCGTTCGACGCATACTAGTATGACGCATACGACGTATGACGACGTATGACGCATACAGTATGCGTCGAACGGTTGACCCGTACGGACGCATATATCTCTTGAGAATGGCGAATGTTAGTTCGCCGAAACGTCGAGAATCCGGTTCTTTTCAGAGCCAACCCTCAGCATCAACGCGGAATCCCCGAGAAAACAATACAACACAGGTATCTATCCGCGAAAACCTCAAATACAACATATATATATATATATATATATATATATATATATATATATATATAGAGAGAGAGAGAGAGAGAGAGAGAATATCTTTTTAAAGTTTATTTTATACATATTTATATTGTTTTTGGACTATTAGGAGATCGAAATAAAATAAATTTGTTAAGTAAAATAAACATTTTTAATATCTGTAGGCATTGTAACAAAAATAGTACTTTTTACAATATACTAATTGAGTAAGGTACCGTCCCTGAACTCGAAAGGGGTCAAAAAATCAAGATTTTTTGAAAATTAAGAAAAATTGTGTAAAAATGCGGTTTACGTCTTGATTTTTTTCCGGTTAATTGACCAAAAAATTAGGTTTTTTTAGACGAGCCTTACAAAGTTCCGCCACAGCAGGGGGGCGGCTGTAGGTGCATTTTAAATTTTTCACTTCAAAACTCCGTTCCTCTTGCGCGTCGAAACGGGAAATTGTTCTTTTCTGTTGTAAAACTGAACGGGCCTTCGACCCATGTTCGTCTGCCGCACGCAAGTCCCACACGGCGTCCGCCAGGTGCCAAAAACAGGAGAAAATTGCAGATTTCGGCGACTCTGTCTCTTGATTAGCAACACATAGCAACATCAAAATTCGCAATTTTTCAGAAATTTCTACAAGAAAACGAAGATTTCACACCTTTCTTTTAGCAGATTCTTAAATATTTTAGCATTTTAGCAGATCCATTTTACATCAGAAACAGTTGCTTCCGTTCACATTTGAAATCTAAAATATATTTCATAAACCGTAATATTTACAAGTTTTTTTAAGAATAATTGGAGCTTTTAAATTGAATTTAGATTCCAACGGTACAACACACGTCTTCCTCGGATGTATAGCAACAGAGTTATTGGCGAAAAACTGTCAGTTTTACCATTTCAATGCGGAAAGAACAGCCATTTCAATATTTATCGGCATTTTCCATTCAAATTCCAATACTCATTCCAACTCATCAAGTTCTATTAAAATATGTTGCATGAATTTTCTGCGGCTGACGGTCCGGACGTGGCCGACGTTTGAAATCTCCCTCCAACTGTTTACTTGATTTTCCAACATTTGCCTTTTTTCATTTACCTACATTTCTAAGAAATTCTTCTAGCATGAATCGATAGAGTAAACTTTCCTCTACCAGTGAAGCATATTTTATCATTCCATTGCAAACCGTTTTCCAAGGATTTTTTTTCAATGCAATTCATTTGCCATTATTCGGGATGGCTAGCAACGGTTGCATAAGCAACTCCGCCCCCGAAGTTTCCTTGCATTTTCCGTGGTGAATGGTGTCCGGGAAAATTATATATCTCAGATTTGTTAAAGTTGGAAAATTCTACATTAGAAACAATTGAATATTCTTGCAAATTCACACTTTTACTTGAGTAAAAGTAAGCTCGGCCATATTTGATTAGAGTTTTTACCGATTTTATAAAAGAAAACTATTGTTTTACAAATTTCTGATTGGAGATTCTTGAAATTCGGCTAATTTTACATGGGGGACGATGTAAACTTTTGGGTCATCTGGTAATTTAAAATCCATTTTCAAACGGTGAGAATTACGAGTTTTCTACAAGAATAGTTAAAAATTACACATTTAATTTTTTGAAATCTAAAGGTGTATTGCGCGACTTCCTAGCGTGTATAACAAAAGAGTTATTGTTGAAAAACGGTCAGTTCTACCACTTCACGGCTGAAGGAACAGCCATCTCGAAATTTATCCGGATTTTCTTTTTAAAATCGAATAGTGCTCATTGAGGCCTATTGAAATGTGCTACATGAACTTTTTGCGGCTGATAGCCTCGACATGCCGAGCGTTTAAAAATTTCGTCTACTTTTCTACTTCATCTTCGAAAAATCATATACCTCATTTCATTGGGTTTGCAAGAAATAATTTTAACACAGATCTATAAAACGCATTAATTTCATCGCTCCGCTGTTAATTGTTTGGTCATGGGATTTTTTTTCATTCTCCGAACTCCGATTTCATTCTCCATTTAAACCTATGTAAAATGTAAAATCAAATTCAGAGAAGGGGGTACACATTGAAAAAAATATCACTTTTCACATTTTTCACATTTGTGACAAAACCAAAAGACTTTATAAAATTTGCACAGAATAAAAATTTGTAGACACCAGAATTCCACATACGGTGCACCGAAACCCTATTTACGGTTTCGAGACTCTGCAGAGATATTTGCCAAATTCCTCCAAAATTAAAATAATTTGCCTGCGTCGTCCCCGATGGCAACGGAACATTGAATTTTCGTCCGAGTGCACTTTTTATAGGTATCCATGTACAGTAAAAATTTCGTTGGAATCGTTTGAGGTTTAATGCATTTTTTCGCTATTTTTGATTATTTTGAAATTTCCGCGTTCGGTTTTGGATAAAATTCGTGATTGACAGGTTTGATTTCCTTAAAAAATAGCCTTAATGAGTTCCACCACACGTAGAACAATAAAATGGTACACATTTGTACACAGGGCATCGTTCTATGAAATCACTTTGTCAATTTTACAAAATATTTTATCTAGCGGCGGCCGTCCCCTCTTAAAGCCAAACCGGAAGAGAAAACAATAAATTCAAATATCTATAGGTTAATAACTGTAACAGATTTTTACAAAATTCTTTCAGTTCTATATAGACCATACATTTTTCTATAGATATTGATATTTTGACATCTTCGCGATTCTGGCCTCAGACGTCTGCCCTCAAATTCATACCATTACAGAGAGTAGTAAATTCCAATATCGACACTTTGAATTAAAAAATTTACTATGTTTTTACAACTAATTACACGGAATTTGTGCTAAAAACGTAGTTATTTTTTTAATTCAGAGTAAGTATAGATACAATGTAGTAACAGTCGCGTGCTATACTTTTTAACAAATGACTATAGCTTGAAAAGTTTAAGTGGTTGCATTAAAAAATCATTCAGTTCTATATAGATTATACATTTTCAATTTTCGTTTTGGCATCTTTGACGCCGATAGCCTTGCCGCAGGATTTAATTAAAAAACTATATATTGATATTCTCCAAAGCTTCTTCTCATTCCTACCAAACTTGCGTATAACACTGCTCGATAAAGCAGATTTTTTTTCTAAAAAGTGTGCAATGTTTATACTTCCAGATCAAACCTTGTGGCCGCGTGACCTCTCGATCCATAATAAAATAAAGTAGCAAGAGGTGTTGTTAAACCTAGGTTAGGTTACAACACCTCGATCTAAAATAAGCTAAAGTGGCAAAGTCTGTTAGCCTAACTTAGGTTGGGTTGCATACCGCAAAGTGGAAGAAAAATTAAGACAAACTACAAGCGGTAGCGCGACCCAAGAGATCAAAAATAAGATAAAGCTGTAAAGCTGAATGTTGGTTTAACCTAGGTTAAGCTATTAGGTTACATGTCGCAAAGCGCAATGTAAATCCAGATCACATACGCATCCCTCGAAGCATCCCTTAGATTCAAATAGCAACAACTTGAAAACTGTAATAGATATAATAAAAACTCTTTCAGATCTATTAAGATCATAGATATTTCTATTGAAGCAATTTGCCAATTTTTGAATTTTCATGGTCGATAATCTTGACACTGGATTTTTTATATAAAGAAATACTTGAAAATCAAGTCAAAATTGACATTAACCTCAGTTGAGTAATTTATTTGTTAATGTTTTTTTTAGTGAAACTTTTAGCAACATAATTTTGCTAAGTGTTGCTAATTGTCTAATAGCAAACACTACTGCAAAAACTGGAGGAGTTACATTGAAAATCAAGAGTTGCCAACCTTCATAAAAGGAGGTTACTATATATGATGAAGTGACGTTGGTAACTAAGGCTAAAATCTTAACAGCTGACTTTTTCTGACTTGGTTATACTATCTGTCAAACTTGACAACAACAACGTAACTTCCACAAATAGTTTGTGAGATTATGTTTGAGAGTGTTGGTAACTCAGCAACACAAGATACCAACTTGATTAAAACAATATGTTGGTTATGTTGTTATAACATATTATAACATCAAAGTTGACAACATCAATGTCACTTAATTAATTTGAAGGTTATGAAAGTTTTAGTGAGATTTTCAGTAACTTCTCCTCCACAGCTGATTTTTTATCGTCCATGTTGTACACCTTAGTAACTAATATCACATTGTTAGATATAGTAACTTTTTTATGAGCGTTGGGTTGGGAGCTTTTCATTTCTAATATCACTCCTTAAATTAAAGTCACTTTGATTTCAGACAATTGGCAACACTATATGATTAAGTACATCTCAAAAGTTTGATTATATTATTTTACAAACCTGACAGCATTTAAATCATTTGAGACGAATGAAATATTAGTTAAAATTTTGTGCAGTAGGAGTTGTACATCTTGCAACTCATACAACCTAAGCATAAACGCGTTTTCTACAAGAATCGCGCACCTCGCAATTCTGCTTACTATTTCATATACAACTTCACGTTCCACATATATCATATGGCGCTGAAAGCACCACAAGTGTCAAAATTCTTTAAACAATTTAACCCTCATCAATTATTCCACCTTTAGCAACTATTCCATTCTTTTCAACTCTTCCATTCACAATAACTATTCCATTCCAAAAAATCGATCCATATGTACTAGTTTCATAACTAAAAGGAGACCATCTTATTTGGTTTAGCCTTATAAAAAAAATTAACTAAAAACTTCTTATTCTATCTTAGACTATCTTTCCTGAATGGATTCCGTTTCCCCAGAAAATTATCCCATATTTGATATGTGAATAGAAGTTATAGCGAAGTTATTCTCATGACATTTGGATCTACATATCGACTGAGCACTCTTATCGCGTAAAGTTTTACTGTTTAGCTTTACTAAAAGTTGGTTAATATGACTTGACCAGTCCAGAGTTTTGTCCAAATGAATGCCCAAAAGCCTGATCGACTGTTGCATTTTTATTGAATCACCTTCAATAAATATCTCCTCTGGGTAGGTGATTACGGATCTTTTTGTTTTAAAAGTGATTACCTTAGTTTTCTGGCTATTTAGGATTAGTATATTCTCAGTGAACCACGACAATAATGCCGACATAACTAGATTCGCATTGAGAGTAATATCCTCTATAGTCTTGTTTATTATTAGTACAGAGGTGTCATCTGCATAGTTTACCAGTGAGTGTCGCGGAATGATTGGAACTTGGGACAAATCATTTATATAAATTGTAAACAGTAAGGGACCAATGGTACTGCCTTGCGGAATACCCCTGTTTATTGACCTTGGAGTGGACTTCAATGCACCATATGTTGTTTCTAGTCTGGTGATGTGAATTCTATTCTGTAAAAAAGATTGTAACCAATTCAACGCTGTTCCACGAACCCCATAATTAAAAAGTTTATCTTTTAGTAAAGCATGATCTACTAGGTCATAAGCCTTACTAAGGTCGACTAGTAAACCACACGGTATGTTTTTTAATTCCAGACTATCCGTTATGCCTGATATGATTTCGTAGCATGCTGTATCTATGCTTTTACCCTTTACAAAACCATGCTGTTGCTGGGCTATAATTTCATGCTTATTCAAAAAAGAGAGTAATCTGACGCATACCAATTTTTCAAAGATTTTTGAGAACGATGACAAGATACTTATCGGCCTATAATTATTAATGTCCGTTTTATCACCATTTTTATAAAGAGGAGTAATTAACGCCACTTTTAATAAATCCGGGAATACACCAAACATAAGTGAGATTGATTATATACAGCAAGGGTTTAAGCAAACTGGAAACAACATTTTTTATAACATTACTGGGGATTTCATCTTTACCCGCACTTTTTTTATTTTTCAAGCTCATTATAGTGTTATACAGTTCTTTCTCGGTTACAGGTTTAAGGAAAATCGAGTGACTATTGCTCACTATATTGTTAACATACCTCATCCTTGGTTGAGCGCAGGATAGGCTTTCAGCTTTATCAGCAAAGAAATTGTTGACAGTAGTGGCGATGGAATGTTGATTAGATTTTTCAAATAAAAAATTGTTATTCTTTTTAGTCCCGGTGATTTGCCGAACAATGTTCCAAGATGTCTTTTGTATATCAGTTGCATTCTCAAGTTGTCTCTTCAAGTTGTTTTTTTTTCTTCTCTAAGTAAACTATTGTAGATTCTATGTAGTCTATTGTACGGTAGCTTATAATCACGATTATAGTGCGATAAAGTTTGTAATAACTCAAGGTGCTTCTTCAAGCTGAATAGTTTGGGGTTTGAGAAAAACCGCGGCGCTGATCGTATGGTATTAATTGTACATAACGGGAAAGCCTGATTAAACTGTGTAAAGAATATGTTGATAAAAACCGTGAATTGGTAGTTGATGTCAACGCAATCACACACCAGAATATCGTCCCAGGACAAGATCTCCATTAGCTCTCTGTGGTGTCTCATATTATCTACACTGAAGATTCGAATTTGTTTATACTTCACTCCCATATCCTTTTCCGCAGATAGACTCAGAACTTGGGCACAGTGATCTGATATTAAATAATTCAATATCAACTCAATATATATATATATAGACTATTGCCCTTTATTTCAGGGCCTAATTAGATAAGAAACAATAATAAAATAAAAATAACTAAACATAATTAGTCTTCATGAGATCCCAGTTGGTTCAAATTTGCACAATTTTTACAAAAAAAATATGCGTGCTCTAAGCATATAGGTACTTCGCATCGCTCGCACTTGGTCTTTCGATCTTTTCTTCTATCGCATTCCGAACATCTTGTTACACATCTTGGCATCTTCTTTGGTGGTTCCACACTTGGTTCACCAAGTAAGACATGTATGCGCTTACGAGAATCCCTTGGAATTCGTATATTATCTTTGTGGTTTCTCAGGTGGTCTTCAATCAAAGCCATTCCCAGATCACGAATAAACTTCCTCCTAGTGTTAGATTTTCCTGCTGCAATGCCATTATTGAACATACTTAGAATCATAGCGTTGATTCCTGCATGATTGAGCATCGAGAAAAATAAAGTGAGAGGCCAGTGTTTGCTGTTGCGAGAAACGTCGTATGTTCTGGCAAGTTTATCGACCACGTCTACTCCACTTTTGGTTTCATTATAGAATGTAATCATAGATGACTTCTGCTTGATTGCAGTTTCATGATCGATTTCTTTATCATGGTGAAGGGAAGACATCATATAAACGTACTTTCGAGACTTTGGAACATAAGAAACGAGAGTGATATTTTTTTGAAAGCCAAACCGTGATGCATATTCCTCTCGAGATTGCTTGAAACATAATGGAATACAAGCTTTATTAGCTCTCAAACTACCAACTATCGTTAATTTATGTTTCTGCAACAAGTTTTCAGCAGTTTCATGACTGGTAAAGAAATTGTCCATAGTAATATTTCTTGACGAGCCAGAAACGCAGTTTACCATACGATTGACTAAGTCAAATGGTTTATTGCTCAACGCAAATGGACTGTTGTCTGGCTGCCGCAGTTAATTTCTAAATGTACGGTGTAAATTATTTTAGCGTCGGCTAAGGCATATATTTTAATTCCATACTTTGCGGGTTTCGATGGGATATACTGCCGAAATCCGCACCTCCCTCGAAAGGCAACCAATTCTTCATCAAGAGTTAGGTATTCGGAATGCGTATACACCGCATTTTGGCAAAGCTGGACAAAAGTTTCAAATATGTCTCGGATTGGTGCTAAACGATCAGTCTTTATTATGTCTTCTCTAGTCGTAGCGTCATCGAATCTCATATTATTTAGTAAGTACGAGAATCGATTTTTAGACATCGTGCATCGAAATATTTCGATTCCAGTACCATCTGAAGCCCAGAGATCATTGAGGTTTTGTCTCCCAGAACGATACAATCCTGCTAAAAACAAAAGCCCAAAAACTGCTTTCATCTCATATGCAGTTGTTTCTTTATAGAGAACATTTAGCGGTTCATCGTCTGGTGGCTGTGGTCTCGAAAGACATATCTTTACATTCGTATGTTTCACAACCGATTCAAGTATCTCATTGGAAATAAATACTTCAAAGCATTCTAAACTAGTTTTCTTGTCTTTATATTGACTTTTCACTCCCGGCAACTGTGTAATTATATTTTCTTGTATTGTACGAACATTAGTTCTCAACGGCTCTTTTTGCCATTTTGTTTTGCCATCTTTACCAATATAAAAGCCTTGCGAGCTAGAAGACTCACCTCCTGAAGAAATGTCCACGTCCACTACATGCTCTTCGATGTCACTTTCAGATTGAGTACTCAAATGATCCGAATCACCTTCACTTCCGGGTAAATTTAGCTCATCTGTGTCACCATCACTATCATCCAAAAGTGCCGATAATATTTCATGTTGATCTAAACGTCGAGCCATTATGAGAGCTGCAAACAAATACACAAACGATTAAAGTAATTAAAAAAAACAAAATAAATAAATATTTATGTAGAAATAGGTATATTTTGCATGTCAAACTGCTTACCTTTTAGACGACGTGTCGAACTACGTGGGGTTTGGGACACCCTGCCACAATTTGCGAGCGACCGTCTGCTGCGCCTGCGACGCTACTACTAAATCACTGTTACTATGCGACCCGGAAACGTCACAACTCCAGCTACTCGACGGTTCGTGGAATTCGCGCAACCGTTTAAAAAGATACGACGATTTTTGTTTCGCTGGGGTTTATTAAACCCCACGTGGTGCACGGAAGGTTAATTAAGAGCATCCCGATAAACATGTAAGCAGAAAATATGTGTTGGAGTTGGTCACAACATTTCAAGAAACAGATTCAGTAGCCTATACAAAACGGGACCCTTAAACGTGAACTTCCGGTTAAAAATGAGGCTACTGTGGTTGGAGTTTTGGGACAAGTTGCTGCAGACCCAACTCGAGTACGAGGAAATTGGCCACTGTAACCAACTTTCCTAAAACAATTATTCATCGAATCCTAAAATACCATCAATTTCATCCATATAAAATTAATTTAGTACTTGAACTGAATGATGATGATTTCGTTAAGCGACAGGAGTTTTCTTTCTCTCCTTCTTTCTAGGCATTTATTGTTCTTGATAAATATAATACAATAGATATAAGTATATATTCTGTTTAAAAAATAATAAACAAAAGGAATCGTTTAAGAAGTGCCGGCTCGTGGATGATGTTTGTGGGAGGACTGGAAAAAATTATAATAAAAAGTATTTCTAGGAGTTGAAAAACCCGCATTTTCATTGACACATACAGAAACATATTGAATTTTTTAATTCAGTGACAACCTCTTAACCAATTATGCTTCATTTTAATGTTGAAATTAAATTTTCGGTCATAATTATTTGAACGACTTTGTGACACTGGACAAATATTTAAATCTGGAGTTAACCGTCCTAATGATTTAATTTCAATTTTTCTTGAAATTCCAGGCATTCAAAGTTGATCTCTTGCAAATGTATAACTGAATTTTTTGCTTCGTTCATTTCTATAAAAATGTAATTAAAATTAAATTCAATAATTAAATTCAAAAATCTTACTTTCTATGTGTATAGCTAAGAACTAGTTATTTATTAATACTTTGTTTTAAATTGTCCACTTTTAAATTATCCACCAATTAATTGTCCACTTAAGGTTCTTTGCCGTTGCCGAAACTCGAGTTCTTAGAAACAAAAGTCCTAAAATGCCTAAAATACGCACAGTATTTTAGGCATTTTATGACTTTTGTTTCTAAGAACTCGAGTTTCGGCAACGGCAAAGAACCTTAAGTGGACAATTAATTGGTGGACTACAATGTTTGCAGCCCACGATATACATATTACAGAAACGTATATCATGGGTGGGGGTGACCAGCTCAATACACTAACTACGTGGCGAGACTCGGTCTGCACTGAGTGCAGCCCGAGATATGAATATACTACCGTACTAAATTACACAATACACACATACAGAGCGCTTATCGAGGTATTTATTACCTACAATTCAAAAAATAAATATACTACGAACGGAAAAATATGTTTTTGTAAAATAATTGTACACTAATCGAATAGCTTATAATAATTAAAAAAATGTTTTCATTTTGGCGGGAGGGCTGCAGCACTGCAGCCCTTATGGGCGAGCCGCCACTGCGTTTAGGCATTATAAGATACTGTCCTAGTCTTCCACGAGCCCAGAGTTATTGAAAAAAGACGTTTTTGTTTGTCTTCCATTTGTATAATATTTTAATATATTTAGCTTTGGTGAGAGATACTTGCATATATTCCAGCTTTGAGTTTCTTACAAATCAAGAAAAGGGTTTAGGTCGTTGATTTAGTAGTTGATTAGCCTGTTGGGTTTACTTTCTTCACCATCCTTTTAAACGGTTTAATGCCCGCTAGCCGTAAAGTGCCGTTTAGCCCGTTGTTTTTTTTTGTTATTTGATATGTAAAAGAGGATTTAAAGAGGTGTTTTTTGTGAAGTGGTGGTGTTAGTAAGCCGTTGCTGCGGACATTAAGATTATGCACGTCTGTTCTGAATGTTATTTTATAATACAGGTATGCTGGCTGTTTGTTTATTATAATACTCTTGAAGCAACATAGTTTCAACATAGTTTTCAACATTAGGCAAAGTAGTTTCTGACCTGTTCCATCGTTTTCCATAATGTTTTTATTACAGCTGGTATTCTACTTCTGGACTACAGGCCATGGACAAACTGTATGCATTTATTGAACCCTTTGTATCCGATGTTTATTTTCGAACCCGATATAACTACCATAGACTGTATCTGCATAAGTGAAAAGTGAAGGGATGTAACTTTCCACTAGCCTTTTTCTAAGGTGTTTCGTAAGGAAACTTCTCGCATATTACAGTAGTTTTAACCGGAGGTAGGCTGTGTTGACGCGTACTCGTTTTCGATACATGAGATGAGAATTTTAGGTCCTCATCTAAAATAACACCGAGATTCCTGACCTCCATTTTTTTGTTAACTTTTCTTCTGCTAAGTGTATTTCCATGCTATCTTTGATTTGTTGACTCTGTTTGCCGGCGAAGATTATGATTTCAGTGTTTGATGGATTTATGCTTAGTGAGTGGTGTTTTGAAAATTTAATTATTGACCTCAAGTCGTCCGTAATGTCCTTTTCTGTTTGAAGAGTATTAGTGGGGAGAAGGTATATAGTAGTTGGGTGTCATCTGTTTTTTATTGGTGGAATTTGCATCGTTTGACATATTTACCGAGGCTAATCGTACATAGGCAAAATAACAGAAGAGAGAGAACCGATCCCTTGGGGACACCACTAAGATTAATGCCAGTTTCAGATAGACTATCGCCAACTTGCACTATCTGTTGTCTATTGGTTAGGTAACTCCTGAAGAACAGAATGAACTGCTTGGAGAGCCCTACATAGTGCAGTATAGATAGTAGCATCTTGTGATTTATGGTATCAAAGGCCTTGCTGTAGTCTAGTAGTATAAGTGCTGTAGCTTTATTATTATCAAGGACTCTAGTTATCCGTAATATCCAGTAAGGTTGTGACACAGCTATGATTTCTTCTAAAACCTGACTGCGTAGAAGGGAGCACAATATTATAGTTCAGAAATGCTCTGAGCTGCGATTTTTTCAACGATTTTTCTAACATCTTTGACAAAGCTGGTAGAATGGATATTAGTCGAAGATGGGACAGATCTTTTAGGCTCGACGTTTTGGCCGTTGGTATAATTAAAGCTGTCTTCCAAGTGTTTGAAAATACACATTCTGTGAGACAACGTGAGACACATCCCAACCCTGCGCTCTGGACTTTATACTAGAAATAGCTTTACATACATCCTCATTTGCAGCTGCTTTAAAAGAAAACAGTTCGCTAAAGTCTTGTATGTACGAGTATTCGTAGATAAGTTGGCTATTATCATCAATTTCAATAGTTAGTCGACTGCTTGATGTTATGAAGTGTCCATTGATCTCGTTTGTACTTACAATTAGCCCCAGATTAATTTGATTTCTGGGTTCAGTGTAGGTGCTGTGAATGGATTTAAGCCCTTTCTACAACTCCTCCTGATTTTGTGAAGTGATAACTTAAAAAATAGGTGCTGTTGCGAATTTTCATTTTAACATTTGTTTTTCTGTGCATTTGAGTGTGCATTTTTTCCTAACCTCTACTGTAAATTGACATAACTGTCGATTTGACGTGAATCCAAGGATTTTGCACAAAGTCCATACTCAAAATCCACTAAAATTATATGTCTGGGCCAGTATTTTTGGAGACCGCATTATTGGTCCCATTTTTCTTGATGGTATTTTGACGAGTGAATGTTACCTGGAAGTGTTGGAAGATGTTGTCCACCCATTGCTTGTTAATATCGTTGAAAATGAATCGTTACTTAGAAGACCATTTGACTTTTCAACAAGATGGAGCTCCACCACATTAAACGCAGGCTGTTCGGGAGTTTGTGGACAGAGTTTTCCCGGGGCAATGGATTGGACGAAGAGTTGCTCTGGAATAGGCCGGCTCACCTAATTTAATTCCCCTGGACTTTTTGTTGTGAGGTCATCCAAAGAGTAGAATTTATGCAACGGAACCAGAGTCTCTGGAATCTCTGGAGTCTCTGGATCTCTGGAGGGGAAAAAGTCTCTGGAACCAAGTCTCTGAGTTTACCGTTGTAAGAGTTACATCGACGCATTATTTAGGAATACCGTCAAATTACGCCACAGATCCTTCAAAATGTAGATCAGAGAATGTTTCGAGCGGAATTTGTATTTTTGTATGGAAGTTGGGTTGGGAATTTGAGCATTTGTTAAACTAATAAATGGTATATTAAAGGACGAGTTCAGTAAGCAGTTTTTTATAGTATTTTTTCTGTTTTGCGCCTTTTTATGCCACTTCTTAATAAAAAAGTTGCCGATATACATTGAGAAAATTGTATCGCACTCGGCGAGCCATAACCGCACGCATATGAGTGCTGTTATGAGTCCATTACAGACGCAAAATAGAAAAAATCTTTTGTTGTGTTGAATTGTGTTTTTTTACTTCACTTTTGCAATTTGTAAGGATTGTAAAGACAGATTGAACAATTGAACTTCCTTCAGCGACATAAACGAAGAACGCGTTCATAACTTGAAATTAAATCATCTCGATAACAAATCAATAAATTTGGAAAATGTTAACCGTTTAGTATTCAGGACAAAAAGGGCGTTCAAATGAGGTATCACTTACCCCACGATGCCATTTAAAATTTTAGGGGTTGTGGTCCCAGCGCGAAGGGGTTAAGTGATTTGGCTACAAATTTACTTATAAAAGGTGTTCCCCTCACAAATAAAGTTTACGTATTCGAGCGTTTTTTGAAAAATCATCTTTAACTATCTGAAAATATTTCTGTTTCGTTTTCAAAGGCGCACTGGTTATAGAAAACCAACTAATGTTAACTCTATAATTACTTTCTCATCAAATCACACCCAATAACACACAATTTAACTGCTTATCATTCCATGATATATAGAACCTTTTTAATCTCTCTTACCCCGGAAAAAAGGATCATAGACTTAAATACCATCACTTCAATTGCTCCAGACAATGGTTTCCCAACAATCCACATCCAAAGTTTAATCAATAGCCAACGTACTCAAGTAACAATGTCTCAAATATATCCGAAAATCCCAAATTCAGATAAAACTTTCAACTCCCTGACATATTTTGGCAAAACAAGCGAAAAAATCGCAACCGTCATTCGAAAGCAAAATCTTCAAGTAGCATTTAAACCCTCCTCAACGTTGTCCCACATGCTGTTTATATAATATAATTTCTCAACATTTCTCTCAATCAACATTCCTTGTGGAACATAGAGCATAGAGAAAAGCCTTCTATCTGACCCTGTTGACTACCAGTTGCTTAACTTCCGTCGTTCCACGCTAACTTACACGTTTTTTTCTGCATCTTCCGCCTCTTTTCTGGCGGTTCTTCGCCAAGTTGTTTTGGCCTACCACGTTTGCGGCTGCCTCGCGGATTCCAGTCTTAGGCCATTCGAACGATGTTGCTGGTATCCCGTCGCGGTGTGTGCCCTATCCATTTCCATTTTCTTCTCTTCATTTGCACGGCTATAGGTTCTTATATGGTGATCACAGTGGTGTGGTCATGAACGCATCCGCTTGCCATGCATTAGATCCTGCGCCAAGCCGTGAATATTTTTCACGGAGCTTTGCTGTGGTCACCTCGTGAAAAGCAATGGCAAATTACCACAAGCAATTCTGCCAAGTAAAACCTTTCAACTATAATAGTGCCGTTCGGAATCGGTGATAAACTATAGGTCCCGAATATTTGTGGATGATAAGTTCCACAAGTATGCGAGAGGTTGCCTACGCTCTCGGAGAGAGTACGGCACTGCAAGAAGAAGAATAGGTTCTTGGTTCGCCAGCTTTAGCAATTCTCCGTTTAAAATTATGTTTGGCCAGAAAATTCCCAGGATGCGACATTTGTTAATGAAAGTTTGGAGCCGGTGAGTTAGCTGTTAACGTTTGTATTAAAAATTCTAAGCTTGGTTTTCTTGCTGTATATGCTAGATTGCCATATGGGGCGTAGGCGTGCAAATGCGGTACCCACTTTCCGTACCCTTACTTGAATATTTGTTTCAGTGCAGCCACTTTCATCTACAGTACTACCTAGGTAGGTAAAGTAGTCCACTCTTTCGATCAACGCTTCGTGGAGTGATATGGTCTGCTGGTTGCCCCAATTTATCCTTACTTCCCTTGTTTTTGATGTTATTAATTTCTAAGCCAACTTAACTTGTCGCGCTCTTAAATTTCTCTAGCTTAGCACGCATGTCGGCATGTGTGTGACTAAACACACATATATCATTCGAGTGTGTTAATTCTTCTAAGTGGCTCTGAAGAACCCCTTGTTCGCCCTTGTATGCCCTTGTTCGTTTTACATGCCTTGAGAATAAAGTCCAGTTGTATGCCCTTGTTCGTTTTACATGCCTTGAGAATAAAGAAACGAGGAAAAGATACAGGCTCCGTTTCTAAAATTGATCCTGCTGCCTAGTTTGCGTTTGTGTAAGACTCTGCATACAGCGCCCTGTGTAAAGGTAGACTTCCGAACAAATTGGCTCTGGCGTAACAAACGCAGCGATACTGACACGGCGACATAGCGATAGTATTATGCACTATGAAAATCTATGAGGCGCAATTCATACATTTCCATAGTGCATAATACTATCGCTATGTCGCGGCGGTTTTGACGCTGCGTTAGGGACGCCAGAGCCGCTTTGCTCGGAAGTCTACCTTAAAGCTCACATTTATGAGTTTTTGGGGGATCCCACTCTTTTCCATTATATGACAGAGAGCTTGGTGTTTCAGTGTGTCAAAGGCTTGTTTGAAATCAACGAATGTTAGGTACCAAGGGGTTTGGAATTCATTTATCTGCTATAATCCTTAATGTGTTGTTGTGGTCGGTACACCCGCGGTATACAGGACGAAACCCTGCCTGTTCTTGAATAACATTGTTTAATGATATTGTCTAAAGATAAAATCGATCTCCTCCAAAAATAAAATGCGATAGCTTATACGTAGGTCAGACAGGACGAAGTTTTTCAACTCGGTTTTCAGATCATTCTCGCACATATCGTCTTAAAAAAGACATAGTTCTTTTTCAAACCATTGTCCCGAATATAGGGGAAAGGCGTGTACCTTGGGACAGAATTTTCTTTTCATTTTTTAGGGTTCCGTACCGAAAACGGAACCCTTATAGGATCACTTTGTTGTCCGTCCGTCTGTCTGTCTGTCAAGACCATTTTTCTCAGGAACATGTAGAGGTAACAAGTTGAAATTTGTATCAAATACTCGGGTCTGCGGTCTCTTTCAGCTGTAAAAAAATAAAACTTGTAAGTTAACGCGATCAAAAGATATGACCGTTTATGTCGCATATTTTGCGATTTCACAAGGGAATCAAAACCTATAGGGTACTTCCCGTTGACCTAGAATCATGAAATTTGGCAAGAAGCGGTGTCTTACAGCACATATAAAAGGAAAAATCTGAAAACCGTAAATATGTAGTTTAATTACAAGAAAAATGCGAATTTACTATTAGAAACTTATGAAAATACACTAACGTTGTCGTAGTGGTATTGTTAGGCTCCAGAAGCATATGGGTTGCATACAGTTAGGTCCTCCCCGGTTAGGTCCGAAGGTTAAAAAGTATGTGTTGGCACCAAGCTGTTTATTCTGAATTTTCTTTGTTTATATTCGTTATGCATTTCATCACGTACGCTCTTTATACATAATATATACAGGGTATTTATTATGTCTAAATTTTGCATGTTTATAACCGACGCGACATACTCAAGTCCCGTAACATCCTGTATATATTATATTTCGTCTAATTTTTCTTTATAATCTACATAGGTATACTTAAATCACGTACGCCCTATATTTTCTGGTAGTCAATTGCCCAAAAGCTGTCAATTGAACAACTGAATGTTAAGAGTATCGAAATAGATCTAGAAATTGTTAATATATTAGTTTATATTAGATCTAGAAATAGTTAGATGTTAATATAAGTTTGTGAATAAGTGTAGTAAAAAAGCTAACCTAACCTAAAATAAAGTTTTCTTTTTATAAGTTTAAAAATATTCGCGTTATTTAAAAAAATTACCCGGTATACCTTTATACAGGGTATATAGATATACAGGCAAAATTGAGCAGTAAAAACAAATAGTGAAGTTCCAGAACCCCTAAACACTCATAGCGAATGGGGGATGTATGGTAATAAAATATAGGGTAGAATTCCATCGTACTACAGCGACATCTTGAGGTTATGTTTGCAGCGGTACTAAGATGGTCGTGATTTCAGGAGGGCCACTTGTCAAGTTAACTGAATGTGCTTACTACGTCGTCCACAAAAAAAAGATACCTTACTTACAAGTTTGTACGGAACCCTCGGTGCGCGAGTCACAACTCGCACTTGGCCGGTTTTTTTTATTTTTGGCTTGTTTGTAAAATTGAATTGTAATTATTCCCCGACGAATACATCAGTAAAGAAGTCGGTACTCACCATATATATAACAATGCAGTGCAATTTGTCCTAAGGTACAAACAGGCCTTGTACCTTGGGACAGGGGTGGTTGTACATTGGGACATGGATAGAATTATATTGTATAAATAAATATGTAGATTGAATTCATTTTCATTATAGAAAAATACTGTATAAAAATGTTTATAATGAAATCTATACATTATTTAAGGTTAATATTCATAGGAAACTTGATGTTGAAGGAATGCTGTCCTCAACGTATGGTAGGCTCAGGCAATATCTTCACTATGCAGGACTTACTAACGACAGCGACATCTTCAACGTCAGGGAAAACAAAGTGAACTTTCCGCACTCGCAGAAATGTCACAATAACCTCTAATTCTGTAACATCTTCGACTATACCGGCATAATAGACACTGTTCGGCGAAGGTTTCCTTGAGACATCGAACTTGACTAAGACCCAACTGTCCTTGGAATAGTTCAGTGGAGCTGCGTCGAAGAAATCCGACTCGTGTTCTTCGTTATCAGAGCTGTCAGCGAAACGACTTTCATCGGAGCTGTCTTGAAGTTCGGGTTCGTCTTCATCTTCAGATGACGATGGAACTAAAACTCTTTCAACGGTCTGTTTTGGCGGAGCAAAAGGCTTGTTATTTTTCATTTTCTGCAGCTTGAGTTTTTCAAATTCTGATGAGTCAGGCGCAATCATGCATTTTCCAGGTTTTCGGCCCCTTACACCACGCTTGCGAGGTGGTAGTTTCGGAAATGGAAGAAGTTCCTCAGGAGTCTTCGCTGTGATAGGTGCACTTCTTGTTGATGGCGTTTCTACGTTCGGCTCCTTTTCTTGAATTATGCTTTCATAATGAGGTTCGTATGGTCTGTTTGTCACTTCAGCTGGCAAGAACTCATGGACTTCAAACACATCTGCATTGTATGGCCATATACCAGAAACTTTGAATCCCGCTGAGATGTTGTTCGGTGTGAAAGCCAATGGAAATGCTTGTCCTATCAATGTCGATACATCATAAATTGAAATGGGTTTACCAGGATGGTTGAGCATCCAGGCTTTGCTGGCCCTACTGTAGTAGCTTTTAAACGGCCCGAAGGTTGATCTATCAAGCGGCTGCAGCTTGTGGCTCGTGTGTGTGTGAAAAGTCAAGAATATTATTCCATTTTTCCTTGCTACATTTATGGCAGCTATTGAAAGGTGGCTCTCATGATTATTCATTATAAGCAACACTTTGTTGTCCACAGAAGGCTTTACGATGGAAATAAAATGCTGAAGAGTTTGCACAAACAACTCCGCATTAGACCATCCACTTGGATTCGCCATCCCAATGGTTCCAGGTGTCGCATTATTGATCATGTGGTCCTTGAAGTGGACGCGCGGAAAAATAATGCCTGGTGGGATGAATGTTCCTGCAGCATTAACGCAGGCTATCATGGTTACGTTTGGTCCTCTTTCACCAGAAGTGGCCGCTCCTATTTGCTTCGCCTTAATGTCGCTCAGCACAGGAATAGGCTTGTGAACAGTGGAACAACCGGTCTCATCAAGATTCCACACATTCTGAGGTGTGAGTTTAAATCTTGAATGGATATCCCTCAGTTTATCGAAAAAAACTGTCACATTTGCCTTGTTAAAACAGGCCATTTTTTCCCTAAGCTAGTGGCTTCAGGTTTGCGGAGAAATATTCATCTTTCTTGTGATTTTCTGAAGTGCCTGTACCACTGTCGACCAGCAGTTTCATTAACATTCCACGAGTCAGGCATCTTAATGTTATTACCTTTTGCATATTGAAAAGCTAACTTTTTCATTTCTTCGACGGTAACACCATAGTTCCATTGTGCTGCTTTTATAATATATGAGAGCAATTCTTCCTCTTGATTAGTGGTGAATACTTTATGTGTCGCATTGTTTGCAGTATACTTGAAGTTAGTTTCTCCAGATAATTTATATTTTTGGATATGTATAGCGAGCGTGCTTTTTGAAACTCCGTAGGCGCTGGCAACTTGTCGTAACGTTGCTTTGTTTACAAGAAGTTCGTTAACAGCGGCCCCCAACGCTTCTGCATCTGGTTTTATTCGTTTCTTTCCTGTAGCACTCCTCCCCATCTGCAATTATGTCATTACCAGTGAGACGCATTGCTGGTAAATATCTGGTTGCACCTTGGGACACGTCCCATGGTGCAACCAAAACAGTGTCCCAAGGTACAAACATGCACATATTTTATAAAATATAACCTCGAAATCACAACTGCAGAGATTTTCATCAAAATGTTTCATATTGTGTACAGCAATCATATAGCAATGAAGCGGTGTGAAAATATATGAGTAACAATAATTACAATAAAAACAATATTAACAATAAACACGTAAATTTTACCTCACGGTTTCAAAAACACACTACCGCCATTTGCCACCATAAATGAATTCTGACAACCAATCGGATGTGTTTGTTTACTCACAAACACTGCTTGCGACACATGATGTAGTTCCTAGATTTGCCGCTACAGTACAAAAATCGTAATAGCGATTGTCCCAAGGTAAAATCGTCCCAAGGTACACGCCTTTCCCCTAATAATGAATTTCCGGAAACGATAATAAATAAACGATAATAAACGATAATAAACGATATAAGATAATCTCAAAATCTTGCATAAAAGGGAATATGCAAGAGATTTAGATTTACTTGAATTTTTTACCACGGATACCTTATGATCTTGCAATTACACCTATAACATTATTTTCTTATTTAGTTTGAGTTTAATTCCAAAAATTAAAATCAAAAAGTCCAAAATATGCGAGCGATATTCAAATTTTCGAAACGCATCACCATTGGTCGAACCGAAGCTAGGGACTGTGACGCGCACGTTATGACATTTATCGACGTCAATATTCACTGTGCTGTTTTGCTGTGCAATATTACTGTAGGGATTTTTTTGTGTGTTAGTACCTAATGCCATTTTGGTCTATAGTGATTAAGTAAGTAAGTGGTTTTTTTAAAGCACAATCGGACAATTTACCAAAAATAGATGTATTTATGATGTGCTCTGAGAATAACCAACCTGCGTTGCTAATATGTTAAATGATTCATTTGATTTTAATTTCTTTAATGTAATTAGTATATCTGTATTATAGGAAGTGGGATGCTTTCACTTAAAAGTTCTATTAAATGATATGATTTGGGTAATCCTATCAATATTTTAGGCTCTTTTCCTCTAGCAGTTATTGTATCAATTCGCATTACATTTTTTAAATGTTTTTCATCCTCCAAATCATCTTGCTTCCAACTTAATTCAGATGAGCTACATGATGCATAATCAGGGGATATCACTGAAGAATCAGAAGAAATAGATGCCATGCCACTATTAACTGGGTTATCTGCAAATAACTTCCTAGATGATTTTATTGGTGACGTTGCAATATTTTGTAATGAAAGACGAAGATGAGATAAAGCAAATTTTTTCTTTTCTATTCTTAAATTTAAGAACACCTTTACTTCTGTACTTTGACTTAATTAGCTTTGTCATTAGTATTACTAGAGGCTTCAATCGGCTCTGTTACAGAGACATCCATGCGAGAGGTACTGGGCCTTGCTCGATAATCATCACTTCATTCAATATGAACACTACTTTGCCCGGCTTCATAGTAACATGTTTTTGGTGTTTCAGTTTCTAAAGCTTTTGTACTTTTGACAGCTAGTGACAATCCTTGTTGTTTTTTTTAATTGCACATATTCCCTCTTGTGGTGGTGGCATATTTTCTGAGTACAATGCAAAGATCGCGTATACATCTTAATATAACATACTTAATATATACATACATACCGTCAGTCGTTTACGCGTGGTATTCAGTTGTGTGCAGAGAGTACAAGAGTGTTGACGCCATTTTCAAACGTGCAATATTTATCAGTTATTGTAGAATATCAGTTATTGTAATACTGTTCCAAAATTTTTGTTATTTCGATTAATAAAGTTAAAAATAAATAAATAAAGCAAGCTACTTTTTAAAAAGCACAAAAAATTTACAAAATTGTTATTCTTAATGAAGAATGGTACTTATAAGTACCGGTTAATTATCTAAAAATCTAATTGGTAAAAAATGGAAAAAAATAATCACAGTCTTTTTTGAACACTAAAATTAAAATATTTTTCCAAGAAGTCGGAAATTTGCAATTTTTACTTATGTTGGGCAACAAAAGGTTAAAGTGTGTGACCCTTTTGATCTTGCCATATTTTGTGTTCAAATTTAGTAGATCGTCCAAGTCTCCCATTCCTTGATGACCTTATCCAGCACTAGGTGGAAGAGGAGCGGTGCGGAGTGAGTTCGGTCCGAGGTTTTTCAGTAGTTCGAACACTATGCCGTCTTCGCCAGATATCCTGTTGTTTTTGACCTCTGTTAAGTTGGCAGAACCATCGCTTAAACAAAAAAATCTGCGACGGAACATAATAATCCGCTTTTTATCCGCTAACGATTGTAAAAAGAAAAAAAATTCCCGCACTTCCCATTTCCCGGGAAAATGGGGTCCCGCTAACTTAACAAAAAGTTAGTGGGACCCATTCTAAAAATAATTATATTGAGGAAATAATTGCACCGGAATTATCCGATTTTTATCCGCAAACGAATGCCGCGAAACTTTTCATCGTGTTCGTTTGTGGATGAAGCAAAGGTTATCATGTACTATCGCGGCGAAATAAGGATACCGGGGAAAAAAATGCTGTGAGGTAATTTTAAAGAACAAAGAAAGAAAGGGGTAGATAATGAGGAAGAAGAGAAGAATCGAGAAGAGACGATTATTTAGAGGAAAATTTGATTTATTAAATTCTGGCAAATTTTTTTCTTTTTGCAATCGTTAGCGAATAAAAAGCGGATTATTATGTGCCGTCGCGGATTTTTTTTTCGCGTTGGTTCTACCAACTTAACAGAGGTTTTTGCCTTCACTTATGATAGGGTTTTATACCATCCTAATATTTCTGCATCGAGTAGGGTTCTATGCTGATTAGAATATGAAGAATATCTTTCTTATAATCGATAAGTTTTGATTTCATTTTGATGGATAGTTGTAGAGCATTAATTAGTGTAATGTTTACATATTCTCTCTGACATTGTTAGGTTATGCGTAGGTATATTGTAATTCAGATCAGTATACCCTGTTGTTTTCTGGTTGTCGATTTTATATCGACTAAAAAGGCTTTTATGTTTAAAGAGAAACACTAGGACTTAGTAAATAAAAATTCCTGTAGTTAGAATATTTGCGATTCTGAACTTCTCTCTGCATAATTCTATGTACTTTAGGCCGAGTAGTATTCTCAATGCTTCTTATTCAATTTTGAAGATATCCTTTATGTTTGTTCCGTAACCCCAGAAGAGTATTCCAAAACGTATATGGCTGTGAAAATTGGCATAATATACCGTTCTTAAAACATCCCGGTTTAGATAATCTTTCAGGATTTTAATGAAATATACTGCTTTATTAAGTTTTTTAGAATTAAGATCATTTATTGTGCGTTTTATGTATAGATGAATTTGTAATTGATTAATTCTCAGTGAAGAAGTATTTTTTTGGCAGGACACGATCATGAAATGAATTTAATTTTTTTTGTTTTTATTATTATTATACACGTTATAGGCCTTTTATCAGACCACGCGAAATATTCATGACTACTTTTTCTTCCTGTTCTTCCAGTACTCCTTCATTCTTTTACTAAAGGCTCTCTTCCTTTCTTCACTCCACTCTGGCCTTTGGACTTTGTGTGATATTATCTCTGACATCACTTCCCACATATGTATATTTTAAAATATAAATACGCCTAGTAAATACGCCTAAATACGCTTTTGTCTATGACAGGGATGGCGAACCTATGACCCGCGGGTCAGACACTGACCCACACATGCTTTTTAAGTGACCCAGGCTTGATGACCCTTGATTTTCCAACTTTATTATTTTCTTATCAAAGTTTCTCAACCACAAAGTTACGGATATTAAATATAACAAAAGGAAATTTCTTCTCCAATTATTGTATTTTAAATATGTTTATCTGCTTGCACACCAAAATGAACACATTAATAAGTAAATTCTTGTATGTGAAGGACCATTATTATAATCGTCTATAAAAGTATAAAAATTGTGCGTAAAAGTCCAATGTAAAACAAATGGAGTTTCATTATTAAATGATTTCTGTTTGTTGTTACTATGCCAACAACTCGCGTCACTAAACAAAAAAACATAGACGTAGTGAAAATTTGCTGACCTCTATTAAAATTGAATTAATTTTAAGTTTCGGCCCCTCAGTCTGGATTTGTCTGGCTCTAACTGCAGTACAATGTAAAACCCTTTAGTTAAACCCTGGAAGAAATTCACATCATGTAAAATATTAAAATACAAAATATTTACATTAAATTGATCTTCACAACAATATAAACACGATTTTTGAGATATTTTATCTCTTTTTATAACAATACTCCATTTTTTACGCATTTTCGCATTTCTTGGAACAAAAAAAAAACACTTTATCTGGTGTTCTTATAATAGTGTTTTTGCATTCTGGTACAAAACAATGGTTAATATGCGTTAAGAGGCTGAGCCATTCAGCGCCCTCCGTGCCACAATTGAAACTAACGGAAATTGACATAAAACCTCCAGTGGCGTGTACAAAACGCCACCGTAGCTACAGATTTGAACAAAATGGATGGTTAGATTAGGTTATATTAGGAGAAGATCAATCAAGACTACATATCGCGCGGCAGCGCGACCTCTCGATCCGAAATAAGAAAAAAATTTCAATAGCATAAACAATTTGTATATACCCCCTTCAAATTTATTTCCCCTACGTCTTTGTATTTTGATCCCAATGCGCATGCGCATAATTCGTACAGTGGGTTGCCTATATATCTCCAGCCTCTTCACGCAGATTAACCAAAACAATTTCTATAACATGGTTTTTTAGCTTTTTCGATTATCGAAATAACGATTCAAACTGAAAATCCTTAAATATCAAAAGTGTAAGTAACTGTCAACATTGCAAATAGTAAACAACACTGAATGACAAGGAGAGCTGTGACGTCATCCAAAGCGCGCGAAAAATGGGAACGTTCAAACAGGCCAAATTTAATCGGCATTTTATATAATTAATTGAAACACTTTCAACAGTATTTATATTTTTTACTATGTTAAAATGAAGTAAAACGTGAATTTAGCAAATAAAAAAAATGATGCATATTCCCTAGTGCAACAAAGGCCCGAAACTTCTTCTTCGCAACTTTTTGTGCGTACAATCGACTTGTCCAGTCTTGCCTAATGGTAACTTCTCTTGTCTTGTTATCAATCAATCAAGTCTAAAGTTGAATGGGATTGTATGGGGATATTTATTTATTAATTATGTAATTGATTTTTTTTGTTTTTGTAATTGAATTGAAGGGTTTGTAGTGTAAGATTTTGTAGAACAAGAAAGTTAAGGAAGAACAAGATACAATTCTTGGGGTGTTTAGTGTTATTTCTCCATTAATCTACAAATATTAATATTAATATATATATATACACGTATATATATATATATATATATATATATATATATATATATATATATATATATATACATGCGTGGGCTGGAGCCGGCTCGGTCCGGCTCGCGCGAGCCGGTTGTTAAAATTTTTAAAACTCGGCGTGCCGCTTGTTAAATTACCCCTTAAACAAAAAAATAATGCATTTTAATAGTATGTTTATGCAAAATATGCACATTGCGCCGATGTGCCACACTCGCAAACATATCATGTGCGCAACACACTACACACATCATGTGCGTACGTATAATCAATTTGATAAAAATTATTTACAAAGAAATCCCATGGGATTCTGTTCAGATGGTGCATCGACAATGTTAGGAAGAAAATCTGGAGTAGCCACAAAATTAACTGAAATGTGTCCAAATATAATCGTGTGGGATTGTTTGAATCACCGATTGAAATTGGCACTAGATGATTCCATAAGCGATATCAAACAAGTAAACCACTTTTAAATATTTTTTGACAAAATATATGCGATATATCAGTCAAATAAAAACCAAGCCGAATTGGAAACTATTTCTAATGATTTGAACCTAGAAATAATAAAAATTGGTCGCGTTTTTGGACCTCGTTGCGCACAATTACGAGCAGCTACTGCAGTGTGGCTAGCATACCCAGCGCTGTATAAACATTTTATCCAGTCCAAATTCAATTCAAGAATGGTCAAAAGATTAGCTAATACACATTTTATTGAAGATTTAGCTTTAATAACAGGTATCTTAGAAGAATTGTCAATATTATCCAATGCGCTACAATCAAGAAAAAATATCATAAGTATTTAAAGCCGATCAATTAATTAAGCGTTCACTATAAGAGCTATAGAACTACGCAATAATGATATTATGATATTTGGTGTCTTCGAAAAAAGATCAAAATTTAATTTCGTCAAATGAGTTCAAATACCATATTCAATTACATACCATTTCATTACAATAATAAATTTCTAGCTCTTCCCTGAAAGCAAATATTAGATAGTGTTTTAAGCAAGACTTTTATCTGCTAATCATATAAATATGGATGAGGATAAGAATAAGAAAGATGACACTGATAACTATGAAAAATTTGTGCAGCTCTTCCAGATTTTAGATCCTTCTACCTGGTCATTAAATAAAATTATGTCACCATGGCTAGAAGGTAAAGAAATGGTTAGAAAATTATGTGAAATTTTAGTTTCAGACATGTTTCAAGTAGATGTTAATGATTTTCGTGACTTTATAGCTGCAAACATACAACTGAAAAATGTTCAGTTACCTAATTCAATTTTAAGGGGTAAAAAGTAGCAAGCCCAAATGCTATTAGCAGTTCAGAAGCCGAGAGAGGTTTTAGCCTTATGAATTTAATTGCATCAAAATTAAGAACCAGCCTTACTGTGTAATCTATTAATAATATATTTAATGGGAAAACCAATAGCAAATTTCGATGCCATTCTTTTTGTTACATCTTGGATGAACCAAAATCACAGGTTAGCAAACATAAACAAGGGTAAGAAAAAGGCACAATAATGATGTTTCTGCGAATGAACCATGCATATGGATTCTACAATATTCTTTTATATTTCTACATAATTAATTAATTATGCATATTCTTATACTATACATAGCATAGTATGTTAAATTTGGTTTGCCGTTTTTATATATATATATATATATATATATATATATATATATATATATATATATATATATATATATATATATATATATATAATTTTATTTATAATTTATTATAAATTAATAATAACGTGTTATTGTACGCATTAAATGAACGAAACTGCACATACATATGCGCATGTGGTAAAGTTTGAAGTTCGACTCATAAAACTCGTAAACTCGTAAATAGATACCCAGTTACAAACACAGTGTTCAATGCATTTATACAATATATTTTTAATATCTTCTAAGTTCAATGAAAAAATGAGCGAATTATTGCCAAATTTTCCACCTGGTCCATTAGACAGGTACAGAAACATTGCTTCATTCGACTGGAGAAAACTGAAACTCTTCATCGATTCCGAAGAAATTATTCAATATAAAGTGAGTTTATTATTTCTTTCAGACATGACTAGACATACAAGACTAGACAGACAATACTAGACAGACTAGACAGACAAGACTAGACAGACAAGACTAGACAGATAAGACCAGACAGACAAGACTAGACAGACAAGACTAGACAGACAAGACTAGACAGACAAGACTAGACAGACAAGACTAGACAGACAAGACTAGACAGACAAGACTAGACAGACAAGACTAGACGGACAAGACTAGACAGACAAGAAGACAGACAAGACTAGACAGACAAGACTAGACAGACAAGACTAGACAGACAAGACTAGACAGACAAGACTAGACAGACAAGACTAGACAGACAAGACTAGACAGACAAGACTAGACAGACAAGACTTGACAGACAAGACTAGACAGACAAGACTAGACAGACAAGACTAGACAGACAAGACTAGACAAGACTAGACAGACAAGACTAGACAGACAAGACTAGACAGACAAGACTAGACAGACAAGACTAGACAGACAAGACTAGACAGACAAGACTAGACAGACAAGACTAGACAGACAAGACTAGACAGACAAGACTAGACAGACAAGACTAGACAGACAAGACTAGACAGACAAGACTAGACAGACAAGACTAGACAGACAAGACTAGACAGACAAGACTAGACAGACAAGACTAGACAGACAAGACTAGACAGACAAGACTAGACAGACAAGACTAGACAGACAAGACTAGACAGACAAGACTAGACAGACAAGACTAGACAGACAAGACTAGACAGACAAGACTAGACAGACAAGACTAGACAGACAAGACTAGACAGACAAGACTAGACAGACAAGACTAGACAGACAAGACTAGACAGACAAGACTAGACAGACAAGACTAGACAGACAAGACTAGACAGACAAGACTAGACAGACAAGACTAGACAGACAAGACTAGACAGACAAGACTAGACAGACAAGACTAGACAGACAAGACTAGACAGACAAGACTAGACAGACAAGACTAGACAGACAAGACTAGACAGACAAGACTAGACAGACAAGACTAGACAGACAAGACTAGACAGACAAGACTAGACAGACAAGACTAGACAGACAAGACTAGACAGACAAGACTAGACAGACAAGACTAGACAGACAAGACTAGACAGACAAGACTAGACAGACAAGACTAGACAGACAAGACTAGACAGACAAGACTAGACAGACAAGACTAGACAGACAAGACTAGACAGACAAGACTAGACAGACAAGACTAGACAGACAAGACTAGACAGACAAGACTAGACAGACAAGACTAGACAGACAAGACTAGACAGACAAGACTAGACAGACAAGACTAGACAGACAAGACTAGACAGACAAGACTAGACAGACAAGACTAGACAGACAAGACTAGACAGACAAGACTAGACAGACAAGACTAGACAGACAAGACTAGACAGACAAGACTAGACAGACAAGACTAGACAGACAAGACTAGACAGACAAGACTAGACAGACAAGACTAGACAGACAAGACTAGACAGACAAGACTAGACAGACAAGACTAGACAGACAAGACTAGACAGACAAGACTAGACAGACAAGACTAGACAGACAAGACTAGACAGACAAGACTAGACAGACAAGACTAGACAGACAAGACTAGACAGACAAGACTAGACAGACAAGACTAGACAGACAAGACTAGACAGACAAGACTAGACAGACAAGACTAGACAGACAAGACTAGACAGACAAGACTAGACAGACAAGACTAGACAGACAAGACTAGACAGACAAGACTAGACAGACAAGACTAGACAGACAAGACTAGACAGACAAGACTAGACAGACAAGACTAGACAGACAAGACTAGACAGACAAGACTAGACAGACAAGACTAGACAGACAAGACTAGACAGACAAGACTAGACAGACAAGACTAGACAGACAAGACTAGACAGACAAGACTAGACAGACAAGACTAGACAGACAAGACTAGACAGACAAGACTAGACAGACAAGACTAGACAGACAAGACTAGACAGACAAGACTAGACAGACAAGACTAGACAGACAAGACTAGACAGACAAGACTAGACAGACAAGACTAGACAGACAAGACTAGACAGACAAGACTAGACAGACAAGACTAGACAGACAAGACTAGACAGACAAGACTAGACAGACAAGACTAGACAGACAAGACTAGACAGACAAGACTAGACAGACAAGACTAGACAGACAAGACTAGACAGACAAGACTAGACAGACAAGACTAGACAGACAAGACTAGACAGACAAGACTAGACAGACAAGACTAGACAGACAAGACTAGACAGACAAGACTAGACAGACAAGACTAGACAGACAAGACTAGACAGACAAGACTAGACAGACAAGACTAGACAGACAAGACTAGACAGACAAGACTAGACAGACAAGACTAGACAGACAAGACTAGACAGACAAGACTAGACAGACAAGACTAGACAGACAAGACTAGACAGACAAGACTAGACAGACAAGACTAGACAGACAAGACTAGACAGACAAGACTAGACAGACAAGACTAGACAGACAAGACTAGACAGACAAGACTAGACAGACAAGACTAGACAGACAAGACTAGACAGACAAGACTAGACAGACAAGACTAGACAGACAAGACTAGACAGACAAGACTAGACAGACAAGACTAGACAGACAAGACTAGACAGACAAGACTAGACAGACAAGACTAGACAGACAAGACTAGACAGACAAGACTAGACAGACAAGACTAGACAGACAAGACTAGACAGACAAGACTAGACAGACAAGACTAGACAGACAAGACTAGACAGACAAGACTAGACAGACAAGACTAGACAGACAAGACTAGACAGACAAGACTAGACAGACAAGACTAGACAGACAAGACTAGACAGACAAGACTAGACAGACAAGACTAGACAGACAAGACTAGACAGACAAGACTAGACAGACAAGACTAGACAGACAAGACTAGACAGACAAGACTAGACAGACAAGACTAGACAGACAAGACTAGACAGACAAGACTAGACAGACAAGACTAGACAGACAAGACTAGACAGACAAGACTAGACAGACAAGACTAGACAGACAAGACTAGACAGACAAGACTAGACAGACAAGACTAGACAGACAAGACTAGACAGACAAGACTAGACAGACAAGACTAGACAGACAAGACTAGACAGACAAGACTAGACAGACAAGACTAGACAGACAAGACTAGACAGACAAGACTAGACAGACAAGACTAGACAGACAAGACTAGACAGACAAGACTAGACAGACAAGACTAGACAGACAAGACTAGACAGACAAGACTAGACAGACAAGACTAGACAGACAAGACTAGACAGACAAGACTAGACAGACAAGACTAGACAGACAAGACTAGACAGACAAGACTAGACAGACAAGACTAGACAGACAAGACTAGACAGACAAGACTAGACAGACAAGACTAGACAGACAAGACTAGACAGACAAGACTAGACAGACAAGACTAGACAGACAAGACTAGACAGACAAGACTAGACAGACAAGACTAGACAGACAAGACTAGACAGACAAGACTAGACAGACAAGACTAGACAGACAAGACTAGACAGACAAGACTAGACAGACAAGACTAGACAGACAAGACTAGACAGACAAGACTAGACAGACAAGACTAGACAGACAAGACTAGACAGACAAGACTAGACAGACAAGACTAGACAGACAAGACTAGACAGACAAGACTAGACAGACAAGACTAGACAGACAAGACTAGACAGACAAGACTAGACAGACAAGACTAGACAGACAAGACTAGACAGACAAGACTAGACAGACAAGACTAGACAGACTAAACTAGACAGACGACAAGAGTCTCATTTGAGCATCCACAGCGTGAGGCTGTGCGTTTGCAAGCTATATTAAATATGTCGACATATTAATCTAAATTATTAACTTTCCACGGAGACTAATAACAATTAAAATGAGAAAAGAATTAAGGTCTAACGTAGCTTGTTCTAGTCCTATAGAAGGACAATCATCAGGGTACGATAAACTTATATCATATCTGACGAGTCTCGATTTCCAAAGTGTGGTAGAATTGTAAAAAACAAGTTGTTTCTCTCACTGTGATTTTTGAAGAGAAAATAACACATCCTACTGAAAAAATTATGAAAAAATTATGACAAAAAATTATGATTTATGAAACTATCAATCCAAAATGAGAAATTGTTAAAGATGGTAACATCAACAAGAAATAATAAATCCAATAAAAATCCACCGTGCATAGCAACAAAGGTTACATCAGTCTTCGAAACCGGTACCTTAGGGTACCTTAAAAAGCAGTTTGATCAAATTCACGAACTGCAACAGATATTTGAAATCAGCGAGAGAGTAAAGGTTACGAGATATGGAAGCAGGCAAGAATAAAAATAAATCAATTTCCAAGACATAATCTATCGATGACTGAAAGGAGCCCTCCTTACAGCATTTTGAGAATCTATAACATACTACCAAGAAAAATTAACAAATTGACAATGTCAAGAAATTATAGAAAGATATATATATAAATAAGATCACATATATAAACGAATTTTTGTCCCCGGGTAACAATTCATAATGTTATTATGAATTCATAATGTTATTGATTTTAAAAACATGTATTTGTTATGTTTATTCTATTTTTTTGATGAATTTCCTTTTCTTTTGATATATGTGTATTGTTAACTGTAATAATGAAATAAATCATTTGATTTGACTACACAGACAAGACTAAATAGAGAAGACTAGAGAGACAAGACTAGACAGACAAGACAAGACAGGCAAGACTAGACAGACAAGACAAGGCAGACAAGACTAGACAGACAAGACAAGGCAGACAAGACTCGACAGACAAAACTAAATAGACAAGACTATAAACAGACAATACTTAACAGACAGGTCTAGACAGACAAGACTAGACAGAAATGCCTAGGTAGTCAAGACAAGACAGATAAGACTAAACATACAAGACTAGACAGACAAGACTAGACAGACAACACTAGACAGTCAAGACTAAATAGACAAGACTATAAACAGACAATACTTAACAGACAGGTCTAGACAGACAAGACTAGACAGAAATGCCTAGGTAGTCAAGACAAGACAGATAAGACTAAACATACAAGACTAGACAGACAAGACTAGACATACAAGACTAGACAGACAAGACTAAAAAGACAAGACTAGGCAGACAAGACTAGACAGACAAGACTAGACAGACAAGACTAGACAGACAAGACTAGACAGACAAGACTAGACAGACAAGACAAGACAGACAAGACTAGGCAGACAAGACTAGACAGACAAGACTTGACAGACAAGACTAGACAGAGAATGCTAGACAGACCAGACAATTTAGAACTCTAGGTGATCGAAACTAGATTGACAAGACTGGACAAACAGATTCTCTTGCGTATATAGTTGTATCTAAGTTTTGTCTAAAATAAGATTCTCCAATGTAATGTAAGGAATTAATAGTTTTTTTTAATTAAAACCCAATTGAAATATTATAGAAATCTTTTGCTGACAAGTTGAAAAACCATCCAGAGTTGAGGAATGTAGAAGTGAATACTGTTGACGATATAAGAAGGATTACTATGAGAAGAATGAAGGCACTGATGCATCTTCCCGAGGCAAATCACACAGAGTTCTTGAGTAATTTACAAAAACGTCTTGCGTCCTACGATGTGGGCGTTGGTTGGGACTCTGGGGCCCTCAATAAACTCGCTTTGAATCGGGAAATGTTTGTCAATGTTATACAGACTTTGGGTACGGAAAAACACGAAGTTTTAGTGAAATCAACGGAAAATGGCGAAGTAAGTATTTCGATAAATTTAAAATAAGTTTAATTAAATTTAAATAAAGTTAAAATAAGTTTGACAAACGAAAGCCGTGATCACACATAGGCAAGCGAGACTAGATACTCAAGTTAATTTACACTTGAGACAAACAAGTAAGTCAAACACACTAAATTCATTTCAGACATTCGGATGTTTCTGTTTGACTGAAATCGGTCATGGTTCGAATACGAAGGCTATGCGAACCACAGCAATCTACGATTTGAGAGCGAAGAAATTTATTCTGAATACTCCGGATTTTGAGGCGGCCAAATGTTGGGCGGCGTTGTTGGGACAAACCGCTACCCATGCCATTGTCTATGCCCAACTTTACACACCTGATGGGGTCTGTCACGGCTTGCACCAATTTCTTGTCCAAATTCGGCACACAAAGACACTTACTCCATTGCCTGGAATTACTGTCGGCGATATGGGAGAGAAGATCGGTTTGAATGGACTCGACAATGGGTAAGAAATCTTGAGAAGGATTCTCTTCGTACAAAGAAATTGAAAGAACGATTGAGGTTTGGAGAAATTCTTGTTTAGTCTATATTTACATTTTTTATTTGTTGAAGTTTCTAGGTTTTCTAATGGACATTTTAATTGCTCATTTCTTTATTTCATCTTATAAATAGTTTCAAGAAAAAAATCAAATGGGCCGATTAATATGGATGCAAGTTAATTTTAGAAATACTCAACTCTACTGATAAGTTTTATTTTTAAATTGTACTAAGTACTGACTGTTACTGAGTTGATAAAAAGAGAGAAATCATTTTCACAAACAAATCATTAAGATATAAACAATTTATTAAGACAAGACTAACAATATACACTTTATACACATGACTATATAGATTGATAGACTGTATGGTTTGTTTGTTTGTAATTGTCTGTTTACTCTGTGTTGTCTTCTCTGGTCTGTTCTTGCCTGTCATGTCCGATTCCTCTTGTATGGTCCTTATTTTTTGGTACTCTTGACTTATAGCTTAAGCTAGACTAATAAAGTATTAAAATAGTTAAAACCAGACAAATTAGTTCAAACTACAGAAATCGCACTAGATTATACAATTTAGATTACAATGAACTAATCCCCTCTAGTTTAAAACAGGTATTATCCATATTAGACTATTTAGACTGACAGACTGAACTCTATATTATTATAACCTTTTATTGGCATATATACAAAATATTTTACATAAATACATTAGCATACTATACATTATATATTACAAGTTACATACTAAAGGACTCTATATGTAAACAAGACTAGCTTAATTAAATCCCTCAATTTTTCTTACAGATTTTTATTATTCAATAACGTCCACGTTTCCCGTGACTCATTACTAAACAAGAACGGTGATGTAACAGAAGAGGGTAAATATGTGAGCACATTCAAAGAACCAAATAAACGTTTTGGAGTTGCTTTGGCCGCCCTCTCTCAAGGCAGAATCAACATTACAGGAAAATGCAGTGTTTTTTTGGTCAATGGCATCACAATTGCCTTGCGTTATGCTGCTGTTCGGAAACAATTTGGACCGGAGGGAAAAGAAGAGATTCCCATTTTAGAATATCAAACGCACGTGAGAATTAATAAGTCCATAAGCTAGATAAACTTGACTGTGCTTTATTGATCTTGCGTTTCTTATAGCAACATCGGTTGTTGCCGTATTTGGCTGGCGCTTTTGCGCTGAAATTCTTCTCGCAGTTTATCATTGTACAATATTTTACGAGTTTTAGAAACCAGATAATGGGTGTGAAAACTGGTTTGGAGGAGGAGTTTGGATTTGAAATGCATGCAATTTCTTCATCTTGCAAGCCGGTAGCAAGTTGGCTTCTCTCGGTTGCTCTTGCCGAGTGCAGACATGCTTGTGCTGGACACGGATACCTCAAAGGTAAATAATAACTGTAAATTTCTACATTTTTTATCAATGGTTTTTGTAGCTGCTGGCATTGGAAGATTGCAAAATGACAGTGATGCAACTTGCACATACGAAGGAGAAAATCACGTATTGATCCAACAAACTAGTAATTGGTTGTTGAAGTTCTGGCCATTGGTTCTTCAAGGGAAACATATTTCTTCCCCATTAGGTTCCATTGACTTCTTAAGCAATGGCAAGGAGATTTTAAATGACCAATTTGTTGCTGAAAGCTTTCAAGAAATCGCTCAACCAGAATGTAAGAAATCTGAAATATCTAAAAGTGTCATTGCGGTTATATAATGTATTTGTTTGTAGATATCTTGAGGATGTATCAATGGCTGGTCTGTTACCTGTTAAAAATTTCTGCTGAGAAATATATTAAGACTATGAAGGAAAGTAATTCGTCCTTCGTTGCAAAAAACAATAATCAAGTATTTTGTGCGAAAAATTTGGCAATTGCTTATATTAATGTAAGTTTTCTCTTACAATTAAATTTCTAGTACACATTTGGATGTCACAAACCAAGACATAGTAAGGAAAGATGTCATGTTCTGGACCCTCTTCACTCCTCGACGTAACTTAACCCAAGGAATCTAATGCTCACCTACCCTAATGCTAATCCAACTGAATGAAAAGCTGATTAAAAGCTGTTTAAAGATGCTTAAAAGCTGACTAAAGTGGATGGAAAGTGGATGGAAAGTGAATAGAAGGTGACGTGGGGCGACATAGACTCACACCCTGTTTAGCATGGGGTTACATAGACCTCACACCCTGCTTAGCGTGGGGTTACAAAGATCTCACACCTTATACTTGCACGGGTTCAATAATCAAAACTAGGTCAAACTCTTAATTTGCTTATTAGGATAAACAGGGCAATTCTAAGAAACTGATTATGAGGCGTTTATTATTTCTACTCTAGCACACGTTTACAGACAAGTACAGGTTCAATGACCAAAAACTAGGGCGAACTCTTAATATGCTTATTAGGATAAACACACAGATTAATTCCAAGAAACTGACAGTGTTTATTTCTACCCTCACGTTTCTATTATAAACATAGAACAATTCCAAGAATCTGGCGGTGGTGGTGAGGGTCGAGGAGTCAGGAGGGTCCAGAACATAACATCTTTCCCCACTAGACATGTCTAGATCTGGCTGTTTAGTCGATTCAGTATTTGTTTTGTCACTTTTTCTGCCGTTTATGTACATTTATGTATGTCTATTGTTCGTAGATTGTAGAGTTCGGTGGTGACTTGTACTGCAATTTTTATAGATCTGTTGTACAACAAGGCACATTAAACTCTTGTGGATGGTGTTCAAACTCATACCATAAAAGTGTATCGATCTTATAAAGGGTTTACTAGATCACTATCTTGCTAGGTAATCGGCTTCTTCATTTCCCTCTATACCTGTATGTCCTGGTACCTAGTCTAGAGTTACTTCTATATTGTCTTTACCAAGCTGGTTTAGCTTTCACACGCTGTCCCATACCAGTTTGGATCTGATGGTGTTATGTTTGCTTGACTATCTTACAAGATATCATTTAGTTTTTGACGATAGCTCCTGTCAAGGTTAAATTGTGCATATTTTTCGATTGTATGTACCTCTGCTAAGAAGATAATTAGGTGGATTCGAAGTACTTGGTACGAGGTCAAAATACTACTGCACAAGTACCTTCCTTCGCCTTTGAACCATCTGTATACCACATGATGGCACCATGTAGTATGCTGAGGAGTCATCACTCCTTCGGCTTTACTGCACAATGTTGTGTAGCTTAACTCAAAATAGTATTTGCATACCATTTCGTCTTTTTCTCATTATCTGTTTAGTTTTTTCTGACTAGTCTTGCCTACATAGATTTGTTAACTTCGTGTTGTCTAAATTATAAGTCTTTGGGGCTAGATGGTAATCAAATCTTGCATGTACGTTTTTATTGAGTTACATACCGGCAATTTGTTTGTCATATTACGAGTCACAATATTATGCGAGAAATGCTTTTTAAATGTTATTAAGCTTGCAATCGATAATTCCTGAAGGATTATACTTAAGCCACCGAATATCTGTGACCTAAGGGTCTCGCTTTTTAAACCTCGGCCGTATAAAATTGTAAAGGGTCAATCAAGAAGATTTTTTAAAGAAGTCGAAATTAAGATAAGTTACATGATATGGCCAAGGTTTTTGCCTAGCAGGTTTACAAACTGAAACATACCCAGCTGGAGTGTAAAAATCTGTATTGCGAAGTTATGTTCCAATAACAAAATGCGTTGAGTCACAATCCATCTGGGTATGTGCTTTCTCAAAATATTTCTGCATTATGCTATTTTTTTTGACGTACTATCTAGAAGGAGTATGTACTTATGGTGCTCTTACGATTCTGGTACGTACAACCATAGCTGTATCTTCACCTACCTCGTCACCTTCTTCAGTTTAAATGTTATTCATATAATTTTTTATGTATAAATATTACTATAAATATTATATATGTTGCATATATCCCTTCCAAAAAGTAGTCTAGTTGTAAATAATTTTCAGTATTTAATTTTGAATTGTAGACAAGGTTTTTAATGAGTTTTCATATAGTGATCCCCAAACCAGAATTTCATATCTTAAAAGTGATTCCACTAGGGATTTGTATATCAAAATCAATATATTTTTACTCAAGATATCCCTTAACTCATAAAATTTGTGAATTAGTTTTCTAATTCGCTTTGTTAAATATGCTACATGTTGGTTACATTTTGTGTTTTTATCTATAATAATTCCTAAATATTTAGTATTTTCAACTTCTTTTATGTCTCCAATGTCCTTAATATTAATGCTGTGAAATTTGGGTCTGTTTATACCTGTGATGGTAAATGTTATATAATTGGTCTCCTCTGCATTTAGAAACAGCTGATACCAATCCAACCACATCTTTATGGCGTTCATACCTTCTTAAACGCTTTCCTTAATAACTTCCCAACTTTCTTCTTCCTTGGCGCTACAGCCCTCTATGGGCCTTGGCCTGCTTTACAACGTCCCTCCATATCCTTCTGTCCTGTACTGTGTGGAGCCATTGCCACACCTCGAGTACTTTCAAGTCTTTAATAACGTCGTCTCTCCATCTTATTCGTGGCCTGCCCCTCGATCTCTTTTCGACAGGCAGCCATAGCGTCAGAGCTTTTGGGGTTCGGTCGTCCTTCATTCGCATAATGTGCTCGAACCACCTTAGCCTCTGCGCCTTCACATGCCTCACAATGTCTCTTCCTTCGAGTATTCCATCTATTTCTGCGTTGGTTCTTATTCTCCATCCTTCTTCTTCCTGTATTCCTCCATATATTTTTCTTATGATATTTCTTTCGCATACTCTTAAAGCTTCCTCACCACTTTTGCATAGTGTCCATGTTTCCCCCGCATAAGTGATTATTGAACGGATTCGTGTTTTGTACACTTTCAGTTTAGCTTTTCTGCTCAGTAGTTTGGATCCTAGCAGTTTCCTGTTCGCAAAGTATGCTTTCCTCCCTAACATAATTCTGTGAGCGATTTCCTCACTCATATTATTTTGGCTCGTTAACTTAGCCCCTAGGTAGGCAAACTCGGTCACTTCCTCGTAGTTTCTACCATTTATTTGAATTGGTCTTAAATCTGTCACTTGCTCCCTACCACATCTCATGTACTTTGTTTTTTTCGTTTATTATCAGTCCGCATGGTTCAGATTTTTGTTCAAGTCTCGCTGTTATTTCTTTTAGCTTCTCCCTACCTCTTGATGCGATGTATATATCGTCAGCGTATGCTCCCACTTGCGCTGCTCTAGTTTTTAGGGTGCGTGTTACGTTCACCTCTCTGATGACTGCCTCCAGCAGTAGGTTGAACAACATTGCAGATAAGGCATCGCCCTCTTTTACTCCGGTTCCTATTGCAAAGTCGCCCGTGAGCTTGGAGTCTATTAGGACTTGTGCACTTGACTCAGTTAGTGTTAGTCCTACAAGTCTACCCAGTTTCATGGGTACTCCTAGTACCAGTAATTGTCTCATTAGCTATTTTCTGGAGACACTATCAAACGCCTGTTTGTAGTCAATATATATGCTATATACAATGTTATGTTATGCTCATAACATTTTTCCATTATTTGTCTTTGCGTGTGAATTTGATCTATGGTCGACCTGTTGCTTCGAAATCCACACTGGTAATCGCCTAATATTTCTTCTGAATATATTGCAAGTCCTTTGCATATTACTGCTGACAGCACCTTGTAGGCTATATTTAAAAGAGTGATCCCTCGGTAGTTAGCGCAGTCCTTCTTATTTCCCTTTTTATGGATTGGGCATATGATGCCTTTTTTCCATTCCTTAGGCATGGTTTCCGTATACCATACCATGAAAATTAATCCGTGGATACGTGTCCACAAGTGCTCTGCACCGCTTTTTAAGAGTTCTGCTGTTATGGTATCACTTCCTGATGCTTTATAATTTTTCAGCTTTACTATTACCTCTCTTACTTCTTGATAGGTGGGTTCCAGGATTTCTGGTTGCGCTGCGTGATAGTATTTTGCGACTTCCCCATTGTTTTCATCATTTCATCATTCTTGGTTCTTACAAGTTAACAGTTCGCTATAGTACTGACGCCACCTTTCATTTTCCTTTTCACCTTTCATTTTCCATTTCCTTTTCCGCAATTAGTAATCTTCCTTCCTTACTGAGAAAGGTGTTTGTTCTCGATTGGAAGTCTCTGGTTTGCATTGCTATTTGTTTATAGAACTTTCTGCTCTGGTTGTTATTGTTGTATTCATCTAAGTCCGCTACTTGTTTGTTTAGCGCATTTTTCCTCTTCTGTTTACTTACTCTTTTTGCCGCTCTTCTTAATTCCTAGTATTTTGCTCTATTTGCTCATGTCATTGTTTGCAACATCTTTTTTCTGGCTTCGTTTCTTTCCTTCCGAGCTCTTCTGCACTCATCATCGAACCAAGTGTTTCTGTCCTTTACTTCCTTCCCGACTGTCTTTTTCGGTACGTCAATTATGACACTTTTTATGTCGTTCCATTCCTTGTCCACGTTTTCACCGGTTTCCCTTCTTTCTAAGGAACGTTCAATTAGGTCTTGCTATTGTTTTTGATTATCCTTCGCTCTTAGGGCCTGCGTATTCCATTTTTTTACATGTTTCTTACCCCCCACAATAGCTGTAATTCTTTGCCTGACCGAGATAGTGATCAGAGTCGCAGTTAGCGCCTCTCATAGTTTTTACGTCTGTGATCATTGTTGCCCTTCGTTTATTGATAAGTACATGGTCAATTTGGTTGACCTGTAATTCTCGTGGGTCTCTTGACCTTTGGTTGACCTGTGTTGGTTCTCTGTAATTTGATGTAGAAGTGTTCATTTTCATCATCCTCTCCCTCTTCAGTTGGTGCGTAAGCACATATTACACTAAGGTTGTGGAATTTTCCTTTCATGCGTATCATGCATATTCGGTCGCTGACCGCTGTGAATCCTAGTACAGCCTTCCTTGCTTCTCTCGTTATTATAAAACCTACCCCCTTTTCTCTTTGCTTATCCGGGTTTCCACTGTAATATAATCTGTATAGCTTCTTGTCAATACTGCCTTCTCCCTTCCATCTTATCTCCTGTAAGGCCGTAGCGGCTATCTATTTTGTATTTATCTAATTCATACGCTATCTCCTGCATTCTTGCTGGTCTCAACATTGTGCGCACGTTCCATGTGCCTACTTTTAAATCAGTTTCCGTTTTCCTAGCCTTGATTCGTTACCTTGTCGTCGCCGTTTTGGACCGTCCATTCCGAGGCTGCTGTTTAGCTTTCGAAACTTGCTGTGTTTTTACTAGGCAGGGTTGTTGGCCCTGCGCAAAACCCCCTTTTCGGAGGGCCATTTATCCCGCTCTCGCTAGCCCCGTCCTTCCTCCTCATCCATACGGGTTGGATACCGCATCTCAGAAGAGGTTGGCCGAGTTACCAGGATTCACCAGTCTTGGCGGTGAGAGTCGGAATTGAGTAGGAGAGGCTATGCGATAATCTGCTGTGCGATTATCGTGAGGTGCGCATGCACTACCCATTTGAACCCCAACTTCCCAACCCTTTCCACTAAATATGGCAACAGTGACATCAGTATATGATATTACTTTGCTATCTGTTAAGTGTGAATAGATAATTTATATAAATGGTGTAGAGTATAGGCCCCAGAACTGTCCCATGAGGCACAACCAGTTGCGGTTCAGTTAGACTTTTTGACATATTGCGAGCGGTCGTTTAGATAATCTTACACTACACATATCGCTCTAACACTTGTAGTAATTTTTCATGATGTGCCGTGTCAAAGGCCTTTGTCAAATCCAGGAATACTGCTATGCATTTTTTACTGTTATGAAGATTGCTTCAAATTTAATTAATAATCTCAGTCACGGCATCTGATGTGCTTTTACCTTCTCGGAACCCATACTGATATTTACTCAATATTTTGTTGCTATTTAGAAAGTTTATTAATCGTATTTTTAAGCATTTTTTAGTAATTTTTCCAAAATTATTAATTAAACTAATTTGGCGATAATTTGATATTTTATTTTAGTCACCTGCTTTGTACATAGGGGTTAACACAGGGTTTTAAAATTGTTTGGGGAATTTTCCGTTACTAAATATTAAGTTAATGATAACAAATTTGGCTAAGAAGGTGTAGAATGTATTTTGCAGTTAGTTTTAATAAAAATGAGGTAATTTCATCATAACCAGGCACACTACTATTCTTTATTGAACTGATGTGGAGGAATACTTTTTTCTGTAACAGGTGTTAAAAATAAATAGTAATTATTAGTGGGAACATTATTTAATGGGAAATCGACTGGTATATTTATTTTTTCAATCAATTTAGTGCCTATACCAGTGAAATACTCATTGCAAAAATTTGCCATTTCTTTATTGCTCTTAAAAGTTTGTCCATTATCATCGCATATATCTAAGCTTATTGTACTTTTTCCAGATTCATCATTTGTTGCCTCAGAAATTATTTGATATATTTTTTTATTGTTAATTTGATTTTGTGTTATTATGTTTTTATAGTAGTTCTGTTTTCATTTTTTTAAAAGACTATTTAGTCAATTCCTATAATCTTTCTATTGTTCTTCTAAAGCTACCGAGAAATTATTACACAATCGTTTTTTTTAAATTTATCTCTTGTGATAATGGACCTTGTAAGTCCTTCCGTAATCCAAGGCTTAATTTTCTTAACCTTTTTTCCCTGAATATTTTTTATTACCGTGCATTCATTTGTCTGTAAAAACATCTGTAGCTACTTGAGCGTCACTTGACTGCTGCAATGAGTTTTGTCCAGTTTTCATTTTCTATTAATGATAATAATTTTTCTGTATTTATTTTTTTGTGATATTTGACTAATTATATTGACATCATTATAATCAGTATAATTAATCAAATCAAAGTCAATAATAATTAATTTATTTTATAGCATTATATTTTACAAAGATTTTTTATTCGAATCAATGAAGTTGAAGATCCAGCAAGTAAAAACGTTTTGGTGCGTTTATTCGGGCTGTACGGTCTCTTTACCTTAGAGAAACACATTGGCCACTTATATCAAGGAGGATTTTTCTCCGGCGAAAAACCTGCAGTGATGTTACAAGATGCAATTTTGAAGCTTTGCAGTGACCTCAAAGACGATTCGATTGCCTTAGTGGATGTTATCGCTCCAGACGATTACACTTTAAATTCAGTTTTAGGAAATTCCGATGGCCAAGTGAGTTAAAATACAAGAAAAGTAAGGAATTTTAATGTATGACTATTGTTTGTGATTTTAGGTTTACAAGCATTTAAAAAATAGTATGATAGGATTTACCACTAGACCCACTTGGTGGAAGGAGATTTTACAACAGACACCTTCAAAATTATAATATTTTTTATAACAGTTTTTCTTAACCCTCCACTAAATTAATTGAAATATTTTAAAAGCAAATTACAGCTTGTCCTTCTTGATCCATCTGTCCAACAATGCCTTACTTCCCGGATCAACCTGCGATAACTTCTTGAAATGCTCATCATCTAGAAACTTTAATGTCGATTTAGTCCGGTCATTTTAGACATAAAAATAGTGATCAAATAAAAAAAATTCCGACAGAGCCAAATCTTCGTAGAGACCTTAGGTTTACCACAAGGAATAAAGTGTCAAAAGTCCCCATCAGTCCCATGTGAGCTTAGGGACTTATTCGGGGCCCAAGGTCAAAATTTTAGGTTTTTTGGATTTTTCTCGAAAACGGTAAGTTTTATCGAAAAAGTACCTCAGAGCAAAGTTGTAGATCTTAAAATTCTCTATAAAAATGGTCCCTATGATTTTTTCTCTAAGACCCACTATTTCCCAGATATTAGGTCCAGTATTAGGACCGCCAGTATTAGGTCTCAGGAAGGATTTGTAACAACTGTCATGGTATTTAGCGTCAGCAGCAACTAAATCATACTGAAAATTAATACGCGCAAAGACAGCTTTTGACACATCATCAGAACGATCTTTAGCTAATTTTAAAATGGAATCTTTGAATGTAAGTGTAGAAACTCTATGAATTTTCCGGCGATAAATCTTCACTTTCTTCTTTTCTGCTTCTTCATCCGCTTCATCGCCACAAAATAAGCAGTGGTTTTTAAAACAAAAGCTGGATTCACTTATTCGCGCTCTAGTATGAGGTGGACTTACTTTTGAAGTACTGGCCTACTCACGTTGTCTTTTTGATGCAGAGATTGAAGTTTTCCGGGTGTATGATTTTCTGCAATCCACGTGAATTGTAACGGACTTTTGGCTTCTTAAATAATCAGCAAACTCATCACTTCTCGCGACACTTGCATCGATAAAAGTTGGCATTCCACGACTGACCACAACAGTTTCATCTTCAGTCAAAAGTTTATTACAAATAAAGCAAAATTGTGACATTTTTTTTTAAATATTAATCAGCACTAACTTCAATAGTAGACGCTTGTAATAAATACGTATAGTCACTCGAACTGCTCGTTCAACACTAAAAGAAGCAGGTATACGTGAACGGCACCACATGGACAAAAGAATAGGCAGATGTTTTTCAAGGCCAGATGTTATTCAAGTAGAGGGGATTCGGTAAGGGACCGGCGGTCATTTTAGAGTAAATTTTCTTAGAATAGTATAATGTATACATAAAAGAGACACGAGTAGGCATTTTTGCTTGCTTGAGTACCTAAATATGTATATACGTGGCATATGTGTGCATACTATGTAGAACATGATTCTTACAAGCGCAATATCTGGGAAATAGTGGGTCTTAGAGAAAAAATCATAGGGATCATTTTTATAGAGAATTTTAAGATCTACAACTTAAGCTCTGAGGTACTTTTTCGATAAAACTTACCGTTTTCGAGAAAAATCCAAAAAACCTAAAATTTTGACCTTGGGCCCCGAATAAGTCCCTAAGCTCACATGGGACTGATGGGGACTTTTGACACTTTATTCCTTGTGGAAAACCTAAGGTCTCTACGAAGATTTGGCTCTGTCGGAATTTTCTTTATTTCAATTGTCTAAAATGACCGGACTAATTCGGATCCGCCAAATTATTACCAGAGACATCAGATTTTCAATTTTATTGTTATTATTGGTGTTAAGATTTATTATCTGCTTTAATTTTACTGATTTCCTGTTCGTTGTATATGGGACAGAGAAAACAATTCATCTGTAGTCTTGAGCATGGTTAATTGGAGAATCTAGTTAATTGAGAAGTATATATTGCTAGTCTGTCTAGTCTTGTCTATATTGAAGCTGTTCTCCTTATAGGCCAAAGGAAGATAGGACGCATAAAATTTAAAGTGAAAGAGGAGACAGTAACTCCAAAAGAATATGTGAAATATCTAGGGATAATTATTGACAGGCAGCTCTCCTTCAAAGAACACATCAAACAGCTCACGACTAAAACCCTAAAAACAACTAAGGCCTTAGAAAAGTCAATGCCTAATTTAGTCGGTTCAAAAATCATCAAAAGAAGAAGCTGACTGCCGCGATTCACTCGACCATATTGTATGCCGCTCCGGTATGGGCTAACGCTATGGAAAAATCTAGCATAAGGAGAATGCTTCTCTGAGAAAACTTCTCTGCAGCGAAAAATAGCAATAAGATTCTGCAGCGCATATAGGACGATATCAAGAGATGCAGTACTCGTGATAGCTGGTATCCCGCCAATATAGCATACTATCGACGAAAGAGTCCTCCCAGACAGCGTGGAATGTTTCAGGAATGTTACAGCAATGTGCCGAACCATGAACAACATTCCGAATGTTTCAACAACACTCCTGCAACATTCCAGTGGCAACGTTGTGATGTGAATGTCACAGCAACATTCGTTTAACATTCCAGTAGCAATATTGCAGTGTGACTGTGGCAGCAACATTCCTTCAACATTCTAGTGGCAATATAGCAATGTGAATATTGCAGCAATTCCTTCAACATTCCAGTGCAATATTGCAATGTGAATGTCGCAGCAATATTCTTTCAACATTCCACTGGCAACATTGCAGAGTAGGGCATTTTTTAGAATTATAAAATGTTTTGATTATAATTTGATATTGTTTCGATTCAGCTTAAACAAATGATATTAAATATATGATGTTGTATTTAAAAATATATAAAAGAATTGCCTTTGCAGGAATTTACAACATAATATATATATCGTCTATTATTTCGCTTATTAAATATTACCTATCTTACTAGGTGAATAAAAATGGTTATAATTCTGACCAACAACATTTTATCGATAAGTAAACAAAATGATTTTCAATTGTTCGCGCGTATTACGAGAAAAAGATGGCGGAGAGTAAGGCCAGGCCGTTACATTATATCGAATTAAATGTAATTAAACTATCACGAAATGGCTTACTCAAGCTACAAGAGTGAGTTGTGCCAAAACACCAAATGAGGAAGTTTCTTCGGATGAGGATGACAATAAAAGTAAAAGCGCTAATAGTTTGAATTCGACTTGCAACAGTTCGACGTAAAGACTGACCGGCATTCAATACATTTCTTGATATTTCACTTGAAATGGTTTTTTCACTTTATATAATTTTTAGTGGTCGATGTAAAGTTCATATATTCAAAAATAAAATTACAAGTGAAAGATTTTCGCAATATTCCTGCAACGCTCGCAATATTCCCGCAACGTTTCTGACATGTTCCGTGCAACGTTCCCACAACATTCTGAACGTTGCAGAGAAGCGGACATAGGAATGTTGCAGTAACGTTCCCTGCAATGTTTAATGTTGCCAAAGTAACATTGCTGCAACATTCCACGCTGGCTGGGTTGTTTCACGGAGCAAGAAAAGACTCAAGCTGGACAAACAAGACAGAAAGAAGGAAAAACGCTACGGCACAAACGCCTGAAAAATGCCAAAGAACATGGAACAATCCTAAATTCTGGTCCTGCACTAGGTTTTTTTATCCCACAGGTAACCCAATAAAATTGTGTCCAAGAAGTGAGATGCAAAGTCTCATTCTATTTCTTTGGGTCGAAATGCTCATGCGCGGACTACACGTATTTTTCGATGTTGTTTACAGTTGCCATCTTGTTAGATGCATGTTATTAATACACTTTATTAAGAGTTTATTACTTCTTATTAAAATATATTAAAGAAAAATTAAAAAAAGTGTTTATTTTTTAAAGAAAAATATTTAAGTTTACATAAAAAAATTGAGATTTATCAAAAGATAATAAGTATTTTTTTTTATTAGTATATCTACTAGTACAGTACGATTTAATAACAATACAACTTGACACTATAACAAGAAAACTACTACTCTTATTTTATTTAATATTACATTACAACTTTATTTATTACAAATTTAGTTAATATATATAACAACTTTTACAAAATAAAAATAAATCTACTGTAAAATTAATTAATAAAGTCGGAACACAACCTGAATATATAAATATATTCAACCTTTCCGGAACTCTATAATACACTAAAGAGTCTTTTTAGAACTACCAAAAACAAATCCCATGTGAAATATGTCAGTTATTTTATAGCTTTCAGTCCACCTTCGTGGCACTCAACAAAAACCAGAAAAATAACATTGTTGAGATCATGTCTAAACAAGGCATCGGAATGACATGATCTTAAAAAACAATGTTATTTTTCTGGTTTTTGTTGAGTGCCATGAAGGTGGCCTGAAAGCTAAAAAATAACTGACATATTTCACATGAGATTTGTTTTTGGTAGTCCTAAAAAGACTCATTAGTGTTATAGAGCTCAGGTAGAAAATATTTATATATTCAGGCTGTGTTCCGACTTTATAAATTAATTTTACAGTAGATTTATTTATATTTTGTAAAAGTTGTAATATATATATATTAACTAAATTTGTAATAAATAAAGTTGTAATGTAATATTAAATAAAATAAGAGTAGTGGTTTTCTTGTTACAGTGTCAAGTTGTATTGTTATTAAATCGTACTATACTAGCACATATACTAATAAAAGCAAATACCTATTATCTTTTGATAAATCTCTTATTTTATATGTAAACTTAAATATTTTTCTTTAAAAAAATAAACACTTTTTTTAATTTTTCTTTAATATATTTTTAACAGATACAAATTATAGAACTAAATAATACACCACCTACAAAAAAGCACCTAATGTTATAAAAATTGTATAAGTAACAATAAAAATATTTCAAAATTAAAGTTCAACCATATGTATGGTGAAAATTAAAGTTAGAAAATAAATGTTTATTTCATTTGGAGCATGCGCATAGCGAACAAAAGAAATGTTATATCTTTCCTTGTCGCACAGATGTTGGACACAGTTTCGGAACATGTAAGTTATACGGTATTCCTATTCCATTAGTATAAGTTCTATGCATTTAACTCAGCGGCCATGGTTCTTGTAAAGAGTACACCTGCAACTTTGGAAACACAGATAATCTGTGTATATACTGTGGCTGCACACTGCACAGATAGAGTCTATCACACTATTTTTGAGTCCGATGAGACCGATGAGATCGCCTCATCGAAATTACGAAAGAACGAATTAAGACGTAGATAGAAATGTTGAAATAACGTTCAAACAATTTGTGTTTTGCCGCTGCGTCATCGGCGTATGCGCAGTATAAATAATCAATATTCTTTGTGTATTTTTAGTTTAGTTCAGACTGTTGGGACTGTTCGTTGTTGTTACAAACATGTACACATCCGTTATGTTTTTATTTTCCTTTAATATATGCTTATAAAAGAACTTATAGAATTTATTCTACATTAACTGAAAAGGTCTTTCGGTTGTTATCTTCTAACAGGTTATGGGCCCAGATAACGAAAAGAGAATAAATACTTAAAAGTTTAAAGTTAATGATAAAGTTAGTTATTATTTAAGTTAAAGTTATTGTTAAAGTTTAATTACAAAACAAAGTTAAATTTCAAGACAAAGTTAAAACTGAAGATTGAGGATTAAAGTTGAAATAAAAGTATTTATTGTTTTTTCTCAAAATGGCAGATTGCAAAGGGAAACTTGAAAAGTTGAACAACACCAATTACATGAACTGGAAATTCAAAATGGGATTGGCGCTAAAAAGCGAAAATCTTTGGATCGTGAATAACAAACCACGTCCTGTGGATTTGGAGACAACAGCTACGAACAAACAGAAAGAAGACAGGTGTTTATTGCAGCAAGAATGGGATCGAAATGACGAACGAGCATTCTCTTGGATTGCTTTGTGGATTGAAGATGATCAAATTGTTCACGTACGTAATGAAAAAACAGCGCTTGGTGTATGGAATAAGTTGAAACAATACCATGAGAGGGCGACGCTAAGCAATAAGGTTCATTTAATGCGAATAATTTGCACATTAAAAATGGAAGAAAATGGTCGTGTTCCGGAGCATATAAACGAGATGCGGATTTGTTTGTCAAACTCAAGGACATAAGCAATGAGGAGTTATCTGAACCTTGAAGTGTCGCAATGTTGCTGACCAGTTTACCAAAGAGTTATGACACCCTAATTATTGCACTTAAGGCCAGAAACGAGGACGATTTAACATTCACATTCGTTCAACAAAAATAAATTGCAGATTACGAACGCCGTGGGCATGCCGAAGCAGTTTCCAGTTCCGAGACGCTGCTGAAAATTACCGAAGAACGGAAAATGATTTTTTTTTTCTGTAAAAAGCTAAATCATATAAAACGGGATTGCGAAGAATACAAAAAATGGTCTAAGAGTCTAAGAATAAAAATGCGGATAAAGTAAAATCGGTAAATTCAGATCGCAGTGATTTTTTTTTTTGGGAATCAGACATTTTTAGAAGTCGGAAAGTCCAAGAGGCAGAAAAAGTCCAACTTGGCAGAAAAACTAGAAGAAGAGGACGTACAAGTCCCATTGATGTTAAGATTTATTAGCTGCTTTAATTTTACTGATTTCCTGTTCGTTGTATATGGGGCAGAGAAAACAATTCATCTATAGTCTTGAGCATGGTTAATTGGAGAATCTAGTTAATTGAGAAGTTTATATTGCTAGTCTGTCTAGTCTTGTCTATCTCGAAACTGTTCTCATTATAGGCCAAAGGAAGATAGGACGCATAAAATTTAAAGTGAAAGAGGAGACAATAACTCCAAAAGAATATGTGAAATATCTAGGGATAATTATTGACAGGCAGCTCTCCTTCAAAGAACACATCAAACAGTTCACGACTAAAAGCATAAAAACAACTAAGGCCTTAGAAAAGTCAATGCCTAATTTAGTCGGTTTAAAAAGCATCAAAAGAAGAAGCTAGCTGCCGTGATTCACTCGACCATATTGTATGCCGCTCCGGTATGGGCTAACGCTATGGAAAAATCTAGCATGAGGAGAATGCTAACTTCTCTCCAGCGAAAAATAGCAATAAGATTCTGCAGCGCATATAGGACGATATCAAGAGATGCAGTACTAGTGATAGCTGGTATCCCGCCAATATAGCATACTGTCGAGGAAAGTCTTCCCAGACAGCGTGGAATGTTTCAGGAATGTTATAGCAATGTTCCGAACCATGAACAACATTCCGAATGTTTCAACAACATTCCTGCAACATTCCAGTGGCAACGTTGTGATGTGAATGTTAACATTCCTTCAACATTCCAGTGGCAATATTGCAATGTAATGTTGCAGCAACCTTTCTTTCGAATTTCCAGTACCAATATTGCAGTGTGACTGTGGCAGCAACATTCCTTCAACATTCTAGTAGCAATATAGCAATGTGAATGTTGCAGCAACATTCCTTCAACATTCCAGTGGCAATATTGCAATGTGAATGTTGCAGCAATATTCTTTCAACATTCCAGTGGCAACATTGCGGAGTAGGGCATTTTTGAGGATTATAAAATGTTTTGATTATAATTTGATATTGTTTCGATTCAGCTTAATCAAATGATATTAAATATATCATGTTGTATCTAAAAATATATAAAAGAATTGCCTTTGCTGGAATTATATCTATCGTCTATTATTTCGCTTATTAAATATTACCTATGTTACTAGGTGAATAAAAAACCGGCCAAGTGCGAGTTGTGACTCGCGCACCGAGGGTTCCGTACAAACTTAACAAAAAAGTAAGGTATCTTTTTTTTGTGGAGGACGTAGCAAGCACATTCAGTTAACTTGTTAAGGCGTTGCTAGTAAACAAACAAAACTCGTACCAATTATCATATATATATATATATATATATATATATATATATATATATATATATATATATATATATATAAATATATATATATATATATATATAAGTATAAGTTATAGCATGAAACAAGCAACTGCCGTCGCCGGGCATAAATATTACATCTTGTACGATAATGTTGTCGTTAACGGTTAAATGAACTATAGCCATAATTTATTGAGTAAGTAAGGATATGCAGGAGTACGAAGTTATTGAATGCAAAACAAAATTTCGTATTTCTGCCGCTCACTACAAAAGGGCCGACCTCCCGCCCTTGTACTTGCCCCGCGTCGCCCTGCTCGTGCGCGTCTCGTTTTATCCTAAATACAAGAGGTCAGTGAGTACTTTGTTAGGTACATAAACACGAAATATTACTTACTTATATGATATGAAATTCTTGACGAGAGACCTATTTCAAATTCCAAGCCAAAACTAAAATATTTTAAAAGTTACCAAAAGAAAGCAAATGACGATTATAATAAATCGATTATGATAAATCTTTATTTTACTATTACCCTTATTCAGTAACTTACATTAAGAATGAACTGAATTACACGATTATTTTTATACTTATAAAAAGAAAACGATCAGACGATTATGATAAAACTTTATTTTAGTATTACACTTATTCACTAACTTATATTAAGATCTCACTATTTCTTTTTTTTTAATAACGCGAATATTTTTAAACTTATAAAAAGAAAACTTTGTATTAGTATTACACTTATTCACTAACTTATATTAAGATCTAACTAATATAAAGTAATATATTAACTATTTCTAGATCTATTTCGATACTCTTAACATTCAGTTGTTCAATTGACTGCTTTTGGGCAATTGACTACCAAAAAATATAGGGGGAGGAGGACCTAACTGAACCTAACCTAACCTAACCTAACCTAACTGTATGCAATCCATATGCTTCTGGTGCCTGACAATACCACGCAACACATTAGTGTATTTTCATAAGTTTCTAATAGTAAATTCGCATTTTTCTTGTAATTAAACTATATATTTACGGTTTTCAGATTTTTCCCTTTACATATGCTATAAGACACTGCTTCTTGCCAAATTTCATGCTTCTAGGTCAACGGAAAGTACCCTATAGGTTTTGATTCCCTTGTGAAATCGCAAAATATGCGACATAAACGGTCATATCTTTTGATCGCGTTGACTTACGAGTTTGAGTTTTTCACAGCTGAAAGAGACCGCAGACCCGAGTATTTGATAGAAATTTCAACTTGTTACCTCTACGCGTTCCTCAGAAAAATGGTCTTGACAGACAGACAGACCGACAGACAGACGGACATCAAAGTGATCCTATAAGGGTTCCGTTTTCGGTACGGAACCCTAAAAATGGATATAATTTTGGCAACATTTTATCGATAAGTAAACAAAATGATTTTGAATTGTTGAATCAATAATTTTGAATTGTTCGCGCGTATTACGCGAAAAAGATGGCGGAGAGTACGGTCAGGCATTTACATTAGATATGGTTAAATGTAATTAAACTATCACGAAATGGCTTATTCAAGCTACAATAAGAGTGAGTTGTGCCAAAACACCAAATGAGGAAGTTTCTTCTGATTCGACTTGCAATAGTTCGACATAAGGACTGAACGGCATTCAATACGTTTCTTGATATTTCACTTGAAATGGTTTTTTCACTTTATATAATTGTTAGTGGTCGATGTAAAGTTCATATATTCAAAAATAAAATTACAATTGAAAGATATTCGCAATATTCCTGCAACGCTCGCAATATTCCCGCAACTTTCCTGCCGTGTTCCGTGCAACGTTCCCACAACATTCTGAACGTTGCAGGGAGGCGGACATAGGAATGAAGCAGCAACGTACCCTGCAATGTTTAATGTTGCCAAAGTAACATTGCTGCAACATTCCACGCTGGCTGGGTTGTTTCATGGAGCAAGAAATGACTCAAGACTCAAACTGGACAAACAAGACTGAAAGAAGGGAAAACGCTACGGCACAGACGCCTGAAAAATGGCAAAGAACACGGAAAAATCCTAAATTCTGATCGTGCACTAGGTTTTTTTTATCCCACACAGGTAGAACTATGGGTTACCATGAATTCCCACAGGTAGACAACACGGGGAGGTTAACTATCATTTAACCCAGGCACTCAGCGGCCATGGTTCTTGTAAAGAGTATACCGGCAACTTTGGAAACACTGACAATCTGTGTATATACTGTGGCTGCACACTGCACAGAAAGTGTCTATCATACTATTTTTGAGTGCGACCGATGAAATCGCCTACCCACTGGGCGTACTACGAGAACATGTTACAAAACATAATTGCGGCAAAGAGAAGGACGAAAGTATGAATTAAGACGTAGATAGAAATGTTGAAATAGCGTTCAAACAATTTGTGTTTTGCCGCTGCGCCATCTGCGTATGTGCAGTATAAATAATCAATATTCTTTGTGTATTTTTAGTTGTTGTGTATTTGTGTGTAGTTAGTGTAGTTATTCGTTGTGTATTTAGTTCAGACTGTTGGGACTGTTCGTTGTTGTTACAAACATGTACATCCGTTATGTTTTTATTTTCCTTTAATATATGCTTATAAAAGAACTTATAGAATTTATTCTACATTAACTGAAAAGGTCTTACGGTTGTTATCTTCTAACAGGTTATGGGCCCAGATAACGAAAAGAGAATAAATACTTAAAAGGTTAAAGTTAGTGATAAAGTTAGTTATTATTTAAGTTAAAGTTATTGTTAAAGTTAAATTTCAAGACAAAGTTAAAACTGAAGATTGAGGATTAAAGTTGAAATGAAAGTATTTATTGTTTTTTCTCAAAATGGCAGATTGCAAAGGGAAACTTGAAAAGTTGAACAACACCAATTATATGAACTGGAAATTCAAAATGGGATTGGCGCTAAAAAGCGAAAATCTTTGGATCGTGAATAACAAACCACGTCCTGTGGATTTGGAGACAACAGCTACGAACAAACAGAAAGAAGACAGGTGTTTATTGCAGCAAGAATGGGATCGAAATGACGAACGAGCATTCTCTTGGATTGCTTTGTGGATTGAAGATGATCAAATTGTTCACGTACGTAATGAAAAAACAGCGCTTGGTGTATGGAATAAGTTGAAACAATACCATGAGAGGGCGACGCTAAGCAATAAGGTTCATTTAATGCGAATAATTTGCACATTAAAAATGGAAGAAAATGGTTGTTCCAGAGCATATAAACGAGATGCGGATTTGTTTGTCAAACTCAAGGACATAAGCAGTGAGGAGTTATCTGAACCTTGAAGTGTCGCAATGTTGCTGACCAGTTTACCAAAGAGTTATGACACCCTAATTATTGCACTTGAGGCCAGAAACGAGGACGATTTAACATTCACATTCGTTCAACAAAAATAAATTGCAGATTACGAACGCCGTGGGCATGCCGAAGCAGTTTCCAGTTCCGAGACGCTGCTTAAAATTACCGAAGAACGGAAAATGATTTTTTTTTTCTGTAAAAAGCTAAATCATATAAAACGGGATTGCGAACAATACAAAAAATGGTCTAAGAGTCTAAGAATAAAAACGCAGATAAAGTAAAATCGGTAAATTCAGATCGCAGTGATTTTTTTTTTGGGAATCAGACATTTTTAGAAGTCGGAAAGTCCAAGAGGCAGAAAAAGTCCAACTTGGCAGAAAAACTAGAAGAAGAGGACGTACAAGTCCCATTGATGTTAAGATTTATTAGCTGCTTTAATTTTACTGATTTCCTGTTCGTTGTATATGGGGCAGAGAAAACAATTCATCTATAGTCTTGAGCATGGTTAATTGGAGAATCTAGTTAATTGAGAAGTTTATATTGCTAGTCTGTCTAGTCTTGTCTATCTCGAAACTGTTCTCATTATAGACCAAAGGAAGATAGGACGCTTAAAATTTAAAGTAAAAGAGGAGACAATAACTCCAAAAGAATATGTGAAATATCTAGGGATAATTATTGACAGGCAGCTCTCCTTCAGAGAACACATCAAACAGTTCACGACTAAAACCATAAAAACAACTAAGGCCTTAGAAAAGTCAATGCCTAATTTAGTCGGTTTAAAAAGCATCAAAAGAAGAAGCTAGCTGCCGTGATTCACTCGACCATATTGTATGCCGCTCCGGTATGGGCTAACGCTATGGAAAAATCTAGCATGAGGAGAATGCTAACTTCTCTCCAGCGAAAAATAGCAATAAGATTCTGCAGCGCATATAGGACGATATCAAGAGATGCAGTACTAGTGATAGCTGGTATCCCGCCAATATAGCATACTGTCGAGGAAAGTCTTCCCAGACAGCGTGGAATGTTTCAGGAATGTTATAGCAATGTTCCGAACCATGAACAACATTCCGAATGTTTCAACAACATTCCTGCAACATTCCAGTGGCAACGTTGTGATGTGAATGTTAACATTCCTTCAACATTCCAGTGGCAATATTGCAATGTAATGTTGCAGCAACCTTTCTTTCGAATTTCCAGTACCAATATTGCAGTGTGACTGTGGCAGCAACATTCCTTCAACATTCTAGTAGCAATATAGCAATGTGAATGTTGCAGCAACATTGCTTCAACATTCCAGTGGCAATATTGCAATGTGAATGTTGCAGCAATATTCTTTCAACATTCCAGTGGCAACATTGCGGAGTATTGCGGCATTTTTGAGGATTATAAAATGTTTTGATTATAATTTGATATTGTTTCGATTCAGCTTAATCAAATGATATTAAATATATCATGTTGTATCTAAAAATATATAAAAGAATTGCCTTTGCTGGAATTATATCTATCGTCTATTATTTCGCTTATTAAATATTACCTATGTTACTAGGTGAATAAAAAACCGGCCAAGTGCGAGTTGTGACTCGCGCACCGAGGGTTCCGTACAAACTTAACAAAAAAGTAAGGTATCTTTTTTTTGTGGAGGACGTAGCAAGCACATTCAGTTAACTTTTTAAGGCGTTGCTAGTAAACAAACAAAACTCGTACCAATTATCATATATATATATATATATATATATATATATATATATATATATATATATATATATATATATATATATATATATATATATATATATATAAGTTAAGTATAAGTTATAGCATGAAACAAGCAACTGCCGTCGCCGGGCATAAATATTACATCTTGTACGATAATGTTGTCGTTAACGGTTAAATGAACTATAGCCATAATGTATTGAGTAAGTAAGGATATGCAGGAGTACGAAGTTATTGAATGCAAAACAAAATTTCGTATTTCTGCCGCTCACTACAAAAGGGCCGACCTCCCGCCCTTGTACTTGCCCCGCGTCGCCCTGCTCGTGCGCGTCTCGTTTTATCCTAAATACAAGAGGTCAGTGAGTACTTTGTTAGGTACATAAACACGAAATCTTACTTACTTATTTGATATGAAATTCTTGACGAGAGACCTATTTCAAATTCCAAGCCAAAACTAAAATATTTTAAAAGTTACCAAAAGAAAGCAAATGACGATTATAATAAATCGATTATGATAAATCTTTATTTTACTATTACCCTTATTCAGTAACTTACATTAAGAATGAACTGAATTACACGATTATTTTTATACTTATAAAAAGAAAACGATCAGACGATTATGATAAAACTTTATTTTAGTATTACACTTATTCACTAACTTATATTAAGATCTCACTATTTCTTTTTTTTTAATAACGCGAATATTTTTAAACTTATAAAAAGAAAACTTTGTATTAGTATTACACTTATTCACTAACTTATATTAAGATCTAACTAATATAAAGTAATATATTAACTATTTCTAGATCTATTTCGATACTCTTAACATTCAGTTGTTAAATTGACTGCTTTTGGGCAATTGACTACCAAAAAATATAGGAGGAGGAGGACCTAACTGTATGCAATCCATATGCTTCTGGTGCCTGACAATACCACGCAACACATTAGTGTATTTTTATAAGTTTCTAATAGTAAATTCGCATTTTTCTTGTAATTAAACTATATATTTACGGTTTTCAGATTTTTCCCTTTACATATGCTATAAGACACTGCTTCTTGCCAAATTTCATGCTTCTAGGTCAACGGAAAGTACCCTATAGGTTTTGATTCCCTTGTGAAATCGCAAAATATGCGACATAAACGGTCATATCTTTTGATCGCGTTGACTTACGAGTTTGAGTTTTTCACAGCTGAAAGAGACCGCAGACCCGAGTATTTGATAGAAATTGCAACTTGTTACCTCTACGCGTTCCTGAGAAAAATGGTCTTGACAGACAGACAGACAGACGGACATCAAAGTGATCCTATAAGGGTTCCGTTTTCGGTACGGAACCCTAAAAATGGATATAATTTTGGCAACATTTTATCGATAAGTAAACAAAATGATTTTGAATTGTTGAATCAATAATTTTGAATTGTTCGCGCGTATTACGCGAAAAAGATGGCGGAGAGTACGGTCAGGCATTAACATTAGATATAGTTAAATGTAATTAAACTATCACGAAATGGCTTATTCAAGCTACAACAAGAGTGAGTTGTGACAAAACACCAAATGAGGAAGTTTCTTCGGATTCGACTTGCAATAGTTCGACATAAGGACTGACCGGCATTCAATACGTTTCTTGATATTTCACTTGAAATGGTTTTTTCACTTTATATAATTGTTAGTGGTCGATGTAAAGTTCATATATTCAAAAATAAAATTACAATTGAAAGATATTCGCAATATTCCTGCAACGCTCGCAATATTCCCGCAACTTTCCTGCCGTGTTCCGTGCAACGTTCCCACAACATTCTGAACGTTGCAGAGAGGCGGACATAGGAATGAAGCAGCAACGTACCCTGCAATGTTTAATGTTGCCTAAGTAACATTGCTGCAACATTCCACGCTGGCTGGGTTGTTTCATGGAGCAAGAAATGACTCAAGACTCAAACTGGACAAACAAGACTGAAAGAAGGGAAAACGCTACGGCACAGACGCCTGAAAAATGGCAAAGAACACGGAACAATCCTAAATTCTGATCGTGCACTAGGTTTTGTTTATCCCACACAGGTAGAACTATGGGTTACCATGAATTCCCACAGGTAGACAACACGGGGAGGTTAACTATCATTTAACCCAGGCACTCAGCGGCCATGGTTCTTGTAAAGAGTATACCGGCAACTTTGGAAACACTGACAATCTGTGTATATACTGTGGCTGCACACTGCACAGAAAGTGTCTATCATACTATTTTTGAGTGCGACCGATGAAATCGCCTACCCACTGGGCGTACTACGAGAACATGTTACAAAACATAAATGCGGCAAAGAGAAGGACGAAAGTATGAATTAAGACGTAGATAGAAATGTTGAAATAGCGTTCAAAGAATTTGTGTTTTGCCGATGCGCCATCTGCGTATGTGCAGTATAAATAATCAATATTCTTTGTGTATTTTTAGTTTAGACTAGTTTAGTTTGGGACTGTTCGTTGTTGTTACAAACATGTACATCCGTTATGTTTTTATTTTCCATTAATATATGCTTATAAAAGAACTTATAGAATTTATTCTACATTAACTGAAAAGGTCTTACGGTTGTTATCTTCTAACAGGTTATGGGCCCAGATAACGAAAAGAGAATAAATACTTGAAAGGTTAAAGTTAGTGATAAAGTTAGTTATTATTTAAGTTAAAGTTATTGTTAAAGTTAAATTTCAAGACAAAGTTAAAACTGAAGATTGAGGATTAAAGTTGAAGTGAAAGCATTTCTTGTTTTTTCTCAAAATGGCAGATTGCAAAGGGAAACTTGAAAAGTTGAACAACACCAATTATATGAACTGGAAATTCAAAATGGAATTGGCGCTAAAAAGGGAAAATCTTATGATCGTGAATAACAAACCACGTCCTGTGGATTTGGAGACAACAGCTACGAACAAACAGAAAGAAGACAGGTGTTTATTGCAGGAAGAATGGGATCGAAATGACGAACGAGCATTCTCTTGGATTGCTTTGTCGATTGAAGATGATCAAATTGTTCACGTGCGTAATGAAAAAACAGCGCTTGGTGTATGGAATAAGTTGAAACAATACCATGAGAGGGCGACGCTAAGCAATAAAGTTCATTTAATGCGAATAATTTGCACATTAAAAATGGAAGAAAATGGTCGTGTTCCAGAGCATATAAACGAGATGCGGATTTGTTTGTCAAACTCAAGGAGATAAGCAATGAGGAGTTATCTGAACCTTGAAGTGTCGCAATGTTGCTGACCAGTTTACCAAAGAGTTATGACACCCTAATTATTGCACTTGAGGCCAGAAACGAGGACGATTTAACATTCACATTCGTTCAACAAAAATAAATTGCAGAATACGAACGCCGTAGGCATGTCGAAGCAGTTTGCAGTTGCGAGACGCTGCTGAAAATTACCGAAGAAGGGAAAATTATTTTTTTTTTCTGTAAAAAGCTAAATCATATAAAACGGGATTGCGAAGAATACAAAAAATGGCTCCGGAAGAAAGAATCACAAGAGTCTAAGAATAAAAACGCAGATAAAGTAAATTCGGTAAATTCAGATCACAGTGATTTTTTTTTTGTGAATCAGAAGAGACATGATGGTTGGTTACTCGATTCAGGAGCGCCAAGGCATGTGTGAATTTTTCAAATCCTTGGACGAGACATATAATGCAAATATAGAGGTTGGAAACGGCGAAAAAATCAATATCATTGGAATTGGAAGTGAACATTCCTGAATCAAGATGGTCGGATTCGAGAAGCAACAGTGAATGAAGTATTATTTGCACCAGAGTTGGTTGAGAACGTTTTGTCAATCGGGAAATTGGCCGAAAATGGGTTTAAAATAATATTCAAAGAGAATCACTGCGTAATAGATAAAAACAATGAGCAAATCGCAGTAATTGATCAAAGACAAAATTTATACGTGCTGCGCACATCTGACACGGTGAACAATTTGAATTTGGTACATAAAGAAAATTGTATTCACAGTTGGCATAAACGGTTGGGTCATCGAGATCCCGAAGTAATTAGATGGTATCAAGATGAGATCTCGATGACGGAATCCAGATCGTGGAATGCGGAATAAAGGAACTATGTCCCACACAGCACAGGGTCATCCTGAGGATATCCTATGGATATCGTATTGAACTTAAAAAGATATCCTGGGATTATCCCGAGATGTCTATGGGACCTCTCTGGGATATCCCTAGGATACAAAAATGTCCGCCCACACAATATCTATAGGATATCCCGCATGGGATATTGTAGATCACCTGAGGATATTGTAGGATATCCCTTATGGCACATTCCGCGACCTCTCTGGTGGCAACACCGCCCAAAAAAGGTTAATAAATAAAACAAATCCTTAATTTTTAATTAATGTATTATGTAAAAAAAATTCATGCTGCTTCATCTTCCCTTCCTTTATTTCCCTGATTTCCATTTCCATCCCCTATATCTGCTAATAGCCTGTGCCTGAAAAAAAATCTAGATTTTAAACTGGCTGATCCCCTAAAATAAATTATATAGTAATTCTTACGATTTCTCCCGATTCAATCTTTCTTTAGCGTGTCTCGGCCAGTTCTTAATATGTAGGGAAATTGTGTGATCTGTCACCTCTGGTTCATGTATTCTGACTACATCTAAAAAAATTTACAATTAAATATAAAATGAAAACGATTATAAGAATACACTCCATTTCATATAAAGTTACAACTTAATTGAAATGTATGAGAAATGTAAAATTAATATGATATTATATGTATATATATATATATATATATATATATATATATATATATATATATATATAAATATATAATAATTATACATTTTTAAACGCACCTAGAATAACACTCGATATAAGTAAGTCGGAGAATATTAATTTTTTTTGCCGCCAATCCAACTAAATTTCTCCGCGACAAAATTTGAAAATACTCGCTCCATGATTTTTGCAGTTCTAACTTTTGTATAAGGGCCACCAATTTTCGATAACTCGGTCATCTAAAAACAGGAATATAAAAGTATATAATATATCATTTACTTACAGTCTGAATAATTGGAAAAATTTGTAAAGTAAAACTACTAATATGTACCAGGTCTTTCTTGAATTGGTCATCACACAAGTTTCTTTCGATGATTTCCAAGGCTTGCATATCAAGTAAAGGAAAAATTTTCATAATATTAGTTCGATGTTCTGGAACAATATTAGCAGCAGTGGTCTTTTCATAGGAGCTTGATTTTTTGGTCAACTGTTCCAGAACTTCTCTCATGCTCATCTTTAAATTTGTTAAAGATTTTACCACAGTGTTGAAAACTGCGCCAATCTGAAATAAAAACTATATAACCATATTGTTGTTGCATCAATTATTTTTATGCTTAGTATAAAATAAACTAAAAAAGTGTATATACTTTTTTGCTTATAAAATAATATCAGCGAATGTAGAATAAATGGTATGAATAGTCGAAAACTAAAAATCCTGAGATCTTGTATTTAAATAATTTATCATTACCTGATGAATCATTAGAGAAAGAAGTTGATGGACCATCAACTTGTCTATCACAGTGTGTTGCTGAAGTTGAAGGGTGCAGCAATTCACATTCATTATTTGTTTTTTTGACTTTTAAAAGCTGAGGTTTTGGATTAGATGATGATTTTTTTCCTCGCTGAAGTGGTAGGAAAAGGTGGTAATATGCACGGTCCATTATTTTAGGAATCAGATTCATCATTACTACTCGAATTTATAACACGTGCTCGTTTTCTTATGTTTTTCTTTAATTCTGCGTCATCCACATCACTTTTAACTTATTTTCCATTTTCATAAGTTTCTGAAATGAGAATATTTTTGTTAAAAAACTGAACCAGATATAAAACAGCCAAATAAGTAAAATGAGTTGCGATCTATGAAATTGTATCACTAAAAATATTAAAGGCGATTTTTCTAATAAATTAAAAGTTAGTAAACATTAATTGTTTTGTGAAAATAAAAATAACTAACTTGCTGTTAAGTACATTCTTGTTTCCATTATTACATATAGGCTAGACAAACAAGACTAGACAGACAAGACTAAACAGACAAGACTAGACAGAAAAGATTATACAGATAAGACTAGTCAGACAAGAGTAGGCCAATTCAGAGGGGGCACTTACATCAGTAGCTTGCTGCTTCGTCTCATAAATAAAATAAAACCCAACAAAAGTTTTATTTTCCTAGTTTATATTATAATATGGACCTATCTAGTGGTTGCCTATCTAGTTCTTGTCTATCTAGTGGTTGCCTATCTAGTTCTTGTCTATCTAGTGGTTGCCTAACTATTTCTTGTCTATCTAGTGGTTGCCTATCTAGTTCTTGTATATCTAGTCTTAAGTGACCACACGTCCTGATTTTGGCGGGGCAGTCCCGCTTTTTGGGAGGACAGTCCCGCTTTTTGGGAGGACAGTCCCGCTTTTTGGGAGGACAGTCCCGCGTCCCGCCGATTTTTAAAAATGTCCCGCTTTTTAGAAAATATCTGCATTTCTTATTTTAAATGTACTGTAATATATAAAATAAGATTTTTTCACGTATTCCCATAAAATCTCCATTGCTTAATCTCACCCAATGATATTTTTTATTATTCTCCAATTGAACTGTCCATTTTTCAAGATATTCCAAGCAGTTATTATAAAAAATTCATAGGTCTTTCAGAAAATCCGGTCGTTTAATGGTTTAATTTAACTGTCATCAGTACAGCTTTGCTTTTATGAACAACAAGTGAATGGTTTACAAATTGTTGTTCATAAAAGCAAAGCTGTACTGATGAGAGATAAATCTTGAAACGCGTCTACAGCTGGCTATCAACTTATCGGAAAGACATGATCTTAAAAAATATTATTTTTCTGGTGTTTGTTCACGAAGTTGTAAAGACTCATTACTGTTATAGAGCTCCGGAAATGTTGAAGATATTTATATATTCAGGCTGTGTTGCGACTTCATTAAGCTTATCCAAAAACTAAAAAAGGTAGGTTTTTATACTGTTAAGTATTTTAACAATTGGAAAGAGTTGCCATGAAGTTTTCACAGCTTCTTTTTCTTTAACAGCTTTTTCAAACTTTTTGTTGTTTGTAAATGTTGGCCAATAAGCTTCTGTTTTTTGATTTTCTGGTACTAATTGAATGCCGTCCTCAAATTCGGCAACATAAAAACTAGGTCCTTTCGAATGGTCCATATTATAATATAAACTAGGAAAATAAAACTTTTGTTGGGTTTTATTTTATTTATGAGGCGAAGCAGCAAGCTACTGATGTAAGTCCCCCTCTGAATTGGCCTACTCTTGTCTGACTAGTCTTATCTGTATAATCTTTTCTGTCTAGTCTTGTCTGTTTAGTCTTGTCTGTCTAGTCTTGTTTGTCTAGCCTATATGTAATAATGGAAAAAAGAATGACACTGGAGTTTTTACAGGTGTCACTCAATTTGGCATGAAAGATGTTGAATATTCATCAGATACTTCAAAATAATACTTTGAACATTCTTCCTGTACACGTCTGCGAAACTGACGCTTACAAATCTTTAGAATAGGTTTTCTTTCTTTAGACATATTGTAGACCCTGTATGTTTATAAATAACGATTTATAACCTCGAAAACTTAAAAATAGTCTGTAATAATAACTAATATTTACATATGTAATAACAAAGAGTAAAACTTACCAGCACTGGAACTTTGAATTGTCACCGACAATTAATCTGAGAGTTTTTACACTATTACTAATTTTACACTATTACTTAAACTATATTCGGACCGGCGAGAAAATAAACTATGAAACATAAAGAATTAACACTTAAACTACGAAACTTTTTGTGGTCGAAGACGAAAAATATCTTACTTAAGATATCCCTAGGATATACACAAATGTCATAAGATATCCCGCGATCTCTCTGGGATGTCCTGAAATTAAAATGTCCAAAGGGATATCCATAGAGATGTCCATAGGATATACTGGATATCTTAGGCAATTTGGGATATAATCAGGATATCCCTGAAATATCTTGTGCTGTGTGGGGTCAGACGTGCGTCAAAGGAAAAACGACAAGGAAACCATTTCCAAAGGAATGCTACAATAGGAGAGGAGCAGTGCTGGATCTTGTGCATACGGATGTTTGCGGACCGATGTAAACAGAAACCCAGAGTGGAAAACGATACATTATCACATTCATAGAAGATTTTTCGCGCTTCACAGTCATTAAGCTGTTAACTCATAAAAAAGATCTTTCAGGGATTTCGTCGAAATGACAAAAAACACATTTGGAAAGAAGATTCTACGCTCGGATAGAGGTGGAGAATACACAGGAAACCGTTTTAAGCAGTACCTACCTCAAAACAGAAGGGATCACTGCACAATTGACAGCAGCGTATTCACCCCACCAAAATGGAATCTCAGAAAGAAAAAATCGATCAATTATGGAAATGGCACGTTGTATGCGGATTGATTCGGGCCTTTCAAATTCGTTTTGGGGAGAAGCAGTAGCAACGGCAGTTTTTATCCAGAAACGTATCATCACAAGGTCGACAGAGTCAATCCCGTACGATCTATGGAGCGAAAGCAGAGTTTAAACATGCATCCTTTTGGAAGCAGTTGCTTCGTATACGTTCCGACGGAAAGAAAAAAGGAGGAAACTGGATCAAACAGGACACGAGATGATCTTGGACACGACAATAAATCGAAAGCATTTAGATGTTACAATCCAGCAACACGCAAAGTAGAAATAAGTCGTCACATTTTTAGTCGAAAAGTCCACAGAAACTGAAATCGATTTTCAACCTCAGATTATAGATACCCAGGCAGAGAAACTAGAAGAAGAGGAAGAAAAAGAAAAGGACGTACAAGTCGACGAGGAATCGACTTCCTAAAGAATTTCTGCCAGGTCAACAAAAGGGAAACCAGCTAAGAGATTAATCGAAGAGACAAATTTGACTACTGAAGAAGCTTACGATGCAGGAGGAGATGACTTCACTCAAGAAAAACAACACGTGGGAACTGACAGATCTACCTGAAAAAGGAGAAGCAATTAGATATAAATGGGTATTTAAGATAAAAATGGACGAAAAGTGAATAGTTCAGCGTTACAAGGGCCATCTTGTAGTACAAGGATTTTCAGAAAAAATCCGGAACAGATTTCAATGAAGTTGTTTCACCAGTTAGTCAATCGAAGTTTAGAACTTTGCTGTCTGTTTCAGGGAAAAAGGGGTTGTTAGTCCATCATTTTGACGCTAAAAATGCTTTTCTTAATGGAACTTTTATGGAAACCATTTGCATGAAACAGCCACCAGGTTTCAATTTCGATAATCTCTGGAGAGTTTGTCTGCTGGAAAAAGTCTATATGGATTGAAACAAACCGCAAGAGCTTGGCATGAAAAGGTAAATGAGGTTTTATTTAATCAACGGGGGATTCATCCAAGGAAAAGCGGACCAATGCCTGAACACAAAAAGGATTGGAGATAATTGGTGTTACGTTTTAATCTACGTCGATGACATTTTGGTCGCTTGCAAGATGAAAGACCATATTAAACAAATAGAAGAAAGTCTGGCAGAAGATTTCGAAATAATGGACCTCGGAGAAAAAAACATTATCTCGGCATTGAAGTGACGAGGGACGCACAAAGAAATTTTTAATTGTGTCAATCAAAATAAATTGATCAAGTTACAAGGACATTCGGTCTGCAGAGTGCGAAAGAAGCGAATACTCCGATAGATATAGGATACTACAAATCGCATTCGGAATCATCAAACAAATTGATGAACAATAAAGATTATAAGAATTTGTAGGATGTCTTTTATACATCTCTGTCAATACAAGACCAGCTATAACAGCTAGTGTTAATATTTTGGCCCAAAAGACTAACCAAACCAAGAGGATTAGGAACAACTTGAACGCGTGGTAAAATATCTCAAGGGAACTTCAAAATTCAAACTGAAACTCAGCGACAGGAATGAAGATAATAAGGAGTTATTTGGATATTCAGATGCAAATTGGGCAAAGATAGACAAACTCGAAAATCAAACAGTGGATATGTTTTCTCTTTGAATGAAGGAATCACCAACTGGTCATGCAGGAAACAAACTTGTGTCTCACTTTCATCAACTGAAGCAGAATTTATTGCCTTATCAGATACCTGTCGATTGGTAGACGATTGGGAGACGATTTGGTCGCGAAGATTGCTGAAAGACATGCACGAAGAATTGAATAGTCCGACACTATAATATACGAGGACAATCAAAGTTGTATAAAAATGATCAAAGATGAGAAATTCAGTAATCGAACGAAGCATATATAGATCATCATCATCACGTAGCGCTACAACCCTGGGTGGGTCTTGGCTGACTGTACAACATTTTTCCAATTTGTTCGGTCTTCCATCAACCTAGGGTCAAATGGAATGTTCATTTTCCGGAGATCTGCTTGGATGTTATCTCTCCATCGCATTCTGGGACGTCCGAGCGGTCTCTTGCCTGTGGGAATCTCCTCCCATACCAGTTTTACAAGTCTTTCGGTATGCAGTCTGTGCACGTGGCCTGCCCATCTTAGTCGCTGTGATTTAATTTCTTGGACAATATCGGTGTCGTTGTAGAGTGCTTTTAATTCGATATTGGTTCTGATCTTATACTGGTCTGTGGTACATGTCATGGTGAGGTCCGAAAATTTTTCTAAGTATTTTTCGTTCAAAGCGTCTGAGCTTTTCTTCGTTTGCTTTGGTCATGGTCCACGTTTCGCATCCGTATGTTATTACAGGTCTGACGATGGATTTATAGATTTTGATCTTTGAACTTCTTGTGAGATTTTTTGATTTTATGAGCTTATTCAGTGCAAATAGACAGCGGTTTGCAGATTGGATTCTGTCTTTTATTTCTTCGGTAACATCGCTGTCCGCTGTGATTACGGCCCCCAGATACTTAAAACGTTGTACTCTTTCGAAATTAAAGGTGTTGATCGTCATATTTTGTCCTATTCTGTCTCTTCGTATCGTTCTATTTATACACATATATTTCGTTTTCTCTTCATTAATCTTCAGCCCTACTTCACTTGTTGCTCCTTCCACCTTGTTGAAAATGTCTTTCGTGGATAGAATGGAGTCTCCAAGATCTATGTCATCTGCATATGCGAGTGACACTTTGGGACCTTGACCCGATAGCAATTCTGTTTTTATTTCGGCCGACCTCATGGCTTTCTCTAATACAAGGTTGAATAGTAGTGGAGATAACGCATCACCCTGTTTAAGTCCACTGTTGATTTCAAAACTGCCAGACAGTTTATTATTTACACGTACTTTAGATATTCCACCCTCCATACAGACTTTGGTCATCCGAATGAGTTTCTTTGGTATTGAGAACTCCGCCATGGCATTCCATACTTGGCTTCTTTCTACGCAATCATATGCCTGTCGAAAGTCTATGAAAAGATTGTGTATGGGTTTGTTATACTCCCATCCCTTTTCTAGAAGTTGTCTCAGCGTGAATAGTTGATCTATTGTTGATCTGTTTGCCCTAAACCCGGCTTGATATTCGCCTAGGACATTTTCAGCATAAGGGATTAGTCTACTAAGAATGATGTTTGAGAGGGTTTTATATGCCGTGTTTAGGAGTGAGATTCCTCTATAATTCGCGCATTTTGTTTTGTCCCCTTTTTTGTGGATGGGCGCTATTATGTTTTCCTTCCATCGTGCTGGTATCCTTTCTTCTAACCATATGTGCGTTATTAGCTGGTGGATTTGGCGATGTAGTGCGTCTCCCCCATATTTCAGAAGTTCTGCTGGTATCTCGTCCGTACCCGGCGCTTTGTGATTTTTCAGCTTATTTTAGGCCTTTTGGGTTTCTTCAATGGAAGGATTTTGACGGGCATGTCCGCTGTGATATAGATCTCTTCTTTGTGCTGTTCTTCCTGTATGATGTTTAGAAGGTCTCTAAAATACTTTTTCCATTCTTCAGTTATTTCTTTACCGTCGATTATCATACGGCCTTGGTTGTCTCTCAGTGTGTGGATGGAATTGGCTCTATGCCCTCTTTTCTCAGAGGAAATTGCTTTGTAGAATTCTCTGGAGCCTGGTTTGGGCCGGTCTCTCTCCATAGTTTCATATTTTTGTTGTTCGTAGTTTCTTTTCTTTGTGCGTATTATTTTTCTTGTTTTTTTTCCACAGTCGTCATATTCCTTTTTACTTTGGTCTGTTTGCAGTTGTATCCAAATCTTTCTTACTGTTTGTCTTTTTTCCAGTTGTTTCCGACATTCCTCGTCATACCATGTTTTTGCCCTCTTCTGCTTACTCCTTCCAAAGATCTTGTCAGCTGTCTTGGTTATTATTTCGGCAGTCGCTTCCCATAGCTGTTCTATATCATTGTCTTCTCTTTCAGAGTTCAAGGTTTGTTCAAGTTGTTCTCTATAGTTTTGTTGTTTCTCTGCATTGTGTATTTCGTCAAAGTTAATTATATTGTGTATGTTCCATTGTGGGTTTATTGTTGTTTTATTGTATTTGTGGCTAGATATTCTGGACTTGACTTTTGCTCTGACTAAGTAATGATCTGTGTCTCCGTCTATTCCTCTCAGGCTTCTTACGTCTATAATATTGTTGCCATAACGGGCATCTACAATGATGTGGTCAATTTGGTTGCGTGTAATATGGTCGTTTGAGACCCAGGTTTGCTTATGGATGTCTTTATGCGGAAACATGGTTGACTTTATTAGCATATTATTAGCTGCTGCAGTTTCTGTGAGTCTTAAGCCATTGTCGTTGGATATATTGTGTAGGCTGTGTTTACCTATTGTGGGGTATAGGCTGGGCTCTTTGCCTATTTTAGCATTAAAGTCCCCGCAGAGTATGCGCATATCCTGTTTGGGCATCGTATCTATCTCTCTTTCTAGGGCATCGTAGAAGTCATCCTTGATATCTTCATCCTTCTCTTCCGTTGGTGCATGCGCTGAGATAATCGAAATGTTGTATCGCTCTCCCTTCATTCGTATGTAGCATATCCTTTCATTTATAGGTTTAAAATTTAGTATATTCTGTATTAGGTTGTCTCTAATCACAAAGCCCGTTCCAAATTCATGTCTTCCGTTTTTGTTACCGCTGAAGAAGATGGTGGATTTACTTATTTTTATATTTCCATCGTCTGGCCATCTTATTTCTTGGACGGCTGTTATATCCATTCCTATGTTTTCCAGTTGTTCCACAGCATTTATAGCAGCTCCAGGTCTGTACTAACTCTGGACGTTCCAAGTTCCAATATTCATGGTCCTTTTACATTGCATTTGTCTTTTTTTGTGTTTGTCTGTCCGGTTCCGAGGCAAAGTTGCAGTTTTCATAACTAGTTTATTTTTTCCGAGGGTGGGTAGTTAACCCTCCGCTCAACCCTCCTCTTTTATCCGGGCTTGGGACTGGCTGCAGTAAGGTGATTTCAGAGCTGCATTATTTGCCAATTTTCAATTTTCAAGCATATATAGATACTAAAGTACATTTTATAAAGGATCATGTTGAGGAAGGACACATTTCCTGCAAATTTTGCCCTACAGAAGAAATGACAGCAAATCTTTTTACGAAGCCTTTGTCACCAACCAGGCATGTCAAGTTGATAAAAAAATGTAAAGTTATTTTATTGTTTGAACGAGGAGGAGTGTTGAAATAGCTTTCAAACAATTATTGTTTAGCCGCTGCGTCATCTGCGTATGCGCAGTATAAGTAATCAATATTCCAAAGAGGATAGGTTATCAATCCTCTTTGCATAAGGTGACCAGGCGTACTGCTTTAGCCAGTACAGTCCTTGTTTAAGATAGTCTGTACTGTCCAATTTTTAGGCACTGCATTTGTACTGCCTTTTTCTATGATGTACTGCTTTGCATAATATTGTAAAAATAAATAATTATAACTGTGATTTTATGCATTTCCAAAGTGAACATTTTGCTCACAATTCAGTATTGCTAATAGTGCCAAAGCAGCAATAACAAAACATTGCAAGAGTAATAAAGATAACACTCAGATTAATGCAGCTGGCCTGGGCAAATGGCGGCTCGCACGCCTCATGCGGCCCGCGCAGAAATTTTATGCGGCCAGCGAAGATCATTCAAATTTTCTTTATCAATTTTTTTTGTAAAACACATGCATAACCATTCCATTCGTCTAATTCAATGTATTGCTTTCACGTTTAAATAATCTGGAAATAGGTAAAGGTAAGTGGCCACTGTCAATTTTTCTTTCAAAATTAGGTTAACAGTGCACGCTAATTTTCAATTCTAGAACGTTTGACCTTGAAAGTTTTCAAAAATTCGCCTAGGGCTCTCTTTTTAAAGTCCCCATATCTCAAATAGTTTATGTACTGCTTTCACTTTTAAAAAATCTGGTCACCTTATCTTTGCAATATTCTTTGTGTATTTTCAGTTTAGTTCAGACACGTTGTTACAAACATCAACATCCGTTATGATTTTATTTTCCTTTAATATATGCTTATAAAAGAACTTATTCTACATTAACTGAAAATTTCTTTCGGTTGTTATCTTCCAACAAGAAACAAATTCTAAACCCGCAACCACTGAGGTGAATGTTGGATGTAGGAATGGACAAAGATTTTAAAATATATCACTATATATTGAGGAAATGTTAATAAATGGTGTCAAGATGCTTGTGATTAAGGGAGGCAACTTCACAACGTCTATTTGTCCAGTCTTAACAGTGTGTTTAGTCTGTGTATTCTGTCTAGTCGCTCAAGTATGTATGTCCAGTGTTGTCTGTCTAGCCTTGTCTGTCTAACCTTGTCTGTCTAGTTTTATCTGTCTAGTCTTGTCTGTCTAGTCTTGTCTGTCTAGTCTTGTCTGTCTAGTCTTGTCCGTCTAGTCTTGTCTGTATAGTCTTGTCTATCTAGTCTTGTCTGTCTAGTATTGTTTAGTCTTGTCTAGTCTTGTCTGGTCCTGTCTAGCCATGTCTAGTATTGTGTGCTCTTCCTAGTCTTGTATAGTCTTGTCTAGTTTTGTGTATTGTTTTCTACTCTTAGTGAGAGTCTTGTCTGTCTAGTCTTGTCTGTCTAGTCTTGTCCGTCTAGTCTTGTCTGTATAGTCTTGTCTATCTAGTCTTGTCTGTCTAGTATTGTTTAGTCTTGTCTAGTCTTGTCTGGTCCTGTCTAGCCATGTCTAGTATTGTGTGCTCTTGCCTAGTCTTGTATAGTCTTGTCTAGTTTTGTCTAGTCTTGTTTAGTCTTGTCTAGTCTAATCTTGTCTAGTGTTTATTATCATTCCAAGAAGTTTCAGGTTAAAAGAAATTGAAATGTAATGTTTATTTAGATGTTATGCAATTGAAAGGAAGAAAGTTGAGGAACTAGTTCCGTGTTTAGTATTATTTCTGCATTAATCCGAGTAACACAAAAATCAATTATAGTAATCTACGAATATTATTATTTATATTTTATCTGGGTCTCCTCGTTTGTTTAAAATAAATGAGACTGAACATACACTTGCGATAGCGTCCGAAGGTCGACTCGGCAAACTCAAATATATAACCAGATTAACAAACACAGTTAGTCAACAGTGTAACTTCTATATGTAAACACATTGTTAATTTCATCTAAGTTTTATTTCCTTCAAGTTCAGAGAAAAATGACTGAATTATTGCCAAATTTTCCACCTGGTCCACTGGACCGGTACCGAAATATAGCTTCATTCGATTGGAGAAAACTGAAACTATTTATCGAGTCTGAAGAAATTATTCAATATAAAGTAAGTTTATCATTTCTATCAGATATAAGACAACACTAGACAGACACGATTAGATAGATGAGACTACTGAAACAAGTCTAGACAGACAAGTCTAGACATACAGGACTAGACAAACACGATTAGACAGATGAGATTAGACAAAAAAGACTAGATTGACAAGACCTAATAGACTAGACTGACAAGACCAGATAGGCTAGACTCGAGAAAAAAGTTTAGACAAACACGATTAGACAGAAAAGATTGCAGAGACAAGATTAGAGAGTAGTCAGACAAGACTAGACAGACAAGGCTAGAAAGACTAGACATACCAGACAGACAAGACAGACCAGACAGACCAGACTCTGGTCTGTCTGGTATATCTGGTCTCGATAGACCAAAATCGATAGACCAGAGAGACTAGACAGACAAGGCTATATAGTTTTATCTAAGTTTTGTCTAAAATAAAACCCTTCAATATTATTTAAAAAATTAAAAGATTTTTTTATTGTTTAAAACCAATTGTAAAATTATAGAAATCTTTTGCTGAGAAGTTGAAAAACCATCCAGAATTGAGGAATGTGGAAGTGAATACTGTTGACGATTTAAGAAGGATTACTATGAGAAGAACTAAGACGCTGATGCAGCTTCCCGAGGCAAATCGCACAGAGTTCTTTAGTAATTTACCAAAACTTCTGGCGTTCTCTGATGTGGGCTATAGTTGGGACTCTGGAGCCCTCCTTAAGCTCTCTTTGAATCGGGAAGTATTTCTCACTGTTATACAAACTTTGGGGACGGAAAAACACGAAGCTGTAGTGAAATCAACGGAAAATGGAGAAGTAAGTGATGTATTTCTCTAAATTTTATGTTCAAATAAGTCAGACAAAAGGAAGCAGTAATTACATATTCAAGTGACACTAGATGCTCAAGTTTCTTTACAAACGAAACAAACAAGTAAGTTGAATAAACTAAATTCATTTCAGACACTCGGATGTTTCTGTTTGACAGAGATCGGTCATGGTTCGAATACGAAGGCTATGCGAACCACAGCAACCTACGATTTGGAAACGAAACAATTTATTCTGAATACTCCAGATTTTGAGGCGGCCAAATGTTGGGCGGCTTTGTTGGGACAAACTGCAACCCATGCCATTGTCTATGCCCAACTTTACACACCTGATGGGGTCTGTCACGGCTTGAACCAATTCCTTGTGCAAATTCGCGACACAAAAACACTTAGACCATTGCCTGGAATTACTGTCGGCGATATGGGCGAGAAGATCGGTTTGAATGGACTCGACAATGGGTAAGAAATTTTGAGGGGTATGAAGACAATGAAATTGAAAGAACATTTGTGGTTTGGATAAATTCTTGTTTAGCCCATTATCTACCAGAGCAAAAAAAAAATGTATTTTAACAAAATTACCGCTTGTTATAAACTATTTAATCATAAAAGAAGTCCAATTTAAGAACAAAAAAAATTTTCCATTCGTTGGTTCCGAGAAAAATTATGTTCGATTTTTCGAACACTACTCACTTAGCATTAAGTAAAAGTTAGTCAGTTAAGATGAGACTGCAGTTATAAAGTTTTTGTTCCTTCATTGAAAATACATTTTCTTTATTGAAAAACAGATAAATCCTAACATGAACAATAATTAAAAGAAAAAAATTTATAAACAAAACATTACTTGTTATATCAATTACTTCTTATTTCTGATCAAGGCATTTGAGGTTCATATGCTAATTTCATTTTTGGCACAGGTAATACTTTCCACACTTTTCTGTCCTCTTGTTTAATAATCATATATTACCATCATATCTGGAAGCTAGGAAATAGCTGGAAGTGTATTATATCCTGATATCAATAGTGTACCTAAAAATCATTTTACCTCAACTTCAGTCACCATAATTGCTAAATTATGTTGTTGCATATGTAAATTCGATTGGTCAACGATACATTTCAATACAAAAATTTTGGAAATAATCCAGGTTTTTCAAATTTTTATGTAGTTCTTTACGTACGATGTCCAGAGGTTTATAATTAGGTTTTTATTTAAATTCCAACGAACCGAATAATTCTTGTAAAGCACTTATATCTTTATCCATGAGTATGTCATTTTCATCTAAATCCTTTTCATCAGTCATATAAACAACATTTGTAGGTGGTAAAACCACAACAGTGTCAATATTATTATTATTGCCATCGTCCCAATTGTCAATTATGTTGGCCTATTCTTCCATTGTTACCACTTCCCGTGCCATATTTTACTCAAGTAATTAATAATTTTATAAAAAACAATGTTTGTATAACTTTTATAAATGTATATATAAAAATATTTTCTAAACTTGCTGATTATGAGTTCTTTTCTGGAATTACAGATTACATTAACAAATATTATGTATCACAGATATAAGAATTTTTGTTTGATATTAAATATTACTATTTTATAAATTAACTTATAACGAAAAATTTGTAGTGTATATTGATGTTAGCCTCCCAGAGCGCGCGAGCAGATTACTGAAAATAAAAATGCTGTGAAGTGACCAATGTTCGAAAAATCGAACATGTACTTTTACGATCTCCTAGAAAATTAAAAATGTATTGTATATGAAAAGTAATTATTAACAATAAAACTTTACTCTTTTTAGAATAAATTTCAATTATGAATAAACGTCAAAAAGTTTTCCATTATGATAAATATTATTTGTAAATACCTCTATAAAAAGGACTTGATAACAATTGATTTACCAATTAACCTATTATTAATAAATAATTATACATGTTATTTTCTAAAAGTATAAACTTTAAATAATAAGGTAATGACAATGCTTATCTATAAATTAATAATTGTAGTAGCTTAAAAAAATGTTAGTCATTGTTCGAAAAATCGAACACTCGGTAGATAATGGGTTAGCCTAAATTTTCATTTTAATTATATATTTATTTTTTTGTATGGGCATTGTTATTGTAAATAATGCATATAAATTTATATTTTGATCTTTGAACTATAATCAGTTTGAACTATAGCTAAATTTGTGTCCTGAGTGTGTAATGTTAATATAAATGTATGTAATAGTAAAACATGGTATGTAATTGGTTTTTAATGTGTTTCTAGTTCTAAATTTAAAAAGCATGTCAATTGTTCTTGGAGCGTGGAGAATTTATGTATAGGAAATTTGAACAAAATTAAATAGAATATAAAATTGTACATAATAAGATAAGATATAAGTAAGGGAATAATCGTCTTCTTCTTCTTCATACGTCGTCTCCTACTCGCAGGTTAGCTACCAACAAAGCAATCTTCACTTTTGAGGCTGCCTCTCTAAACAGTTCCTTTGTATATGTTACAGTTGAAGTATGATATTCAGTTAGTGTATACATTCACCAGTCAATGTATACTTCTACGTATATTTTTTGACAAAGTATCAATTGAAAAATAAGATGCATGTTATATCTAGATAAAGTATACAATACCGCGATAATGCATACTTTCACAGCGAAGCATTACATATGGCCATAGACCCCTTGTGGGGTATTGGCGGCTCCATTCTGGAGCTCTTTGATCCTTTTGTTGCGGTGGATCAGTCCGCGTAATCTATTTTCCATTCATAGCTTCATGTGTGTTTTTGTTTCTTGTACTATTTTCTTCCATTCCTTCCTGTCTTTCACCTTCTTCTTCCATTCTGTGACTTCCATTATTCTCATATCTTCGTGTATTTGGTCCTGCCATCTTCGGCCTTCTTCTTGGTCTACTGAGTGGTTTTCAGTTTGTGATTCTCTTCAATATGGAGTCTTGGGTTGTTCTTTGAATATGGCCATACCAGCTGAGCCTTCGTGCTTTAATGAATTTCACTATGTCTTCCTCTTCTAGGATATTTTTTATTTCTTCATTTCTTAGTGGTCTGTGTTCTTGCCCTTGTGTTTTCTTTGGGCCCAGTGTTCTTCTTATAATTTGTCTTTCCAGTATTCTCATTCTTTCTTCGTCTCTCTTGGTCAGGCAGATACAGAAAATCATAATAGATGCAGCAGAAACAATTCAACCCCGAAACAATTTATGTAGAAGTAAAGAGGGAGAATTGAGAATTGTGCGATGAGCTAATCAGCTCTTTGCACAAACTTAATGTAGACATATGGTGGAAGGAACAATTATCTAATGAGTGGAAAATCGGAATCATATGCCCAGCACACAAGAAAGGAGACAAACTATGGAGCAAAAAAATGAGGAGCTACTAAATCGATTTGAAAGAAGGGTTTTAAGGAGAATATATGGAACTGTGTATGACGAAGCCGAAAACGGATGGAGAATACGGATGAACTTCGAATTAAAAGAACTATTACAAGAACAAGACATTGCTGGTTGGATTAAAAGGCAACGAATAAGATGGGTGGGCCACGTCTGGAGAATGCCAAACACAAGAACAGCTAGAGCAGCTAAGAACAGCTAGAGCTAGAGCTTGTTTACAAATACACCAGAGAGCAGACGACCTAGAAGACGGCCTTGGTCAAGATGGAAAGATAATGTGCTAGAAGACCTGAAAGTACTGAGAATATATAACTGGACTATAACAGCTGTAAATAGAGACTGATGGAAGGCGGTTATCAAAGAAGCCAAGGCTTTACATGGGCCGTAGTGCTGTGGTGTGTGTGTGTTGCATTCAATAGTATTCATGTTATAAAATTGGTTTACTCTTTTCTTTATCAAATGGGCTTTGAAAATATTCAAGAAATAAATAGTGTGTTGTATTCCTTGCCAAGAGATCTTTCAAACGAGGTGTCACTTAACATACTTTTCCATTAAAAAAAAGGTCGGATGTGGCTGGGCACTTCCAGGAATAGATAAACAAACAGCATATACATCGAAATGAGGGCAAGAAAAAACAATACCTAATGTGTTATGTGTTTGGGATATTTTTTAAAATCGCTTCTATCGAAGTTATGAATTTTATTCCAGTTAAAGTTTCCATACTGTATAGAAGACTTGCAGATATTGGTATAAAGAACGAATGTCATTAGCTTGCAATACGGGTTGAAGATGGATCTTAAAAAACCAAATATATGATCCTTTCAAAAGCTGCAACACCTACTGCTAACCTTATCATCGACAATATTCATATCGAGAAGGTAACCAAATGCAAGTACCTTGGTTCCTGGATAACAAACTACAACGTTCAGACAAAGGAAATCAAATACAGAAATGAACTAGCCAGAGCTGCCCTTATTATAATGAAAGACCTCTTTAGCAATCGTGATCTAAAGCTGGAAGTCCTAATTAGAATGGTGAAGTGCTTTCTAAATGTTGGTGCATATGAGAGTTAAAAATATCGTGGGCCGATAAAATTACGAATGTGGTGGTGTTACGATTGATTGGAAAAGAGCTAGTAAACATAGAAACAATTAAATGTAGGAAACTAGAATATCTGGAACATACTATGAGAGGAGAAAGATATACTACAGCTCATAATGCGCGGAAAGTCCTTATCCTTAAACCTTACGAGATTAGTTCCAGTGTATGTTACAGTCAAAGCGGTAACTCAGTCGGTGTATATGGTCACTGGTAAAAACATTCATTAACTGAATCATCGGACAAAGTATACAAAAATTAATTTATGAATAGTTTCACTAAAAACTGTATGCACTCGCTATTTAAAATTAGTTAAAGTATTCATAGGACTATTTTATTATTATTATAATCGAAATTCTTCTACCCTTTCGGGTGTAGAATGCTGTTGGTCTATTTCATGTGTTTTCTTTTATTAATTTGGTGCAGCTCTTTTTATTTCTTGTGTTTTCCTTCATTTGTGCGTTTGAGATTCCTCTTTTTTCCTTAATGTTTTCGACATATTTGTCCTATTTTTTTTTTTGGTCTTCCCATTTTCCTTTTCCCCGTTATTTTTGTTTGCCATATTATTTTTGTTTGGTTGGTGTCTTCTCTTCTGTGTAGATGTCCAAGCCATTGCAGCTGTCTTCTATTATTTTGTTTACTTCTCTTATTTCTAGTTCTCTTCTTATGTCCACGTTTCTGACTCTGTCTTTTCTGGTTAATCCATATACTTTTCTTAGATTTCATTAGAGATGATATCTAATGTCTGTATCTTGCTTTTTTGTCTCCTATTTAGCGTCCATATTTCGCATCCATATAGCAGTGTTGGGATTAATACTACTTTGTATATTATTAGTTTTGTTTTTCTCGATATCTTCTTGTTGTTTAATATTATCTTCTGGATCGTTTGGAAGGTTCTTGTTGCTGCTTTTAGTCAGACTATTTTATTATAAAATGATTTTTTTTTTAAAGGAAGTGAGGAAGCACTTGAAATATTGCTGAATGAACATAAAAATGGTAATGAACTAATAATTTACAAAATTAAATAGTGAAGAAAATATTTAGTTCGAGAAGAATTATGTATTGAATATAATGAAGAAAATTTAGATTGTGAAAAATTACCAAATGTAAATAATAATAAACCGTTACCATTGAATAAATCTGAAGATTGTGAACTCGAATCATTGGAAGGTGATGTGTGTTATTTATGTTCACAACAAAAAAAAATATTCACAGAGACAAAAAGCGAAAGAAGAGCTTCAAATTCAAGCCAAAAGCATGAAGCATATTTTAAATTCATCACACATTGAGACTACGGAGGTAATGGCTATAAGATTTAAAGTACCTGATATTGACCAGGACAGGGGAGATGTTTGATCAATTCTAGCATCTTTTTTCTCAAAAACTTCCAATGGTTACTTCCAATTGGGGACACCTAGTGGAGTCATCAAAGGTCTTTATTCTAGATTACAATTTAGTGTTTGTCCAGAGAAGATAATTAAAGAATAATAAGTTCCTGAAGGAAAATTACCTTTATATGTTCTATTGCTAATAATCAAGGTTCACTAATAGGCAAGGTTTTAAGAAATGCAATTGCCTGAGGAAGTTTCCTTATTTTCTAAATAAACTTAAAAGTCACCTATACCTATATATATTTTATATATTTTTACCTATATATTTTATCAGATCATATTATTATCTATAACCACATTTATGCTTTAACTAATGCCTCGCTGGAAACATAAACAGATGATGAGGTAGAAGTAACCAGTACGGAAGACGAAGAACCACCTAACTACGAAGAACTCACGCAAACGATAAAAAGCTAAAGCTACACAAAACAGCAGGACCAGATGAAATAAATAACGAACTGATAAAAAAGGGAGGAGCAGTGCTAACCCAGAGAATACATGGCCTAATAAACAAAATATGGAAGGAAGAAAAATGCTCACGGAATGGAAGAACGGACAAATAGCACCAATATACAAGAACGGAGACATAACGCAGTGTGTGAATTACAGACCTATAATATTACTAAACACAACCTACAAAATACTAACAGAACTTATAAGGGATAGACTAACACAGCACACGGAATCCAAGATAGGCCCATACCAGAACGGGTTCAGAAGAGGAAAATCGACAATAGACGCCATTCACGTATTGACACAAATCATAGAAAAAAGCTACGAATTCGGAATGGAACTACATATCCTATTTATAGACTTCAAACAAGCGTTTGACAGCGTAAAAAGGCAACAACTAATAAAAGAAATGGAAGAAATGAGTATACCGAACAAGCTGATAAACCTAACAAAAATGACTACGAACAACTCAACAGCAGAGGTTATCACAGGAAACGGCAAAACAAATAAGGTGAACATAAAAAAAGGAGTAAGACAGGGAGACGGGCTATCAACAGTACTTTTTAACATCGCGCTAGAAGGCATAATAAGTAAAGTAGGAAACAACAAATCATTAATGCAAAACTAAACACAAATAATTGGTTACGCAGATGACCTTGCACTGATAGCAACAAGCAAAAAGAACCTAGACGAAACTATAGTAACAATCATCAAAGAGGCAGAGGGTTTAAGAGGATTGACTATCAATGAAAAAAAAAGTACATGCATACTGCACGTACGCAAGAAGAGGACCAACAAACACAGATACAAATAGCACAGTACACATTCCAATGGGTAAACAGCTACAAATACCTAAGAGTCACAGTAAACGGAAGCAAGAAGTAAGACAGAAGTATCGAAATTAGCGAAAGAATAAAGGCAGGAAAAATGGCTTTCTGGAAATACCATAAGTTACTTAAGGACAAAAACCTCAGCACAAGCACGAAAATAAAAATCTGCAAAACCAGCATTAGAGCAGTAATAATATACGCAGCAGAAACAATGTGCCTGACCAAGAGAGACGAAGAAAGAATGAGAATACTGGAAAGACGAATTATAAGAAGAACACTCCATTGATCTTCTATGTTCTGTAGTGTTTTATCCTGATCTTGTATATTGGTTTTAATTTGTTCCTGGTATTCAGTTCGATATTGCTCTTTAATGCAACTAATGTTCAAAATGTTTAATGCAACAAACGTTCTATGCTGTTTTATACTTAATGCTACACATGTTCAAAATGGGCACCGTTTCTTTCTTGGCAAAGTGAAAATCGAGGATAACATACATCTCTAATGTTTTGTAACATTTCTGGCGTAACTTGCCGTATTTCATGCCTCATTCGTTGCTTAAGGTCCTCTATGTCGTTCGGTTTTGTTACATAGATCTTACTCTTGAGATATCTCCACAAAAAAAGTCAAGGGGATAAAGATCCGGAGATCTCGCCGACCCAAATTGTTGTATTGTGTCTCAATTTTGCTTATGGTACCTTGGCTAATGGGTGGTTTATCCGGATGCTGTTCTCGAAATAACTGGTCAACCTCAAGCTGACTTCGTCTTCTGTTACCATAACCGATCATCATCAGAATCTCGATATGGAGATTTTCGGTTAAATACAGCATTTGAGAAACTACTTTTACAACTTGACGAGCGTAAGTGATTGATTTGGTGACTATTATTATCACTAGTAACTAAGCAACGTGTTTCCAAAGCATCAACACACATGTCAAAAACATACAACTTTACGTCTGTTCAACACGTGTTCAACAGTGGTTTTCTTTTTTTTTATCACGTGGGCTTTGAAAATACTCAAGAAATAAATAGTGTGTTGTATTCCTTGCGAATAGATCTTTCAAACGACGTGTCACTTGACATACCTTTCCATTTGAAAAAAAAGGTCGGAGTTGGCTGGGCACTTCCGGGAACAGATAAACAAACAGCATATACATAGAAATGAGTTCAAGAAAAAAACAATACGTAACGTGATTTTTTTGCAAAAATCGCCTATATCGAAGTTACGAATTTTATTCCAGTAAAAATTTCCACACTATATAATCTGCCGGTATCGCCGTGTCATCCGTATATTATTTTATTGATCGGTCCTCCGTTTAATCAGACTTTCTCGCTCTCCTTCAGGGACTGCTTCCTGGAATATTGCCTCTGAATACAAATTGAATAGCATCGGAGACCTGTGACCAAAAACTGTGAAATCACCATCGACTCTCGCCTGTCGTTTGATTCCAAAACAGATTTTCAATGACTCGTATGCGCGCTTTTTCATGTTTTTGGTTTTCAGGAGAGTTACTAATGGTTCATGCTAAACCTTGTCGAATACTTTCTAATAGTCTATGAAGCAAACAGCTATCTCTCCGTTCACATCCGTACATATTTGTGACCATATTATTCCTGAATCCGAATTGCGTATCGAAAATACTTTCTTCCAATTAATTGTAAATGTCTTGTGTTTTTTTGTTTTGTTTTGACCTGCTATTGACAGCTGTAACATCAAACTTTATTTTTTTTCCAGTAATCTCCCATTGGTCTTCTGTGGGCCACCTTTTCATTTTTCAGTCCATTTCTTGCCTGTTTCCAGCTTTGACTTCTTTTGGTACTGAGGGTATGTACGAAGTTTCCGCTGTAGAGAAGCAGTTCTAGGATGTCTTCACGTGTAATTCCTATTTATCGGAATTTCGATGAACCCGGCTCCCTTGGTCTTTTTATTAACAAAGTAGGCACATATCCAGTTGTTTTGTGTCTTTCGGTATAGACCTTTTCACAGTTGAAATTTTTTTGTGGGCATGCGTCACTTTACGTATAACCAGCTTTGACGTATAACCAGTGAAAATTAAGATGTCGCCGTAGTGCCCTTCTGGGCCTCGCGGTAACGAAAACACCAAATAGTTTTTTTATGGACGTACAGCTCCAAGCCCAGACAATAGGACCTGGACTAACCATCTTACAATTAAACATTGAAGGCAAAAGTAAACCAAAAGTGATTTCCTTGCTGAGATCTTAGTGGAATACGAAGTTGACGTTCTCGTAATACAAGAAACACACACGGATTGTGAGGAACAGCTGTTAGCTAAAGAAAGAATACCTGGATATAAAATGTTGACAGCATACCACCATGCCCAGTATGGAATTGCCACATATATGAAGAATGATATACGCCATTACAAAATAATTCGAACCACCGAATGCAATAATTTCTGCTCAACGACTGTACAAATTGAGAATACTGTGAAAACAAATATCTACAAACCTCCTTCCGCATCTTGGCCTGACACAATAACACTAGCCTCTGCTAGTGAAAATATTATCTTAGGAGATTTTAACAGTCATCATACATCTTGGGGCTACACTCAAAATGACGAGAACGGGAATAAGCTGGCAGAATGGGCTGATGTAAATAATATGACCCTGGTGTATAATCCTAAAGATAAGGGTACATTTAACTCAGCTCGATGGAATCAAGATTACTCACCAGACCTATACTTTGTCTCCCACGACTTTATATCACCAGTCCCTCGAATTTGGAGACAATTGCTTCAAGATTCCCCATAGTCAACACATGCCTGTAACATACCAAATTGCACTTCAAATCCCAGTTATTCATTCTACAGCTAGACCCCGCTGGAACTTCCAGTAGGCAGACTGGGAGACCTATGCAAAGTACTCTGATACTAACATCAGGTGGATACAAGCATTTCCTGAGAACTACACTTAATTTATAGGATTAATGAAAGCAGCAACAAAAAAATTCCCAGAGGTTTATGCAGGGAATATGTACCAGGTTGGAATAAGGATAGCAATAGGTTAAAAGAGGAGTTTGATGTAAACGGTGTTGGGAATAGAAGTGGCAACGTGGCTTGTGTGAGTGCGCATGTGTAACAAGACACTCTCCTCTGCAACAAGACGAAAGCATGTAACGAAGTTTTGAGTAAATCAATATATTATTTGTGTAAAGTGTTAAACCCTCATTGAACCCACCCTAAAATCCCTAAGAGGTTATGGGCCCAGGGGAGAGACAAAAAGTTTTTTGAAAAATCGCTTTATTTGATAAAATAAGGGTAAATTTAAAAAAGTGCAAAAAACGTGTTTAGCAGAACAAAGAAAAATGGCGACAGCGACCGGTGAAGGGATCGTGGTGTACCCGCAACTGAAAGAGGGAACAAATTTTACACATTGGAAATTCAGAGTATATCTTATACTAGAAGAAAAAGGAGTAAAAGAAGCAATCGAACCTTTACAACCTGGAAAGGAACTGAACAAAGAAAAAGATGCTAAAGCTAGATCAACTATTGTAAAATGTATAACCGACAAATACATCTCATATGTGCAGAAAGCAAGAAATGCTAAAGAAATGTTGACTTGCTTAGAAAACATTTTCGAAAGAAAAAGCGCAGTAAACAAATTACATCTGAAAAGACAACTTTTAACGCTAAAATGCAAAGTAAGTGACAAATTACAAGATCATTTCCTAAAATATGATGCATTAATAAATAGCATAGAATCATCAGGCACTAAAATGGATGAGTCTGATAAAGTGTGTCATCTATTACTAACATTACCATCGTCGTATGATAATGTAGTTACTGCCATAGAAACAATGAGTGCGGAAAAAGACTTGACTGTTGATTTTGTAAAAACGTGTTTGTTAGACGACGAATTAAAGAGAGGTGAAAAGACATCAACAAATAGAAGTGAAGCAGCATTTAGTGCAAGATACGAATGTTTCAAATGTGGGCGTACTGGACATATAGAGTCAGAGTGTTTTAGCAACACAAATAATGGCAAACAGAGAGGAAATTTTCGTGGTCGTGGACGTGCACAATCCAACTTCAGTCGTGGAAGATTCCAGTATAATCGAGGTCGAGGACAGCATAGAGGAAATTCAAATCAAAATCAGACACACATGAGCAAGACAGAAGAAAACTACAATTTCGTAGCAACGACGCAGCTAGAATGTTATCAGGCAACAGTGAACACAGACAATATTGATTGGATAATTGATTCAGGTGCAACAGAACACTTAATACAACAAGAATATGAAAAATACATGACCAATGTTATTGTCATGGAAACGTGTACAAGAATAAAAATCGCAAGCGGCGATGCATTAATTGCAAAGAAACAAGGTAAAATTTGTATGTTATCATGCGGAAGGGAAGTAACTATTGATGCATTAATTGTTCCGGGTTTATTTCATAATATTTTGTCAGTAAAAGGGTTAATAGATAAAGGTATTGAAGTTATATTTAAACCATTAAAGGTAACGTTAATTAAAAATGATGCAGTGTGGCATTGCAAAGAAAGGTGCGGTTTATTTTATTTGAATGGATTACTTAAAGATAATTCTAAGTTTGAAGAAGCAAATGTATGCTCAAACAATAATATATGGCATTTGAGATTGGGTCATTTAAATAAAAAGGGGTTATCAACAATGAAACTACCCATGTCCGACAAAAAATGTAATTCATGCATGAAAAACAAAAGCGTAAGGAAGCCATTTATTAAACAAGAACTACCAAGAAGCAGACAAATTGGTGAGTTAATACACACAGACATAGCTGGTCCGGTGACACCTATGTCAAATGAAGGTCAAAAATATTTTCAAACTATAACGGACGATTATTCTCATTTTGTAAAACTGTATGTACTTAAAAATAAGAGTGAAGCTGAAAATAACCTTATACATTATATTAAAGAAATTCAAACGCAAAAAGATGTAAATGTAAAAAGGATAAGATGTGACAATGGCGGCGAATTCATTTCAAATTTATTCAGAAAATTTTGTTACGAAAACGGAATTATTATTCAGTATACTAGACCTTATTCACCACAACAAAACGGTGTAGCAGAAAGACTTAATAGAACTTTGTACAATAAAGCTAGAACAATGATAAATGAAACAGGGTTACCAAAATACTTATGGACAGAAGCATTTATGTGCGCAGCTTATCAGTTAAACAGATGTCCATCTGCAGCAATAAATTTTAAAATTCCAGCCGAAATGTATTACGGAAAATTAGATTTAAAAAGGTTAAGAGTATTTGGTTCAAAAGCGTGGGCGGTAATTTTACCACGTAAATTTAAACTTGACGAAAGAAGTATTGAAACTCGAATGGTAGGTTATAGTAGCAATGGGTATCGTTTGTGGAACCCTCAAACAGAAGAGATAATAATCTCCAGAGATGTAGAATTTGATGAAAGTGATTATAAGTTTGTAAACGATAAAAATAGAAATGAGTTATCAGAGCAATTCATATTAAATGAAAGCGATGTATTAAGCGAAAATAATAAGTCAAGTGAGAACGAAGTAAATAACGAAAATAATAGTGAAACCGAAAAAAGTAATGAATCAAGTGATAGTGAAGTAGAAAACGAGAATAGTAGTGATGATAGTAGTATTGATGAAAGAAATGTTATTAATGAAGAACGAAAGACTAGAACACGAACAATTAAAGTACCGGAAAGATATAAAAAAGATTTTGAATACGAATTGCATACTGCATATTGTTTATTTTTAAGAAAAGATCCAATAACATATGATGAAGCAATAAACTTAAATGATGGGTGGCAAGAAGCTATAAATAAAGAAATAAATGCTCATACAAATATGAACACATGGACAGTAGTTCCTAAACCAAAAGATAAGAAAATTATAGACTCTAAATGGATTTTTAAAACCAAAGATGACGGTGTAAAGAAAGCGAGAATTGTCGCAAGAGGTTTTCAAGAAAATGTAAATTATAGCGCAAATAACTATGCCCCAGTGGCTAGATTGCAAACAATTAGATTGTTAATTTCTCAGGCTATTCAAAAAGGGTGGCAATTGAAGCAGTTGGATATCCCAACGGCATTTTTGAACAGTAACTTAAAATCTGAAATTTATGTAAATCCACCACAAGGAATAAATATTGAAAGGAATAAAGTTTTTAAAATGAATAAAGGTTTGTACGGACTAAAGGAAAGCCCAAAATGTTGGAACGAAACATTTAATAGTTTTGCAAGTAGTATCAAATTAAAAAGATCTAAAAATGATTGTTGTTTTTATATTGGCGAGAATGTATGGTTAATTGTGTTTGTAGACGATATACTTATAACTGGAAGTGACGAGAATGTAAAGTTTATTATATCTGAACTAAAGAAAGAATATAATGCGAAAGATTTAGGCAATGTAAAAAACTTCTTAGGTATGGAAATAGAAAGATCAAAAGAAAAATTAAAGTTATCTCAAAGTAAACACATAAGAAAAATGGTTGAAAGATTTAGAATGATAGAGAGTAAAGGAGCAAAGATTCCAATAACAAAAGGTTATCAAATAGATTCAAGCGAAGAGATTGTTAATGTTCCATATAGGGAATTAATCGGAGGATTAATGTATATAAGTACAGGCACTAGGCCAGATATATCCTATGCAACAAGCTATTTGAGTCAATGTCTAGATAAACCAACGCAATCAGCATGGTTAGAAGCAAAAAGAGTGTTAAAATATTTATACACTACTATAGATTTGTCATTAACATATGTAAAGTCAAATCAAATGTCAATTGAAACTTACTCAGATGCAGATTATGCAAACGACAAAAAAGATAGGAGGAGCATAAGTGGATCAGTAACAATGTATTGTAAAAATGCTATATCATGGTTATCCAGAAAACAAGGATGTGTTTCTTTATCAACTGCAGAAGCAGAATATATAGCTGCCACTGTCAGCGCATGTGAACAAATAAATATTAAACGATTAAGCGAAGATTTGAACGAAAATGTAAAAACTGTATTGTATGTAGATAATAAGGGTGCGATTGATATGGCGAATAGTTACGAAAATAGTAAACGATCAAAGCACATTGATATTAGATATCACTTTATTAAAGACAAAGTAAACTCAAAGGAGATAGATATAAAATATGTAAGTTCTACTGAGAACCTGGCGGATATGTTTACTAAAGCACTAAGTTATGAACAATTCAGTTACTACAGAAATATCCTAAATATTTGTTAAAAAAAAAAAAAAAGGGTTTTATTTGTATTATGAACTAGATTGTAAGAGAAACGATTTTTATGTTTTGTAATGTTAAAAAAGGGTTAATATGTAAAAATCGAGGAGGAGTGTTGGGAATAGAAGTGGCAACGTGGCTTGTGTGAGTGCGCATGTGTAACAAGACACTCTCCTCTGCAACAAGACGAAAGCATGTAACGAAGTTTTGAGTAAATCAATATATTATTTGTGTAAAGTGTTAAACCCTCATTGAACCCACCCTAAAATCCCTAAGAAACGGTAGTAGGGAGAAAGCTAATGATCTACTACAATCTCTAGACAGTGCTAGAAGAGAAAGATGGATAAAGTCCGTCGAAGGTTTAAATTTCAGCCGTCTCAGCAGGATGGCTTAGTCGCTGATTAGAAAACTAGATTTTACTTCTTTCCCACCAAAGAAATCGTCATCTGTTAATGTAGATTCAATAGCAAACTATCTTGTTAATACATCTAGAACGAAAAAGTATAAGAAGTTTACTAAACTGATATAATCCAAGCTTAGGCAAGCAAAATGCAAAACTCAATCTCAATATATTTATTTAAGACCTTTCTCTTTACAAGAAGTTGTAGTTTTACTCTCCCTACAAAGTGAAAAAGCAGCTGGAATAGATGGGATGTATCCATAACTATTAAAGAACTGCGGACCGGCTATAAAACAATGGCTGGCGTTGTTCTTCAGCTGTATACTAGAATCTGGAAAGTTGCCCGCACTATTCAAGAGGACCAAAATCATTAAACTATTGTAGCCTGGTAAAGATCCAAACTTGCCTCAAAGTTATCGACCAATAGCTTTGCTCTCTGTTACTTACAAGCTTCTAGAAAGATTGATCTTGAATCGAATAGCACCTGCAAATAAAGCGATAATTCCAATTGAACAAGCAGGTTTAAGTGCTGGCGGAAGAGCGTCTCAGTATTACTGTATCTCTCAGCAGCATACGACACAATTTGGAAAGAAGGTCAAGTATTAAAACTGATGAAGGTTGTTCCTTGCATAAAGATTAACACATTGATAAACAGTATGCTAAGTAACAGACTGTTTCAAGTGCACTCAGACAATAGAACAATAGAAGTAAGAAGAAAGTAAAATTCAAGAAGAAGTAAAATGTATTACTTCAAGTTTCCGTTCTCTTGTTTGCTCTTTTTAATTTGCACACCCATGATCTGCCTATAACTGTGGCCTGTAAATTCATATACGCAGATGATATAAACATCACTGCTCAGCGAAATAACTTTCAAGAAATAGAGGATGTGCTCACCTTATAGCTCGCAGCTTTAGATGATTACTTTAGAAAAGTGAAGTAACTGCCTTTCACGTGGACATTAAGATTGCAATCTATTGCCCAAAAGTCACTTTTGGTGATAGGGTTTTACAGAACAATTGCACCCCTAAATACCTGGGAATGACTTTAGATAGATTTTAGATAGATATTCTTTTTGTCTCTAACATATAGAGCTCATCTTCGTAAATCAGTTGCAGAACTGAAGAGCCGTAACAACCTCCTACAGCGTCTCGCCGGAACATCATGGGACGTTGATGCCAACATATTAAGAACAACTGCTCTAGCACTTGTCTATTCGTCGGATGAGTACTGCTCTGCGGTGTGGCTTAATAGCTGCCACACTCAGCTTGTGCATGTTCAGCTTCATCACGGCATGCGTATCATTACAGGAACATTGCTCTCTACTCCAATCCAGTGACTTCCGGTGTTGAGTAACATTCCACCTTCTCCGATCAGAAGAAAAAGAAATCTTGTTAATGTATGGTCAAGAATCAAGGGATTCTGACAGTTGAGAATCCCACATTAAAACTCCCGCTGAACACAGCCACTCCTGACTCAGTGAAATGTAAGAGCTTGGATATAAAAATTTAACCACTTAGTTGCGTGTGAACAATGTTGTTTGTATTGTACCGAACTTGTGAATCTGTATTATTATTATTCTTTTTGTGTTTATATGTTGTGCAGCATCATACGCTAAATAAATAAATAACCATTAAAACTAATAAAATGTGCCCGAAACATTCACATTCCCGCCTTTTAAACATGACGGACACGCATGCGCTTAACTAACCGTAAAAAGGGCTATCCATGGATGTTACGTGGTCATAGAAGTTAATTCTCCTTTTCGGAATGTTATTTGTTATTCTTCTTCCTATATGTTGGATAGTTCGTTGATATGGCGTTTCCTGTACACGTCATTTTCTCTTATTGATCCTAGGATCTTTTTCAGGATTTTTTTCAGGACAAAGAAACAAATAAATTTAGAATATTTACAATATTGGAAATTATTTAATTTTTTAATGTTGGTCATCGCAGAGTTTAAGTTGGCGATTCTGTGAAAGTTTTCCTGGATCGATAAAAAATCCCAAACAATATAAAAGACACTATGCAGAATCGAATGGCTAATCCAGTGATGATCTAACTAGCGGCTTCGGATGAGAAAGAATCCCCGCAAATCGTGTTGGAAAAAAAATTGAGTTTTCAACATTTTTCGCGATAAAATTAACATGGAGCGGGAACAGGAAGTCGCAGTCTCCGGATTCTTTCACCGACCGTTGTGGGCAACCCTCTCGCATCGAAGGAACCCATTTTCAGATATGGGCCCCTTCAAATAGGCGAAACGCGTCGCCAAATGTAACCGAAAAACCGAAATTTTATCAACATTTGGCGGTCGCATAGTTTTTCGCCAAATGTCGAAAGACGTACCGTGCCAGGGACGAGGCCAGAGAATGCAAGAAAAAGATCGAGCCGCGGACCTATGTTGCTCCTTAAATTGCCCAAATGAAGGAATTTAGTTTTTCGTACCTGGAGGACGCTGTGTGGGACTTGTACGGGTCAAAAGTCCGTTCTGTCCTACGCCGGAAAATGATGTTTTCCAGTTTCGCCGTGCAAGAGGAAAGGAGTTGGAAAAAAGCGAAGAGATATTACAGCCGTTCTCTGCAGGGACAGAATGTTGTAAAACTTAAAAAAAAAACTGTTAAAAAACCTATTTTTTGCGCAATCCGATGGAAAAAAAATTCTGAGAATGAATGCTAAATGTTTTAACCAATTTTTATAATTTCCAACAAAATATTACTTTTTGGCCCTCTTTTTAATTTAGTGACGGCTCGTTACTCGTTTAGTACAACTATAAAATTTAGATTACATTGAATTAGAGAGGATAAAATAAGTACAATTATACAAATTAAACTATTCAAACTGAACTATATAAGTAGACAAGACTAGATTCATCAAATCCCTCAATTTTTCTTACAGGTTCTTAATATTCAATAACTTCCACGTTTCCCGTGACTCATTGCTAAACAAGAACGGTGATGTAACAGAAGAGGGTAAATATGTGAGCACATTCAAAGATCCAAAGAAACGTTTTGGAGCTGCTTTGGCCTCCCTCTCTCATGGCAGAATCAGCATTACAGGCAAGTGCAGCGCTTTTTTTATCAATGGCATCACTATTGCCTTGCGTTATGCTGCTGTTCGGAAACAATTTGGACCGGAGGGGAAAGAAGAGATTCCCGTTTTAGAATATCAAACACACGTAAGAATTAACAAGTTATATACTGGATAAACTTTACTGGGTTTTATTGATCTTGCGTTTCTTATAGCAACATCGGTTGTTGCCTTATTTGGCCGGTGCTTTTGCGCTGAAATTCTTCTCGGTGTTTATCACTGTGGAACAATTTACAAGTGTTATAAACCAGATGTTCGGTGTGAAAACTGGTTTGGAGGAGGAGTTTGGATTTGAAATCCATGCAATTTCTTCAGCCTGCAAACCAGTAGTAACATGGTTTGCCTCGGTTGGTCTTGCTGAGTGCAGACAAGCTTGTGCTGGACACGGATACCTCAAAGGTAATTAATATCTGTTACTTTCTACATTTTTTTAAATAAATGGTTTTTGTAGCTGCTGGCATTGGAAGATTGCAAGTTGACACTGATGCAGGTTGCACATTCGAAGGAGAAAATTACGTTTTGATCCAACAAACTAGTAATTGGTTGTTGAAGTTCTGGCCATTAGTTCTTCAAGGGAAACATATTTCTTCTCCATTAGGTTCCATTGACTTTTTAAGCAACGGCAAAGAGATTTTGAATGATAAATTTGTTGCTGAAAACTTTCAACAAATCTCCCAACCAGAATGTAAGAAATCATAAAATATCTAAAAGTGACAATGACTATATAATGTATTTGTTTGTAGATATCTTGAGGATGTATCAATGGCTGGTCTGTTATCTGTTAAAGATTTCCACTGAGAAATATAATAGGACTCTAAAGGAAAGTAATTCGTCCTTTGTTGCAAAAAACAATAATCAAATATTCTATGCGAAAGATCTGGCAATTGCTTATATTAATGTAAGTTTTTTTTTACAATTAAATTTTTAGTACGCATTTGGAATTCACAAACCGAGACAAATCTAGATCTGTCTCTCAAGTCTATGCAGTACTTGCTTTGTCATTTTGTTTGCCGTTTATGTCCTTTTGTCTGTCTATTGTTGTTATCCAGTTTTATCTGTTACGTGTTTTCTTTTTGGAATTATCTGTCTAGTTCTGTCTGTGCAGTCTAGTCTTTCTAGTATATTTATAGACTCTAGATTTCGGCGGTGACTTGTACTGCGATCTTTACAGCTCGATTGTACTCTACGGCTCTTCCTCTAATCGTTTATATACTTGCCCATTTAGAGCGTCTCCTATAGTCCAGATTCCTGAAGGAATTTCAGGATCTAGGTGAGATTCAAGGATTGCAAATCCTTCTCGTTCAAGTAGTGGGCCCCAAGATACATATGTCTCTTACGTGGCAGTGCTCCATAGCCCTTAACCAGATGTATGAGAGTTTCCTCTGTTGAGCTGCATAATCTGCAATTGTCATCTTCCTCTAGGCTTAGGATCTTGAGGTGTTTTCTACGTCAGCAGTTGGGCTCCTGTCAAAATTCAAATCTTGCTCCTATTTAGTTTCAGACAAGCCCTTTGAAGAAAATACAAGAACAGAAATGCGCCAATTTACTTTCTAAAACTGATTCACGAGGGTTACTAAACTCCACATCTACCATGCTCTCTTGAAGATCGTCGTCTCTGCTCGTTTCTCCTTATTTCAATATAATATTTATGTTATATTTTGCATATTTCAGGGGACGTTTGGAAATGACGAGTTTAGTTTTATCTGCATAGTCTTGTCTATCAAGTTTTGTCCACTTAATCCATTATGTCTAGTCTAGTCTCTCTAGTTTTGTCTGTCTGCTTTATCTTCTTTGCCTAGTCTTGTCTACCTAGTTTTGTTAATTTCGTCTTGTCTGCCCAATCGTGTAGACTAGACTCTACCTTTGTTTTGTACGCGCGGCCTAGACTATTTAGCCTTGTCTAGTTTGTATCTTTAGTTTTGTTTGCTTCCTGCCCGTATTATAAATATATTGCCACATTTGATTCAATATTTGTGATTGAGTCAATGCTCAACCACACATGATTTGAGTCAATAATTAATTTATTTTATAGCATTTTATTTTACAAAGATTTTTAATTCGAATCAATGAAGTTGAAGATCCGGCAAGTAGAAACGTTTTGGTGCGTTTATTTGGGCTGTACGGTCTCTATACCTTAGAGAAACACATTGGCCACTTGTATCAAGGAGGATTTTTCTGTGGAGAGAAACCTGCAGTGATGTTACAAGATGCCATTTTGAAGCTTTGCAGTGATCTCAAAGACGATTCGATTGCCTTAGTGGATGTTATCGCTCCAGATGATTACACTTTAAATTCAGTTTTAGGAAATTCCGATGGCCAAGTGAGTTAAAATACATCCAGAAAAGTAAGGAACTTTAATATATGATTAGTGTTTGTGATTTTAGGTTTACAAGCATTTAAAAAATAGTATGTTAGGACTTACTGCAAGACCCACCTGGTGGAAGGAGATTTTGCAACAGAAACCTTCAAAATTATAGTTTATCGCAGTTTATCTTAACCTTACACTAAATTAATTAAAATATTATAAAAGCATAATATTATGGTTAGTAATAAATAATATGCACTAGATGTAAGTTTCACAAATTAGTTTTATTTAAACACTATCAATTTCAGCTTCTTAGGCCTTCGTCAGAAGATACTTACACCTATACTCCATTTTTTTTAAGAATGCAGTAACTAGAAACCTGATTTACACTATGAGAAATGTTCAATCTAGTTACAAAATTTGGCGCTAAATTCAAATATAGTTACTTGAATATAAAATTGGTAATTTATGAATGGTTTCATGGAATATCTTATTATTATTGACTAAATACTCCAAATGGCAACAATAGTAATAAAATATAAACAAATAAATCGAGAAAACGCAACAAATCTAAATGATACAAACAGATCAGATGATAATTGTGAATTGACACGGCAGCCATTGACAACTAACAGCTGAAAAGAAAGAGAGAACAGAGGTTGAGATGGAGAAGTAAATATCGCCGGTATGAACTTCTCCTCGATTTAAGCCAATCAGAGAACAAGGTCAAATAAGCCCTATCTTCCCTGTACTGCATTCTTTAAAAAATTGACTATAGTGTCTATTATTTATTATTATTTGTATAATGTTTCACCTCTTGCCTACAGCTGCATCTTTAAATTTTATTATGGTTAGTCAACGATGTCTCGCCTTCAGTTTATCTTCTTTTTCCTATGGTGCTACAGTCCTAGTGGACTTTGACCTCCTCCCACTATCTACACTTGTGCTTGGTGTCTACATCTTAGACCCAAGTAGAGGAAGCCCTTACAGTTTTAAGCTTGGGTGAGCTACTATTTTAGGGGAGCTTTTTTGGCAGATTACTGTGATAACCTTGCCAGAGCCATGCACAGGAGGACGGTGGCTTATACAGATTTATAAACTTTAAGAATTAAACCACAAAAGCCATAAAAAAACCTATGCGGTCAGGGGACGCCTGATGCGAGGAACGAAGACCATATGTGGTATGACATGGGGAAACATTTACGGAGACATGTGCCGGCCCCCAGAAATTCTAGAGAGCTTCGCGACATACTGGTACAAGAATGGGACAATCTTCCGCAGAACGTGATCAAAAATCTGATCCAGAGCATGACACGTCGTTTGCAAGCTGTTGTCACTGCCAGAGGAGGGAATACTCGCTACTGAAGTTCTTAAATTATCTTTTGTTTCAACAAAAGCATATCAATGTAAAGTTGTTCATTTTCATTACTTTGCACATAAAATTAAAATTGTTCATTTTCATTACTTTCAATAAACTTTGAAAAAGAAAAACCTTTTGATTTATTTAAGCAATCAATTAGTAAACTGTTACAACCGAAGAAACAGGTAAAAAACAAAAAATTTCTAAAATAACTTCAAATTATGAAGTGACCCTAATTTTATGCTCGGCAGTGTACAAAAGATATGTAAGTAAGAACATGCAAAAGGGTACCCGGGTATTGACATAAGTGTTAAGAGATCCCAATTAAACAATTCAAATTACTTGGATGTAAATTGATACCAGCTGAGTTGGTTAAACTAACGGTCCTTGCTACACTGTCCTGTATTAGATCGAGAGTTCGCGCTGCCGCGTCTATGTGGTCTTGATTTCTCTAATTTACCGGGATTAAACGAACGGTCCTTGCCACATTTTCCTATATTACAATACAATATAGGACAATGTGGTAAGGACCGTTTGTTTAACCCAGGTTAGATTAGGTTGCTCGCAGCGAAGTGGGTAGATAAATCATGACAACATACGCGCCGCAGTGTGAACTTTTGATCCAATGTAGGACAATATGGCAAGGACCGTTGGTTTAACAGTGGTTAGATTAGGTTGCCCGCCGCGAATCGGGCAGATAAATCAAGACAACATCCGCGCGGCAGCGTGAACTCTCGATACAATATAGGACAGAGTGGCAAGGACCGTTTAATCAATCAAAAATAATAAACGTGGCAACGTCGAGTTAGTTGTGTTCGCATCTACTATCTGTCATCTTGAAAATGTCAACAATTATTTTCAATAAAAACACGAATTTATTGAACCAACGTAGAAGCTTAATTTTTGCTTTCGGATCTTAGTTAAAGAGTGCCAAAGATGATTAACAACAGTTACACCAGGTAAAAAGTCCGCAACACTAAGTTTCAAAACAAACCCGTATTCTTTACCATGTCCGTCGTAGTCATATGTGAAATCCGTCAGATTGTGTAAAACTGAGTTATTGAATGATCTGCCGACAGTTCATGTATTCTATTTGAAATACTCGATATGACTAGCTAGTTCGCGAAACCATTTCAAATATGTTTCTTTATTTATCTCTTTATTAATAGGTCTGCTAATTAAGACAAGTTGCTTTATACTATCAAATGACAACATTTTGTAATTTTTTTGAAACATCGAACCGGTAAGTAGGTAAGATAGTGAGCAGTCGCCTCTTTCTCACTGGGCACTCGAGGCACTTGCCCAGGGCCCCGGGATCGATAGGGGCACCCTAGTTCCTGCCAGATCACCAAACGATAACCGATATTTATTACCGAAAAACATCTTTATTTCGAAAGAAGCAAGCAATAATATCAAGGACCTCTCTCAAAGAACAAGATGTAGAAGCCTACGTCAGTGTTTTTTTGATGGCTCTGCGCCGTCAGTCCAACAGAATGGAAAAGAGAAACTTTCTTCCCACAAATGATACCCTGAGCGTTCATGTAAAACAGCGATTAAGTTCGTATAAGAGTATTAGTCAACGTTTTGGTTTATTTTTTCGCTTGAAAACTCTGAATTCCGGAGAGTTGAGACAAAGTTGCAAAGCATTTACTGAAATCTATTATGAAGACGTTGAGCGGGAAAGAGTTGGAAATCGAATGTCTGCATTTAAGAGAATACTTGAAAATTGTCCATATTGAAAATGAACGAACTAATAGTATATTGGAAATATATAATCTTTTGAAAGAAAACAAAATTGAAGACATATTTCCAAATGTAGAAATAGCATTAAGAATCCTTTTAATCATGATGGTAACTACAGTGGAAAACGTTTCTTCTCCAAATTGAAAAGAATAAAAAATGAAATGAAGTAAAATGCTTGAATAGAGATTAACCAGCTTGTCGCTGATGTCCATAAAATGTGATATGCGAAAAAACATAGATTTTGAAGAAGTGATTAACGATTTTGCCCATCTCAAATCTAGAAGGATTCCTCTTCAATCAACATAGATTTTTAAGCACTAACCTGTGAATTGTAAAAGAGTTAGTTTTGTGGATTATATCTATCCATTTAATGTGACTCTAAAGAAATAAAAATAAATCTAGAACGTTGCTTACGTTTAGCAATTTTTATTATCATTGCTAGCAAAAAAAAAAAATTTTAAGTCATGGGGGGGTGGGGGTGGGGCATTATCCTAATGTGCCCAGGACCTCGAATAGGTTGAAGACGGCCCTGATAGTGAGTGAGAGATTAGTGAGAATTATTTCAAAATGAATAATACCATGTAAATTCATAGCTGCAATGAGTGAAACATTTCTGCCTCTTACTGTTGGAACTATTCCATGGGCTGGAGTATTTATCTTTGATCTAGCTTTATTTCGCCGGAGATGGTAATTGAAACCGGATTCATCAATGAAAATTACATACTCCCGTGTTTGTGGAGCATTTTGTGAAAATAAAATTGCATAATTTTTGCGTTGTTCAATTGTTGACGTAGAGTTTAAACGGTCCAGACTAATTGCAGAAGTTTTTAATGTTATTTTTAAAGCTTTTAATGCATTAAACACAGATGTTGTGGTTAAGTTGACGTTTTGATTTTCAAATATCTTCAATTTCATATTTTTTAAAGTAATCGATTCTTCAATAATTTGCTCTACATAATTTATAACCTCATCAGATAATTTACTATTCCTTTTTCCACCACGATTTCGTCTAACCATCTCATATCCATCCTTATAACGTCTATTTATAGATTTAGCGGTGTTTTTATTAAGGCTTACATTTAGTTGATCAGTATGATTATCCAACTGACAAGTTAAAAAATAAACATATTTTCAATAGAAAATTTAATTTGATCAGCATGTTTTTCTCAGATAAAAATTAATCTTTGACTGGTAAAAAATATGAAATGATATGTGGAAATACTATTTGATCAGTTATTTTGTACAGTAATAAATTCCATATAGGTTCTTAAAAAAACTTAAGTTTAATTAAACTTTATATGATGTATTTTTATTCAATATAATCAGGTACCTATAATAGTGAAATTGAAATGCAAATGAAAAATTAATGATTTGAGGGCGGAACTTACTGATATACCATATTAACCAAAAAAAGATGTACGACATACACCAGGTGGCCGGTTCTTTAATTTCCTGCACTAATCTCTAAGCGAAGGAATTTTGAATAAATAACATTAGGAAAAGTCCAGTATAATTTATTTGAAAATGTAAACGACAAAATAAACAATGAAAAAATAATTGTCAAACTTAAAAAGCAGCCCTTTAAAACTAAAAAAAATATTGTCTGAAGTAGATATAAGTCCTAGCCTATGTATTATCCCTTATTACTATTGCTTAATAAGAGCTATTTGGACGGACAACCTCTCTAACGATTGCTTTGAATACTTATATTTCGCGCTTCTGGTGGTGGTTTGACGTTTTTAAGTCTAATGGCTATACCAGTAATATTACACATTATGTTTTATAATGTTTTTTGTTTTAAAATGGTCAATTACAATTTCCTTTAATCCATTCGTCCGGAGAAGTTGACATGGTAGTTATCCAGGATGAAAATGCCTTCTTTATAAATATGTCGAGCCAATCGTCGGAGCAATTTTCATTTAATTATCCTGACTCATGAGTTGAATCCCCTGCTGGAATTTCGTAACTAGACTCTTCTCTTGGGCAAAATGAGGACTGGTTTATTATTTTTTGTCCACTGATAAGTATACTCTGTCCGGCAAGAGAATGCATTCTGTCTGGGCGAGTTTAGCATTGTTCTGCGCATACCCCCACTTTCTGTCGAGTGCGCGGTGTTTAGTTGTCCGTATTTGAAAAACTGACGCATATTTCTTAACTCAAACTAATCTGCGCGTACCTCGGCGCGTCCCTTGCCCCTCATACCTCGGGGAGGTATAGCTGCATTCTCTCGCCGGACAGAGTATAGATGTCCACATGCGCAATGTAATTGTCGATATTTTCTATTTTTTTTTCAACCCAGTTTTGTAGTAGTTCGACCAATGTTGAACGTTTTCAAGAGCAACCCATAGAAAATGGTTCAATGAAAGGCGTTCCCGGAGGGTATGAGTGTCTTTTATAACTTTATTAAACCCTTCTAAGCTGTTATTAGTACCTAGTACATGTTTTATTACACCTTCGTACCAATTACTATTATTGGACAACCACTTTCTTTCAAAATAATTAAAAAAAGCTTGCTCCACATTTCAAGTTTAACAGCTTTTTCTAATATCTCTTTAGATGAAGAAAGTTGGAGAGTGTTAATATCACTCAGAATTAGGGAACGTTTTTTTCTTCTCCACATCACGCTCTACACGCTACTGAACATTCTTCCTCATATGCGCTCAACAGATGAATACCAACTAATCAGCTCCGAAAATCTCTACGGAGTCGTTCAGAATACTTTTTCGCATATCGACTCGTTAGATTAAAATTTGTTATCAAATAATTTCTGTGATGTGACAACAACGCTCTACAGAGAAACTCGAAATCTTCCTTCTTCTCATTAGTACAGAGTGACCAAAATTGTTAAAAAGTTTTCCAAATTTGTAGTACCCACTATTAAATCCGGAAAACCTTGCCAAAAGAGTTTGTGGGTTGCATGAGGAGTTTGTGGGTTGTCAGCATGACTTTTGGAACTATTGGCACAAATATTCATTAAATATCTAGTTATAAAAAATCGAAAGATAGTTTCCTCTTCCTCAAACTGTAATTCGTATTGTACGACGATAGGGATATGCAAGTCTTGTGGAATAACATAATTTTTGAATAGCCATGCTTCTAATTCTCCAACACATATTTGTGGTGAGCTAAATTTGGATTCTTGCAACTGATGCAAGTAGTTATCTAATTGTCTTTTTGGTGGAAGCTTCCTGATATTACTATTAATGGACTAATTCTATTAAAATGGCCTTTGGCTTTAATTTTAAGTCAAAAAACTTGGGTCAATCCCAAGAACGCCTTGCATTTCAATAGTGTCATCATCATTTTCTGATTTTGTCTTGAGTACATGTACTTCATGCGTTGCTGAGTCATACTGAAGATACAATTTTGCAGAACATTTTTGCCCACGAAGTTTAGCATGATTACAAATTGATGTGTTATTTTGTTTTAGTTTTAGATGTGTTATGTTAAAAAAATTAATAATTGTCAATAACCTGATTACACCTGAAGTATTTATTTATAAGAATCCAATCTCTCATAACTCTCCTCTTTTGTGAAGATTGTTAATTTTGTCCATCCTCAGAGGATGATTCCGATGATTCGTATTCCGCGTCTAGACAAGTATTATTCATCCTAAAAGCCTGCAGAATGACTGCAAAAATTATCTATAAATACAATAACTTACCTTGTAAAATAATATAATCTATCTTACCGCAACACAAGGCACTTGCGGGTAGGTACAGTTCTAAGAATCAAGTGATTTGCAAACTACGTAGTATTTTTTTTTTACTTGTGCAGTTCAATATTCTGTGCCACAATTAAAATATAATACTTAACAAACGCAAATCCATTGCATCAGATTTAAAATTTCATAAATCAAAATGTTTAACAACTGTTTAAACAATATTTTACTGATCACCCAGTATTTTAACTTGAAATATATAATTTTATCTTGCCTGTAAATATTTTTCTATTCATTCAGTTTTATTGCTTCATTATTTAGTAAATGTACATAAAAGTTGTTACTGATCAAATCGTATTTTTATTGATCAATTAAATTTTTGCGTTTTATTAATACCTGATATTTCTGCTGATTCTGCAATTGTTTTACCTTGTTCATAACATTTTATAAAAATATCCTTTTTATCTAAACTTGTTTTAGAATTTTTATCTCTACGGTTTCTTTCACGACTAACAGGTAATTCATCTGCAAAAATCTGCAAAAAGTTTTTACAAAAGTTAAATTAGCTGCAAGAAATTTGCTGGCGGAACCAGAAAATGATCTAAATTTGTTTAATATTATTGAGGAATCCGTGGCCACTGTTACTTCTGCTGATTGTAATAAATATTATGTAGATATGTCGATGAAATTACCATTGGTTGTAGCAGGAAAATCGATACATTAACATTATTTTTATAATTTTTCATAATTGTTTTCATTATAATTTTTGATAATTAAATTGTTGTTTCTATATTAATTAATATTTAATTAAATTTTACCGAAGTTTAATTTGAATTTAAAAAAGGTAAATTTGAATTTAAAAAGGTTTAATTTGAATTTAAAAAGGTTTAATTTGAAATTGAAAAATTTGAATTAATTTTTTTAATTAAGTTAAATACCTTTATTGCTTACAAGTATTTGCTAACGTTATCTTGCACACAAGTTACGTGTGAACGTGCTTTTTCAAAATTAAAAGTTATTAAAAATAGGTTAACAATAAGATCCTTATTAAAACAAGATTTATTAGAAGTTTTTATGATAATAAATATGGAACAAGACGTATTTAATGAGTTGGACCATTTTGAAATAATAGATCAGTTTGCTAATCAGAGCCAATTTCTAAAATCTAAGTTATTGTTATAAATAAATATTACATTCTATTTGTTTTTGTTTTTTTACTACCTACCAATTTGTTTTATTTGAAAAATATTTCATTTTTTTATTATGTTATTATGATGATTATAAGTTTCTAATTATATCGTTAATAAGTAGTCTTACAAGTATGTTTTAAGATTTACAAAAAGTTTTATGTATTTTTTAATATATAATATATAAATTTTTTTATGAGGCTCGAATTCGCTAAATTCAATTTCAGTTCTATAAAATCGTAACTTTGTTGTATTTGAAGATAACGTGACCTTTCGCGAGCGGCGCGTGCAGTGGGACGAAATTGTACTTGAGGAAAACGTGACCTTTTGCGAGCGGTGCTCACAGTGGGACGAAATCCCAAAAAGCTGGCCAAAAGTCGAAGGCGAAAGCGCCGCGGCGCACTTATTCCAGCTCGCTTCGCTCGCGCAAATTTTCATTGAGCAGGCAGTGGTGGATTTACAAATTTGCCGCCTATAGGCTAATTTATATTGCCGCCTAATATATAAAAAATTAACAAATGCGAGCACAGCGACCAAGAAAAGCACAACTGTTGAGCACGCTGAGTGCTCTCCAGTTTTTTTCATTAAATGCACGCCGCCGCTGTTTCCAGTATAGAGATAAGAAATTTTGCGAATTTGATTGATTTAATGTGGATACTCTGTTTATAGTGTCGGGCAGCTCTCGCCGCCGCAACAAAATTCTGTTTTTAAAAAATTTTAGTTTTAAAATTTTCCGCTTACAAAAATTTGCCGCCTACGAAAATTTGCCGCCGTAGGCTACAGCCTAGTTAGCCTAATTAGAAATCCGCCACTGTGAACAGGCCTTTCTGTTACTTTGCCCTGTGGGCCCTAAGGCCTACTGTCCACGGAGGCGTCATTTGACGAATGCATGCAAACTTACAAATGACGAAAGGCGACCTATGCATCTTAGATACGTCCACGCAATCGTCATACATTCGTCACGCAAACTACAAAACGGTTTATTTTTGATCTTAAGTTTAGCAAAGCGGAAGCAGGTTTTTATTTCACTGCCCTGATTTGGCCCAGTCTAATCTACATTCGTACTGTTCGTGGAATTATAGAAATAATCCCGTCCTAATCGGCCCAAAACAAAATGATCGGCCTGAATGCAAGTTTGTAGAACATCTAAACATAGATATTCTTCGTAAGATAACTGGAATTTACCCTATCATAAAAGTAATACCTTTTTGGATTTATTTCTCTCAGGTTTAGCGACGTGGAAGCACAAAAATATCCGGGAAAAGATACCCTCGTAGTCGCTACACGTGTTTTTGCGTCTCGCAGCATATATATATATATATATATATATATATATATATATATATACATATATACATATATATATATATATATATATATATATATATATATATATATATATATATATATATATATATATATATATATATTTAATTGTATTTTCATTTAGCCAAGTTTCTGCAAAACATATAAGTTCCGGATTCAATTCTGATGTAAGAATTTCTAATTCATTCTGTTTTTGCTTCACACTCTGTATGTTGATGAATGCTAGCCAGTTGCCAGTCAGTTCTTTATTGCTATCTAAGTGATATTTTATTATACTATTATTTAATTTTTGATTCTTGTGTTTTTCAGCCTAGTCTTGTCAATCTAGTCTAGTCTGTACAGTCTGCCTAGCTTCTTTAGTTTGTCTAGTCTTGTCCAGTCTTGTACAGTCTTAACCAGTCTTGTCCAGTCTTATCCAGTCATGTCCAGTCCTGTCCAGTCTTGTCCAGTTTTGTACAGTCTTGTCCAGTCTTGTCCAATCTTGTCCAGTCTTGTCCAATCTTGTCCAGTCTTGTCCAGTCTTATCCAGTCTTGTCTAGACTTGTTTTGTCTTGTCTAGTTTGGTTGCAATACGTTTGGTGAAATGGAATGCATATTCAGAAGTTATGCAATTTAATAAGAATTGCAAGAAAGTTGAGGAAGTAGAGGAAAGAAAGGTGTTAAGTTAACACGAAATAATTTATGCGTTGTTTAGTGTTATTTTTGCATTAATCCCAGCAACACAAGAATATCAATTATAGTAATCTACGAATAGTATTATTTATAATTTATCTGAATCTCGTCGTACCTATAAAATAAATGAGAACAACATTCACTTGCGATATGGTTCAAAGGTCGACTCAGAAAACAACAAATATATACTCAGATTCACAAACACAGATATTGCTCAGTTTAACATTTATGTGTAAATATTTATATGAACAAATTGTTAATATCATCTTAGTTTTATTACCTCAAACTTCATAGAAAAATGAGCGAATTATTGCCAAATTTTCCACCTGGTCCACTGGACAGGTACCGAAGTATAGCTTCATTCGATTGGAGAAAGCTGAAACTATTCATCGAGTCCGAGGAAATTATTCAGTATAAAGTAAGTTTATCATTTCTATCATGACATGACTATAAATAAAACACTAGACACACAGGGCCAGATAGGAGGGAGAATGGAGATACATGACTAGATAGACGAGACTAGAGAGAAAAGACTAGACAGACAAGACTAGACAGACAGGACTAGACAGACAAGATTTGACAGATGAGAGTAGACAGAAAAGACTAGACTGACAAGACCAGATACATAAGACTGGTCATAAGACTGGACACCAGACAAGACAAGACAGACCAGAGTAAACAGACAAGACTAGACAGACTAGACAGACTGGACTGACCGGACAGACTGGAGAGACTGGACAAACTGGACAGACTGCACAGACTCGACAGACTAGACAGACACACTGGACAGACTGGACGTACTGGACAGACTGAACGGACTAGACAGACTAAACTATATAGTTTTATCTAAGTGTTGTCTAAAATAAGATTCTACAATATTATTTAAGAAACTAGAAGATTTTTTTTTTATTTAAACCCAATTGTAAAATTATAGAAATCTTTTGTTGATAAGTTGAAAAACCATCCAGAATTGAGGAAAGTGGAGGTGAATACTGTTGACGATGTAAGAAGGATTACTATGAGAAGAACTAAGGCGCTGATGCAGCTTCCCGAGGCAAATCGCACAGAGTTCTTTAGTAATTTACAAAAACTTGTGGCGTTCTCCGATGTGGGCTTTACTTGGGACTCTGGAGCCCTCATTATGCTCTCTATGAATCGGGAAGCGTTTCTCACTGTTATACAAACATTGGGTACGGAAAAACACTTAGCTGTAGTTAAATCAACGGAAAATGGCGAAGTAAGTAAAGTGTCTATAAATTTTAAATTAAAATAAGTTTGACAAAAGGAAGCAGTTTCTTTCCAGTTAAGTTTCTTTACATACAAGAGAAACAAGTAAATCAAATAAAGTAAATTCATTTCAGACATTCGGATGTTTCTGTTTGACTGAAATCGGTCATGGTTCGAATACGAAAGCTATGTGAACCACAGCAACCTACGATTTGGGAACTAAACAATTTATTCTGAATACACCAGATTTTGAGGCGGCCAAATGTTGGGCGGCTTTGTTGGGACAAACTGCAACCCATGCCATTGTCTATGCCCAACTTTACACACCTGATGGCGTTTGTCACGGCTTACACCAATTTCTTGTCCAAATTCGTGATACAGAGACACTTACACCATTGCCTGGAATTACTGTCGGCGATATAGGCGAGAAGATCGGTTTGAATGGACTAGACAATGGGTAAGAAATCTTGAGAAGTATTAAGAAAACAATGAAATTGAAAGAACAATTGAGGTTCGGACAAAAACTTGTTTGGTCTAAATTTTCATTTTGATTATATTTATAGACATTTTTATTATAAATGAAGAATATGAATTTATATTTCGATCTTTAAACTATAATCAGTTTGAACTATTACTAAATTTGTGTCTTGAGTGTGTAATGTTAATGTAAATGTATGTAATAGTAACACACATGGTATGTAATTGGTTTTTAATGTGTTTCTAGTCATAAATTCAATAAGCATTTCAATTGTTGTTATGTGGAGAATTTATGCATAGGAAATTTTAACACAATTAAAGAATGTGCATTATATAGGTATGGGAATAATTTTCTTCTTCTTCTTCATCCACTATCTCCAACTCGGAGGTTAGCTGCCAACAAAGCAATCTTCACTTTTAGGTGACGTTGCCGCTCCAACCAGTTTTTTTGAATACACACATTAAGATTTGTTAACCAGGAAATCCGGCGTCTTCCCGCGCTTCTACTTGCTGCAATCTTCCCCTGCATTATGAGCTGTAGTATTTCATATCTTTCTCCTTTCATACTAGGTCCCATATATTCTCGTTTCCTACATCTATTTGTTTCTATGTTTTCTAGCTTTTTTCCCATCATTCGTAACATCACTATATTCGAAATTTTGTCGATCGACGATATTTTTAGGACTCTCATATGCACCAACATTTCGAAAGCTTGGAGTATATGATTTAGTGTCCATAAGGGTGAAGCGAAATATTTTTTTTGGGTTGTGAGTGATCAAATAGTGAAAAATCGGTGCCTTTTAGACTTAAATTAATCCATGCAAAATATTATTTGATTTGATTTATAGTAATAACCTCCGCAACATCTTTGAATTTTTTAAAAATATGATTTTTAGACTAATTGAAATTTTAATGAAAAACTACAGTTTATTTTCTATAGGTAAGTTTATAATATAAAATAAGGGGAGTGAGAGAGTGCAGGAGAGGAGACTATTGTTTGGAGATATATTAATTATTGTTCGGAGAATATTGTATTATATCGTCAGTGGACTATTGGTTTTGGCTCAAATTGGACTTGCGTTAGTTATTTAACAAGTAACCTAACGTCAATTTTGTTTCGTAAAAAACATGAAAAGAAAACGAAGTGTCTTTAAATGTCCTATTTTTGGAGATATTTGTGACATAAAAGACAATATTCCACCTACTTACGAAGATGTAATAAAATACTATGAATGGACAAGACATCAACTAAAGTTGCAATTGGAAACTGCTAAAGAGCCCACATTTTCAGAAATAGCAAATATAGCGACATCCAGAATTGAAAATATATGTCAAACTGCATCTATTCCGATAATAACACCAATAAGGGTCGTACAGTTGTTAAAAGCATACCATTTAAAATGTAAAAACCTACTTAAGTCTGTGAAAAAGGCTCTCTCCGGGTAAGTTAGAAAGTTTTCGACAAAGTAGTAAGGAAATTTTTGATATTGTAGCATGCAAGTGTAAAGATTTCCCACAATGTATCTGTCGCAAGGATTAAAAGGTTCCCAAACATACTTTTGGAACTGTTCAAAGAACCTCTCGATGTATGATAATAGGTGGAATCGACCTATAGTATAGTGTTACGAAGAAGTTGCAAAGGAGGAGTTGGAAAAAGGAAACAGGAATGAGATAACCGCCCAACTACAGCTTTAAATACTTCGTTATCTGTTATAGAAGTTAGTACTTCTTCGGTATCGTCAGCGTCTGAAAGTCGTAGTAGTTCAGATAATTCCACTAACACCATAACCAAAAGCTTTCCGAAAAAAAAATGTATCCGTCGATTTTCCGTCGAGTTGTACCCCACCCTCCTCCTCCAAGTGTTGGTGTGCTTACACATTTAGAGCGCCTCCTCTAATCCTGATTCCTTTAGGAATCTCAGGATCTGGGTGGGATTCAAGGCCTGCAGCTCCTCTGTGTTCAAGCAGTGAGCCCCAAGGTACATCTGTCTCTTGCGGAGTAATGCTCCGCAGTCTTTGAACAGATGTATGGGGGTTTCCTCTGCTGAGCCACAGAATCTGCATCCATCATCCTCCTCTAGGCCTAGGGCCTTGAGATGTTTCCTAAGTCTGCAGTGTCCCGTCAGGGCTCCTGTCAGAATTCTGAGCTTGTTCCTGCTTAGTTTCAGGCAAGCTTTTGTTCTCTTCTGGTTAAAAGATCCCAGCATCACTTTGGATTGCCTTAGCCCTGGAAGTTCTTTCCAGGTTTTCATCCATTTTCCTCTTATTTCTTCATCTAAACTTTTGCGGATGGTGTTCACGCTCATACCGCAAAAGGGTTCCGGACCTATAAAGGGGCTACTGGATCTCTTGTTTGCTAGGTGATCGGCTTCTTCGTTTCCGTCTATACCGGTGTGTCCTGGTACCCAGTATAGCGTTACTTTATTATCCCTGCCAAGCTTGTTCAGCTTCCCCACACAGTCCCATACCAGTTTGAATCTGATGGTGTATGAGGTAATGGCCTTGATGGCTGCTTGGCTATCTGACAGGATAGCAATTCGTTTTTTGCGGTAATTCCTGTCGAGGTTAAACTGTGCACATCTCTCGATTGCGTGTACCTCTGCTTGGAAGATACTTGGGGATGTTCCCATGGATTCGAAGTATCTGGTACGAGGTCTAAACACTCCTGCACCAGTGCCTTCCTTTGTCTTCGAACCATCTGTATACCACTTGATGGCATTTTGCTCTATGTGGTATGCTGAGGATTCGTCGCTCCAATCGGCTTTACTACTACACATTGCTGTGTAGTTTTTCTCGAAGTGGCATTTGCATACCATTTCGTCTTTTGGTACTTCCAGCCAGGGGATCTTGGCAGCGAGGCTGTTTCGGTCTCTGCTCCCGATTATTTTACCTCTGCCCATTCCTTGTGCTCCTTCACGGTTTTTACTGGGCAGCTGGATTCAAATGCCGTGGTGATTGCTACATTTACTTCTCCTACAGCCTGCTCCAGCACGGTGTAGTGTTTGATACTACCCCGCACTGTCACCTGCTCCAGGTTTTCTTTTAGTTGCGAACTAAACATAGGTCACACAGTTTGTCTGGGGTTTCGAATGGGGGTGCTTTCCTCACTCGCTCCTTCCAGCTCAAACTCTATGATCCTATGATCTGACATTGAGGGTTCACTTGAAACCCTCCACTTTTTAATTAGTTTACTTACGTTAGCGCTACCTACCGTAATGTCCAGTACCTCATTTCGGGCCTTAGTGACAAAAGTTGTTGTGTTCCCGACGTTATACACAATTAAGTTCTCTTTAAAGAGGTATTCTAAAAGGTACTCACCTCTCTTATTAGTGTCCGTGCTGCCCCACATCTCGTTGTGGGCGTTCGCGTCACATCCCAAGATGAGTGGCAGCCTTCTCCTAATACAGTGCTTGATCTGCCTTTACTGCGCGGTGGAGGCCCTCGGTCTTGATGAGGACCTGTATCGGAACTAAGTCTCGAGTTAAGAATTCTGAAAGACATAAGTAATTAATGTCCTTCCTTACAATAATGCAAGTTTTAGGGGAAGCCTCACGGCTGTCCCATACCAACTTACATTCCCTGTTGCTGAGGCCTCTGATGTTACCTCCGTAGGTCCAGGGTTCTTGCAGTAGCGGTAGCCCTAGGTGTTGTTTGGTGAACATCCTAGCCATCACAGCCGTGGCTGCTCTGGCATGGTGGATGTTCACCTGGGCTACTTTGGTGCGCCTGCTGGTCATTCTTGGTTTGTGACAGGAGGCGGCAAGTCCTCCTCTGTCTCCACCAGAACAACATCTACCTTTTCCTCTATAGACATAGCTGGACTGCTCATGTCTACTAGTGTGAGGTCGAGGTCGTCTTCCCGGTAATCCGGGCTGACTTCCTCGTTCACGGCCTTGGCCATTAAAGGTTCAGCAGAGGGAGCTGCCGCCACCGCTATTCCTTCCACCCCGGAAGTGGCCATTGTTGCGGTCGTAACTTCCGAGGGAGGGGCCGCTGTGGCTGCCGCTACCTCTCTATCCGCTTTTTGTGTGGCGTCGTTCTTCCGCCCATGGACTTTGATCCGCCCGAACCTAAAGTAGAGGCTATGGTTGGCCTGCGCTATGGCTCCAGCGGACTCTTCGTCAATTCCCACCGGTAGGAGTTGACCCCCACTTTCCACCCGGCACCCAAGGACCTTCCATTCGGAAATGTTAAGTCCTTTGTTTTGGGCCCTGAGGTAGTTGATGGAGGCCTCCGGGGTTAGGTCCCCGCTCCTAGGTAGGAACATGGTGATGACGTGTGGCTAGGGGATATCATCACCCAATTTCGCCACCAGAGCCCCCCTTCCCAATGTCTTAGGATGGGCGCTCTTGTCATCAGCCATTTTGCCGTCTGTTCGTTCGCACAGTCGACAATGACTAGTCCTGGTTTAAAGTGCATTCCTTCAAACTGTATCTCATGAGACCAGTCTACGACTGTCTCCTTCATAATTGCTTGCTCAAGAGCAGGCATGTCCTTCTTACTCAGGGGATTCCTTGGGTAGTCTCTGGACATAACACCAACCCTCATCACCTTGACGGCGGTGGCGTAGCTGGTGCTCGGCCCAGAAGTCTTGGGAGGGCAGCTGGGGTAGCTGACCACTCCCATTGCCCCACTTTGGATGTTCCCCTTCTGTCTCTTAGCTGCCTAGTCTTGGGGCGTGATAGAATCAGCCCCTCTTTTGGCAGCTCCTTGTGTTTGTGGCGTAGTTCCCACCTTTTTCTGTACTGCTCTCTTCTTAGCTTCTTCGGGTTGTAGCCCGTTTGATAAGAAGCGCAGATACCATCTCACCCCGGCTCCGCTGAGGCCCTTTCTCAGTGGGTCATCGAGTCCGCCTGGACTACCTAGGGGTGGCAAGGGATGTGCCCATCTCGTCTTCTTCTTACCTGCCTTGGGCTTTGTCTCCTCTTGCTTAGTCGCGGGCTTGGTGGGAGTAACGGTGTTACCGGTCACCTTGCACTGACTTTTAGAAGCCGTTTTGGGAGCGGGTCTCCCTTGGCTTGCTGGCTTGGTGGTAGTAACGGTGTTATTGACCATCTTGCCCTTGCTTTTTGTCGACATTCTTGGAGTTGATCTCTCTCGACTGGTGCGCTCACTCGGATAGTGGGGCTCATGCTCCATCTGATCCGCCAATTGTCTGGCGGCTATATCCCGCACACACGGATTGAATTTTTGTTTTTGTTTTTTTTGTTCCATTCGAATCCCACGAGTCGCAAGGAAACTAAAGGTCCACCACATCAGAGCCCCGCTTGATAGTGGTAAGGCTGGATACCCTCTGAGGTCGCCAGGTATCAGAGGGGCTCCGTAAGCGATGGCTGGTTGCCCTTGGCCATCAACCAGTCCCTTCGGCACGGGTCGCATGACACCTTGGGATAAAGGGTTTGGAAGTTCTTCGTTGTTCGCCCTACGCCGAACGCCCCGACCGGAGTTGTTCCAGTCGTGACGTCCAACGGTATGTTGCGAAACTAAGCCCTCACACCGCGACAAGGTGACTTCCACGTGAGGGTATGAAAAATTCCAATTATGAAAAACATGCCTGACCAAGAAAATCAGTATGGTTTAATCAGTGATTGGTGAGGATGAGGGAAGTGTTGTTTTTAAGGGTTCCATGCCACCATGCCAACTCAAGCTTTTGAACGAACTGTAAAATTGACGACGATAGCTGCCACAAAAGTCACGATTAGGTGCACTAAGAGCCAAATTGGAATCACGAAACGTAATGCCTAAATTTGAGACAAAAAGAGATTTTCGAGCAAATTAATTGGTTTTTTTTTGGAATATTTTTGTAAAACAATGTATTTTTGATTAAAGGTGATTAATATATATCTGAATTATATATTGCGTATCATTTATCACCCATTTATCATTAAACTAAGCTTAATATTTGGTCATAACTGTACTAGACTTTTATCAATAAATTTAAATTTTTCAGTGCGGAGGCAAAAGATATTCATCAAATTGATTTAAAAAATATATTTATTTTAACATTAATATAATACACAAATTCCCCCCTATTACAACTTTAAATCTCGAAAAAAATATTTTTGCATACATCCGTGCCACCCGTGTCCATGCTTCCAGGCCGCACATTAACACTTATGTCAATATCCAGTCATTACTACGTTGTTCAATACCCGGGTACCCGTGTACCCACATGGGTTTTTCATTCAATAAAATAATTTTAATACCCGGAGACTTTCACATTACAACTCATAGAGATTACCCATAGAGTATTCCACTACCCGAAAAACAATAATAACCGTTTCTATAAATAAAACCGCCGGGTGGGCAAAGTATGGGATCAAAATATGCTGGATTTGCGACGCTAAAAATTCATATCCAATGAAAAGTCAAATTTACACTGGCAAAATAACAACCGCCCGTGAAATAAATCATGGCGAAACAGTGGAAGAGAGAAAAAGATTTAGCTGCAAAATATTAAGGATCCAGAAGAAATATTACAATGGATCATTTTTTACTACTTTACCTTTAGCAAAGCATTTATTGTATGGAACCTAACAATTGTAGGAGCATTTAAAAAAAAATACATTTTAGTAGACATGCTAGTATCTAAAGATCGTGAAGAATTCTCTTCTCTATTTGGGTTTTATGAAAAATTTATTCTATGCTCTTATGTTCCTAAAAAAAGAAAGTTGTTATACTTCTATCTACGATGCATTTAGATTTGCAGCGAAGACAAAAAAGAAACCAGAAATTGTTCAGTATTATAATAAAACAAAAATTGGATATAATGGATAAGATGTTGACCCGTTACACAATCCACAGACGGACTAACCGGTGGCCTGGAAGAAAAATTGTTGTAGGATCATGTAATATTTGTTACCAGGATGTCTATTAAAAAAACGGAGAAAAAAACGCGAAAATCATGTAAAGAATGTAACAAACCAATTTGCTATGAACATTCAAAAGCAATTTGTAAAATGTGACACATGTTGCCAATAATAAATTGAATATAAAAATATTTTATAAATAATTTATAATAAGTTTTATAATAAAATTAATTAAATTAAATAAATCCGTTTATTAATATATTAAGTAATATTTTTTATCTCTAGAAATAAGTTTAATTATTTATTTATATATGGGTACCCGAGTACCCCGGGTATTGAACAACAGGGTATTTGACTTAAGTCCAAAAAGTTTATATATTTTTTGGCATATTTTATTATTTATGTATATTAATCGATGTCAATAGACTCAAATAACGAGGATCTAAAAGGATTTGATGATTTTTCGTTAAATAAAAAAGATATGTAAGTAGGAACTTGCAAAAAGGTACCCGGGTACCCGGGTATTGACATAAGTGTTAATATGGGAAACACGTAGCACCTCACCATTCTAATTCGGACTTCCAGCTTTAGATCACGATTGCACGAGGTCTCTCATTTTAATAAGGGTAGCACATTTCTGTATTTGATTTCTTTTGTCTGAACGTTGTGGATTGTTATCCAGGTACCAACATACTTGCATTTGGTTACCTTCTCGATGCGGATATTGTTGATGATAAGGTTAGCAGTAGGTGTTATGCTTTTGAAATGATCATATATTTAGTTTAAATAGGTTTAATCTTCAACCCGTATTGCAAACTAATGACATTCGTTCTTTCTATCGTTTTTTTTATTCGTCCTGGAATAAAAAATAAATTTAACTGGAATAAAATTCATAACTTGGATATAGGCGATTTTTGCAAAAAAAAATCCAAGCAAAAAAAGTAATTTTTTACTATGTCTACCTTTTACTATTAGGCTTGTATCGTCCGCAATGGAGATTAATTCTCCTTACATAAAGGGCAGGGGTGGCCAACCTTTTTGGAAGCAAGGGCGCATTACAAATTTTCATGAACGTTGCGGGCGCAACTATATGTAATGACATATATGTTTATTGATAAAGTTATTTTTTTTTAATTCTTAATTATTCTTTGTTAATACTTTTTTCATTTAATTGTGATTTATACCTAATTTTGATTATTTTTTATTTTATTGTATAGGTTAAACTAATTTTTTAAAAATGTAATAACAATTTTATTGAAGGACATTTATTACATAATAAATGAAAAATTTCTATTCGTTAATGAGAAGGTTGTGACTGTACTTGACATAATTTTTCAAAATCAGGACAGTAATTTGATACTGCTAGTCTTAAACTGTCATTCAAATTTTCATCGATAAGAAAAATAAGAAAAATCTAAACTTATTTTTGATAAATTGCATTGAAGAAAATGTGGCTTCACTTAAGTAAGTCGATCCAAAAAGAGATTTTAACTTCAGTGCACATTTTTTTAATATTGGATATTTACGTACTTCAACTAATTTCCAAAACTCCTTGTCCATGTTAATAACTTTTAAAACGACGTCAATTTGTAATTCTACAATTTCCAGTTCCAAATTTTCTAAATTTGTTGCATAAAATCCATTTATTTCTGTACTTAAAGTAGTAAAGTAGTAAATACTTCGTTATCTGTTATAGAAGCTAGTACTTCTTCGGTATCGTCAGCGTCTGAAAGTCGTAGTAGTTCAGATAATTACACTAACACCATAAACAAAAGCTTTCCGAAAAATGATTAATTTAAATTAATTAATTCTTTAAATGATTTTCTGGAAATATTTTTGACATGTGTGGAAAATGCGTCAAAGAATTGTAAGTGGGAACTCCAAAGGGTTAATTTACCCTTAAATGCTTTAATAGCACTTACCATATCTACAAGATCTTTATTTTTACCTTGTAGTTCCAGATTTAACTGATTTAATTTCTGACAAATATCAGCTAAAAAAGCCAATTATCTTATAGCCAATAAGGTTCTTCAAGTTTGTTATAAATTTCCCCTTTTTGTTCAAGAAATTCCTTTATTTCATTAATAAAATTAAGAAACCGGTCTAATACTTGCCTTTGATAAGCCACCTCACTTCAGTGTAAGTTATTAAATCTGAGAACTCAGCACCATCATCTTCCAATAGCTTTTTAAAAAGTCTGTGCTGTAATGGTGCAGCTCTTATAGAATTTATAATTTTTGTTATGAGATCGAAAATGTGGCGAAATGAAAGAACTTTAGTACACAGAGCTTGCTGATGTATTATGCAGTGGTAAGCAAAAAAAAATTGGAAATGATCCATCTTTTCTACATAAAGTTATAAATCCTTTATTTTTACCGATCATTGCTGGAGCTCCGTCAGTTGTAATTTTAAGATAATTTATGTAAGGGAAGTTGTTGTTCCAAAACATAATTTTTAAATATTTGATAAATATCTTCACCTCTCGTTCTTTCCTTCATTGGCAAAAAGCATACCATTTCTTCTTTCACAGAGTAGTCCTCGAAAACCATTCTTGTTATTACTACTAATAGTCCAGTCATTATAGTAGTTCACCTCGGAATTAGAGATACCCAGCTGTAAGTCTGCAAATACTTGTATATTGACACCCTAAAAGTTGTCTCAAAACCTACATATGTAGGTATACCAATACCATATGTAGGTTTTGAGACAACTTTTAGGGTGTCAATATTCAAGTATTTACAGACTTACAGCTGGGTATCTCGAATTCCGAGATTCTTACCTAATTTAAGCTTAAATGACTGGACTATAATTGAGATGTGCCCGTTACATCCAAAGATTCGTCCATTTGAAGTGAATACCAAGAGCACCTATTCATATCAGATTCAAGTTGATCTTTAATGTGGGTAGATATAGCCGCAGTTCTTCTTTTTATTGTATTGCGTGATAACTGTATATCGTTTATTGCCCTAATTATTTCTGGCTTATTAGAAAAAGTATCAAAGAGAGAATCGGCACCAATAAGTAAAGCTTGTTTAAATAATTCCCCATTTGAATATGATTTCATGTTCTTCGCAAAAAAATGTGCTATTTTAATATTTTAATATTTTAATGGGCATATAATTTGTATCGAAGTTCTCATGTTCTAATTTAAAATGTCTTGCAATATTATATTTTTTAGTAGTAACGGTACGATTGCACAGAAGACACACTATTTCCTTTTACTTCCACAAAACAATATTCTTCTTCCCAATCTTTTTGGAAAATGTAAGAACGTTGTCGTTTACTAGGACCTGCCTCAACCATACTGAGTATTTTTGTTGTTGTTGTTGCCCATTGTTGTTGCCCATTGCCCATTATACTAATTGAGTAACGAGCCGTCAATGAACTAAAAAGGGGTACAGAAAACAACATTTTTTTGAAAATTAATTAGAAATTTAAAAAAAATGTACAAAATGTCGAAATTTTACACAAATTATTTGAAAAAGATTAAATTTTACTATAAAAATAATTTTGACAATCTACCGTCTCCGGGGGCGGTTGTACCGGTTTTTGAAATTTTTCTACAAATTCGCTAAAAACTCGGACATTTTTCGTTGCACGGATCTGACACCGGCACCGGCGTGTCTGGGACGTTGCGACACGTCCGACCGTCACCTCACTTTTCGACATTTTTGCTTAATTTTTGCGCAACAGCCAAAAAACTAACATTTTTTTGCAGAAATTTCGTCGTTTGCAGAAATCTTTGGACGCCCAAGTGACGCGATCCGGAAGTCGCATCGAAAATTGCCGTACGTGAGATTGTTTGTCTATTTTTTGGCTACAATAATCTCATGCACCGACTCTCTAGGATTAAGGGGGCCGCCGGAGGCGGCCCTTTAGCGGGTGGACCCGGATTCGCAGAAAAATGGGAATAACGTCGCCGATAAAAGTCGCGCAGCGACGAGAGTCGTGTCTGAGGACGCGTCTCAAAGTTTTCTACCGGAATCCTTGCGTAAATTCCATTTTCCGTGCCCATCTTTGCCGTGACCTCCGTAAAAGTGGTAATTTTTTGTGTGCAAAATTTTGGGGTCCGTGTGGGGAAGCGTTCTTTCTGAATCGCCAACTCACGACGGAATCCTAAATTTCCATCGATTCTGAGACGACTGACGTGTGGCGTTTCCCGAATTTCACCTGGGGGACCGCACCACGTGGATTTTAAAAAGCTCAAACTTGGCTCTTTTAAGCCGCCGGAGGCGGCAGATCTTGAGTATTTTAACCGCGCGTCTTTGACGGTTTAACTGAGATTGTCCAGTCGTACGTTGTGCATCCCCGAGTTTCGTCCTCCGGCTTACTGCGCCCCTCCGGGGTTCCTAAACCCACCCGAAAATCGACGTTTTTTGACGAATCGGCCCGGCGGAACCGGCGGCGCCGCCGCCAAACGGGATTGTACATTTTGCAGGTGTAGAATAAAGATCCCCGTCGAGCAGTGCCGTTTTCACGACTCGACTCCCCCAGGTTCGGACGCACCAGCCCGAAAACGGAAATCACGATTTTTTTACTTTTGAGGCGCATCTTTGGTCGGATCTCATTTTTTTTTTTTCCGGAACCTCTAGCCGCCGCCGCGCCACGTTTTTAGAGCCCTCGCTCGCCGTCCTGCGACGTCCCGTTCACCTGGTGCGAGAACCAATATTTTTTTTTTTGTGCCGATTTTGCACTCACTTCCACGGACGCCCAGGACTTATTCGAAGGGCTCCAGGTCACCGGCTGGGTTCGTTCGCTTCAGAACACTTGCCCGCAGCCGTTCCGGCAAGAATTTTTCAACTGCGACCACTTTTTGCGAATCTTCGGCTGTTTGAAGAGAGAAATGCTCAAAAAATGCGAAAAACCAGAGGCGTTTTGCGGGGGTACATAGAACTTCGGAACTACTTGACGGATCGGAACCGGCTTGGTGGCGTTAGATCGGCCATAGAAAGTTTTAGTTTGTTTTGGAGTTTAAACCCGATTGCGCCGAAGATGGCGTCGTGACGCCGTAAAAACAACGTTTTTTTGACCTTGAGAAAAACCCTTAAGGAACCGCCAATTTGAGTTCTGCGGGAACGGTTTCGCGCGATTCCCGCAGTGAATTAAATGTTTCATCTTTTCCTGCAAGCGGCATCGCGCTGCGTCGTCTACGAGCGCCGCGACGGCCGCTCAAACTCGCCCTATTGCAGAAAACAAGTGACGTGAGTAAAACGGCTATATTTTTGCAGCGCCCCGATGAAAGGTTTTCATTTTCCCGTGGATTGTAGAACGGTCTTTTGGCTTTCGGCAGCCATAATTGGACGTCGCGGAATCGCATCGCGACCCTTACTTATAACTGTTAATCTGCACGGACAAAAACTGGAATGTCGATTTGTGACACCGGGATGTCATTTTTGTGAAATTCCAAGTTGAGCGGCGCGTGGGCCCCGCCGAAACGAGCATTTTGGTACCGGCGCCGCGTCGTTGCTACCACGGAGTCGTCCGCCACACATCTAAACATATCGGTCCAAACGGCGAAATTCGCGCCGGAAGGTGGGGTCAGTCTGCCCGCCGTAGTTTTGCCGTTTCCGGTGGCAGCGTCTCGAAACTGCGCGCGTTCGATTCGGGAAGGACGCCCGCGCCTCCCTTACATTTACCGGTTCGCGATCCGAGCCTTCCCCGTCGAGCCGCCGACGTCTGAAAATACCACTCTTTTTTTTGCACGGTTTTTTGACGATTACTTCCAAGCCGCACGGCCGAATTCAACTTTACGGCACGGGGCGATGCAGCCCGCCGATACGCACATTTCGGTACCACTCGCGGCTTCCTGCGCCGCCCCCTTCACTCGGTACTCGCCGAAATGTCGAAAAAAAATCCGCAGCCGCCTTTTTGGCTGCCAATCTGCGAGTTTGACGGTTAGCGGCGAGAGTTTGGGTTCACATCGTGCAGGATAGACGCGGGAGTCGAGGAAACCGATCCGCACCTCCGTACGGCCCTCCGGGCCGGAAATACCTCCATAAATGTGCCGGCTGCACTGTAAAAGAAAACTTTCAAGTTTACCGCCGTCTGCGTTCAACGTGCCGCCGGGATTCGCGATTTTTCCGACACAGTTCTTTAGATTGAACCTTTGGCTTTGCGGCTGTGTGATCGGCGCCGCCGGCCGTCGCCGCGCCGCCGAGTTGCAGAGCCACAAAGACGTCGAGATTTTTCGACGTTTTTTTCAACACGCCCGCAAACCGCCGAGACGCGGTCCGACCACAAAACCGGCACCTTCACCGTGTAGCCCGGTCTTTTTTCTATGCGGGGTGTGAGTTTGGCCGTTCCGCGGCCCGTAGTTACCACGGGGCGATTTTTCAAATAAACCTCTACAAAAAAAACGGGTCGAGACTTTGAAATTTTTCGACAAATTGTGTGAAATTTCTTAGTAGCCCTCTTTTCCGAAAACAAAATATACCGAAATCAAGATTATTTTTTGTCGATTCTTCTGTTGTGCGTCACGTCGTGATACGTTTAACTTTTTCAAGATTTTTTTGCAATTTAAAAATTTCGCAGAAACTCCAGCTCCCGCTTGCGACGCTCAGTGCCAAAAACTACTGTCAGAAAATTTGTCAGTGAAATTTTGACATAAGGAAGCAAAACTTTACGCGATGAAATCGAAATTTCCTCAAGTTTTTGCGGCGGTTTCTCATTGAAAACGGATAAAGTGGTTCATTACTTAGATTTCCTGCAAGTTTCGCGCAGCTGCCGACCACCGTTTAGACGCTGTGTGAGGAAGAGCCAACCTCTACCCGTACGCCTATCCCTACCGTGTAATTTTCAACGGGCCGTCAAATCGCAAGCCGACCGAGATGGTTTGAGAAAAGTTCGCCCTTTCGGGTCAATTTTCCGGTCGAATATTTAAGTGCGTCCAAAATTAGGCCGATGTGAGTGGAAATGGTTGTGGAAACAGTGATATTTGTGCGAGAAATTAGGAGGTTATGTTTGGTGTGTTTTTGTTCCGATTTTTTTTTACATTTATTTCCCTAATAAACCAGTGCTGTTGTCACAAGCTTATTAACAGATAATTCCTTTACCCCATACATGCATTTCTCCTACAAGAATCCTTTTCTTTCACATCTAAACGAATCAATTTTGTAACATGACTGACTTGACATGTTTCTAAATTTGGTTTTTAGCAAGTTCCACACCACGTGGAACGATGGAATTCAACAAGTTTGTAGAGAAAGAATCTTTCTTTGAATTGTCTGTGTTAATTTTGTAAAATATTCCATCTGGGACCGGCTAATTACAAGTTCAAGCTTCATAAAAGGTAAGCCGCAAGACACCCGAATAGCTATCGTTTGAAAACTGTAACAGATCTACTCAAAATTAGTTCAGTTCTGTATAGATTGTCCCTTTTCCAAACAAGTGTGACATTTTAGTATCTTTGTGGTTGATAGGCTCGACACACAATGTTTTTAAATTCAAAAATATTTACTGTAATTCATCAAATCTTTCTTCTGTCCAACTTTCTCACTTTCTATCAAACATGTTTTTAACACTGTAAAACATTTTGGTATGTTTGTGGTCGATAGCCTTAATACAGGATTGTGTTGGATTCATTGAATTTTTTTTTCACATCACTTGGAACAATGAAATTCAAAACGTTTGTAGAAAAATAATTATTCTATGAACTGTCTGGGTCAATTTTGCAAAATATTCTATATAGCAGCGCTCCCTCAAAGTGGAAAGCAGAACAAAGGGTAAGTTTCTATTCAAAAATCTTTCAGTTTTATATAGATTGTACATGTTTCTATTGAAATTGACATATTTGAGGTCGATAGCCTTGACACAGTATTTTTTTTAATAAAGAAAAACTTGCAAATGTATTTTTTTGTCCAATTTTCACGAGACTCAGAAACATGCATTTAGCGCTATTTTGTAGAGCAGATTTTCATCTAAAAGTGAGTGTCATTTTCATTTTTCCAATGCGAACCGTTTTGCCGGAAGAGCTCATTTAAAACCCGTGTAAATTGAGTGACGAAATTCAGAGAAGGGTACCCCTTCTAAAATTTTTTCAATTTTATATTTTTTACTTTTGCAACCAAACCGAAGGTTTTTACAAAATTTTCAAAGAATACTTTTTTGTAGCTACCGACGGCTTACATACGGATATCCCGGTTATAATTTTCCACCTTGAGGCGTTGACGAGTTATCTGCAAATAAGCTGTAATTAAAAAATAATTCTTCACGCTGTCCCCATTGGAGTGGGAGCGTTCAAATTTTGTCAACTCACACCTTTGGTGGATACCCACATTCAGTATAAGTTTCATTGAAATCGTTCAAGGATTAATATATTTTTTCGCAATTTTTGAATATTTTGAAATTTTCGCGTTCGATTTTGATCGGAATTCGTGATTGACATGTCTGGATTTGTTTAAAAAATGAATTTAGTATGTTTCACACAACGTGGAACAATAAAATTTTACACGTTTGTAGAGAATTAGTCAGTCTATCATATCCCTCAGTTAGTTTTGCAAAATATTTTATCTGGCGGCGGCCGCCGCCCCTCAAACTCGAACATAACAGAAATTAATAAATTCAAATAGCTATAAAATGAAAATTACAAGAGATATATTGAAATTTCTTACAGATCTATACAGATTATACAATTATCTATTGAAATTGACGTTTTGGTATTTTCATGATCGATAGCCTGGACACATAATTGTTTTAATAAAGAAATATTTATTAATATATCAAAAATCTTTCGGTTTTATATAGATTGTACATGTTTCTATTGAAATTGATATATTTGTGGTCGATAGCCTTGACACAAGAATTTAAAAAAAAAAATAATTCTTGCAAATGTATTTTTTTGTCCAATTTTCCCGAGTCTCAGAAACATGCATTTAGCGCTATTTTGTAGAGCAGATTTTCATCTAAAAGTGAGTGTCATTTTCATTTTTCCAATGCGAACCGTTTTGCCGGAAGAGCCATTTAAAACCCGTTTAAATTGAGTGACGAAATTAAGAGAAGGACCTTCTAAAAATTTTTCAATTTTATATTTTTTACTTTTGCGACCGAACCGAAGGTTTTTACAAAATTTTCAAAGAATACTTTTTTGTGGACACCGACCTCTTACATACGGATATCCCGGTTATAATTTTCCACCTTGAGGCGTTGAAGAGTTATTTGCAATAAAGCCGTGATATTAAAAGAATTCCTCACGCCGTCCACATTGGAGTGGGAGCGTTTAAATTTTGTCAACTCATACCTTTGGTGGACACCCACATTCAGTATAAGTTTCATTGAAATCCTTCAAGGATTAATATATTTTTTCGCAATTTTTGAATATTTTGAAATTTTCGCGTTCGATTTTGATCGGAATTCGTGATTGACATGTCTGGATTTGTTTAAAAAATGATTTTAGTATGTTTCACACAACGTGGAATAATAAAATTTCACACATTTGTAAAGAATTAGTCAGTCTATCATATCTCTCAGTTAGTTTTGCAAAATATTTTATCTGGCGGCGGCCGCCGCCCCTCAAACTCGAACATAACAGAAATTAATAAATTAAAATAGCTATAAAATGAAAACTGCAAGAGATATATTGAAATTTCCTTTAGATCTATATAGATTATACATTTATCTATTGAAATTGACGTTTTGGTATCTTCGTGGCCGATAGCCTGGACACGTAATTTTTTACACACGCCGCGAAGCGGCAAGATAAATCAAGACAACATACGCGCGGCAGCGCGAACTCTCGATTCAATATAGGACAAAGTGGCAAGGACCGTTGGTTTCACCTTGGTTAGATTAGGTTGTCCGCCGCGAAGCGGGAAGATAAATCAAGACAATATACGCGCGGCAGCGCGAACTCTCGGTCCAATGTAGAACAAAGTGGCAACGACCGTTGGTTTTACCTTGGTTAGATTAGGTTGTCCGCCGCGAAGCGGGAAGATAAATCAAGACAACATACGCGCGGCAGCGCGAACTCTCGGTCCAATGTAGGACAAAGTGGCAAGGACCGTTGGTTTTACCTTGGTTAGATTAGGTTGTCCGCCGCGAAGCGGGAAGATAAATCAAGACAACATACGCGCGGCAGCGCGAACTCTCGGTCCAATGTAGGACAAAGCGGCAAGGACCGTTGGTTTTCCCTTGGTTAGATTAGGTTGTCCGCCGCGAAGCGGGAAGATAAATCAAGACAACATACGCGCGGCAGCGCGAACTCTCGGTCCAATGTAGGACAAAGTGGCAAGGACCGTTGGTTTTACTTTGGTTAGATTAGGTTGTCCGCGGCGAAGCGGGAAGATAAATCAAGACAACATACGCGCGGCAGCGCGAACTCTCGGTCCAATGTAGGACAAAGTGGCAAGGACCGTTGGTTTTACCTTGGTTAGATTAGGTTGTCCGCCGCGAAGCGGGAAGATAAATCAAGACAACATACGCGCGGCAGCGCGAACTCTCGGTCCAATATAGGACAAAGCGGCAAGCACCGTTGGTTTCAACTTGGTTAGATTAGGTTGTCCGCCGCGAAGCGGGAAGATAAATCAAGACAACATACGCGCGTCAGCGCGAACTCTCGATTCAATATAAGACAAAGTGTCAAGGACCGTTGGTTTTACCTTGGTAAGATTAGGTTGTCCGCCGCGAAGCGGGAAGATAAATCAAGACAACATACGCGCGGCAGCGCGAACTCTCGGTCCAATGTAGGACAAAGCGGCAAGGACTGGTGGTTTTACCTTGGATAGTTTAGGTTGTCTGCGGCGAAGCGGGAAGATAAATTAAGACAACATACGCGCGGCAGCGCGAACTCTCGGTCCAATGTAAGACAAAGCGGCAACGACCGGTGGTTTCACCTTGGTTAGATTAAGTTGTCCGCCGCGACGCGGGAAGATAAATCAAGACAACATACGCGCGGCAGCGCGAACTCTCGGTCCAATGTAGAACAAAGTGGCAACGACCGTTGGTTTCACCTTGGTTAGATTAGGTTGTCCGCCGCGAAGCGGGAAGATAAATCAAGACAACATACGCGCGTCAGCGCGACCTCTCGATTTAATATAGGACAAAGCGGCAAGGACCGTTGGTTTCACTTTGGTTAGATTAGGTTGTCCGCCGCGAAGCGGGAAGATAAATCAAGACAACATACGCGCGGCAGCGCGAACTCTCGATTCAATATAGGACAAAGTGGCAAGGACCGTTGGTTTCACTTTGGTTAGATTAGGTTGTCCGCCGCGAAGCGGGAAGATAAATTAAGACAACATACGCGCGGCAGCGCGAACTCTCGGTCCAATGTAGGACAAAGTGGCAACGACCGGTGGTTTTACCTTGGTTAGATTAGGTTGTCCGCCGCGAAGCGGGAAGATAAATCAAGACAACATACGCGCGGCAGCGCGAACTCTCGATTCAATGTAGGACAAAGCGGCAAGGACCGTTGGTTTCACCTTGGTTAGATTAGGTTGTCCGCCGCGAAGCGGGAAGATAAATCAAGACAACATACGCGCGGCAGCGCGAACTCTCGGGCCAATGTAGGACAAAGTGGCAAGGACCGTTGGTTTTACCTTGGTTAGATTAGGTTGTCCGCCGCGAAGCGGGAAGATAAATCAAGACAACATACGCGCGGTAGTGCGAACTCTCGGTCCAATGTAGGACAAAGTGGCAAGGACCGTTGGTTTTACCTTGGTTAGATTAGGTTATCCGCCGCGAAGCGGGAAGATAAATCAAGACAACATACGCGCGGCAGCGCGAACTCTCGGTCCAATATAGGACAAAGTGGCAACGACCGGTGGTTTTACCTTGGTTAGATTAGGTTGTCCGCCGCGAAGCGGGAAGATAAATTAAGACAATATACGCGCGGCAGCGCGAACTCTCGATTCAATATAGGACAAAGTGGCAAGGACCGTTAGTTTCACCTTGGTTAGATTAGGTTGTCCGCCGCGAAGCGGGAAGATAAATCAAGACAACATACGCGCGGCAGCGCGAACTCTCGGTCCAATGTAGGACAAAGTGGCAAGGACCGTTGGTTTCACCTTGGTTAGATTAGGTTGTCCGCCGCGAAGCGGGAAGATAAATCAAGACAACATACGCGCGGCAGCGCGAACTCTCGGTCCAATGTAGTTCAAAGTGGCAAGGACCGGTGATTTTACCTTGGATAGTTTAGGTTGTCTGCCGCGAAGCGGGAAGATAAATCAAGAAAACATACGCGCGGCAGCGCGAACTCTCGGTCCAATGTAAGACAAAGCGGCAACGGCCGGTGGTTTCACCTTGGTTAGATTAGGTTGTCCGCCGCGAAGCGGGAAGATAAATCAAGACAACATACGCGCGGCAGCGCGAACTCTCGATTCAATATAAGACAAAGCGGCAACGACCGGTGGTTTCACCTTGGTTAGATTAGGTTTGTCCGCCGCGAAGCGGAAAGTTAAATCAAGACAACATACGCGCGGCAGCGCGAACTCTCGGTCCAATGTAAGACAAAGTGGCAACGACCGGTGGTTTCACCTTGGTTAGATTAGGTTGTCCGCCGCGAAGCGGGAAGATAAATCAAGACAACATACGCGCGGCAGCGCGAACTCTCGATTCAATGTAAGACAAAGCGGCAAGGACCGTTGGTTTCACCTTGGTTAGATTAGGTTGTCCGCCGCGAAGCGGGAAGATAAATCAAGACAACATACGCGCGGCAGCGCGAACTCTCGATTCAATATAGGACAAAGCGGCAAGGACCGTTGGTTTCACTTTGGTTAGATTAGGTTGTCCGCCGCGAAGCGGGAAGATAAATCAAGATAACATACGCGCGGCAGCGCGAACTCTCGGTCCAATGTCGGACAAAGTGGCAACGACCGGTGGTTTTACCTTGGTTAGATTAGGTTGTCCGCCGCGAAGCGGGAAGATAAATCAAGACAACATACGCGCGGCAGCGCGAACTCTCGATTCAATATAGGACAAAGCGGCAAGGACCGTTGGTTTTACCTTGGTTAGATTAGGTTGTCCGCCGCGAAGCGGGAAGATAAATCAAGACAACATACGCGCGGCAGCGCGAACTCTTGGTCCAATGTAGGACAAAGTGGCAAGGACCGTTGGTTTCACCTTGGTTAGATTAGGTTGTCCGCCGCGAAGCGGGAAGATAAATCAAGACAACATACGCGCGGCAGCGCGAACTCTCGGTCCAATGTAGGACAAAGCGGCAACGACCGGTGGTTTTACCTTGGTTAGATTAGGTTGTCCGCCGCGAAGCGGGAAGATAAATCAAGACAACATACGCGCGGCAGCGCGAACTCTCGATCCAATGTGGGACAAAGTGGCAACGACCGGTGGTTTTACCTTGGTTAGATTAGATTGTCCGCCGCGAAGCGGGAAGATAAATCAAGACAACATACGCGCGGCAGCGCGAACTCTCGGTCCAATATAGGACAAAGTGGCAACGACCGGTGGTTTTACCTTGGTTAGATTAGGTTGTCCGCCGCGAAGCGGGAAGATAAATTAAGACAATATACGCGCGCCAGCGCGAACTCTCGATTCAATATAGGGCAAAGTGGCAAGGACCGGTGGTTTCACTTTGGTTAGATTAGGTTGTCCGCTGCGAAGCGGGAAGATAAATCAAGACAACATACGCGCGGCAGCGCGAACTCTCGGTCCAATGTAGTTCAAAGTGGCAAGGACCGGTGATTTTACCTTGGATAGTTTAGGTTGTCTGCCGCGAAGCGGGAAGATAAATCAAGACAACATACGCGCGGCAGCGCGAACTCTCGGTCCAATGTAAGACAAAGCGGCAAGGACCGTTGGTTTCACCTTGGTTAGATTAGGTTGTCCGCCGCGAAGCGGGAAGATAAATCAAGACAACATACGCGCGGCAGCGCGAACTCTCGATTCAATATAGGACAAAGCGGCAAGGACCGTTGGTTTCACTTTGGTTAGATTAGGTTGTCCGCCGCGAAGCGGGAAGATAAATCAAGATAACATACGCGCGGCAGCGCGAACTCTCGGTCCAATGTAGGACAAAGTGGCAACGACCGGTGGTTTTACCTTGGTTAGATTAGGTTGTCCGCCGCGAAGCGGGAAGATAAATCAAGACATCATACGCGCGGCAGCGCGAACTCTCGATTCAATATAGGACAAAGCGGCAAGGACCGTTGGTTTTACCTTGGTTAGATTAGGTTGTCCGCCGCGAAGCGGGAAGATAAATCAAGACAACATACGCGCGGCAGCGCGAACTCTTGGTCCAATGTAGGACAAAGTGGCAAGGACCGTTGGTTTCACCTTGGTTAGATTAGGTTGTCCGCCGCGAAGCGGGAAGATAAATCAAGACAACATACGCGCGGCAGCGCGAACTCTCGGTCCAATGTAGGACAAAGCGGCAACGACCAGTGGTTTTACCTTGGTTAGATTAGGTTGTCCGCCGCGAAGCGGGAAGATAAATCAAGACAACATACGCGCGGCAGCGCGAGCTCTCGATCCAATGTGGGACAAAGTGGCAACGACCGGTGGTTTTACCTTGGTTAGATTAGATTGTCCGCCGCGAAGCGGGAAGATAAATCAAGACAACATACGCGCGGCAGCGCGAACTCTCGGTTCAATATAGGACAAAGTGGCAACGACCGGTGGTTTTACCTTGGTTAGATTAGGTTGTCCGCCGCGAAGCGGGAAGATAAATTAAGACAATATACGCGCGGCAGCGCGAACTCTCGATTCAATATAGGGCAAAGTGGCAAGGACCGGTGGTTTCTTTCACCGGTGGACAATGTAAGACAAAGCGGCAACGGCCGGTGGTTTCACCTTGGTTAGATTAGGTTGTCCGCCGCGAAGCGGGAAGATAAATCAAGACAACATACGCGCGGCAGCGCGAACTCTCGATTCAATATAAGATAAAGCGGCAACGACCGGTGGTTTCACCTTGGTTAGATTAGGTTGTCCGCCGCGAAGCGGAAAGATAAATCAAGACAACATACGCGCGGCAGCGCGAACTCTCGGTCCAATGTAAGACAAAGTGGCAACGACCGGTGGTTTCACCTTGGTTAGATTAGGTTGTCCGCCGCGAAGCGGGAAGATAAATCAAGACAACATACGCGCGGCAGCGCGAACTCTCGATTCAATGTAAGACAAAGCGGCAACGACCGGTGGTTTCACCTTGGTTAGATTAGGTTGTCCGCCGCGAAGCGGGAATATAAATCAAGACAACATACGCGCGGCAGCGCGAACTCTCGATTCAATGTAAGACAAAGCGGCAACGACCGGTGGTTTCACCTTGGTTAGATTAGGTTGTCCGCCGCGAAGCGGGAAGATAAATCAAGACAACATACGCGCGGCAGCGCGAACTCTCGGTCCAATGTAGGACAAAGTGGCAACGACCGGTGGTTTTACCTTGGTTAGATTAGGTTGTCCGCCGCGAAGCGGGAAGATAAATCAAGACAACATACGCGCGGCAGCGCGAACTCTCGATTCAATATAGGACAAAGCTGCAAGGACCGTTGGTTTCACCTTGGTTAGATTAGGTTGTCCACCGCGAAGCGGGAAGATAAATCAAGACAACATACGCGCGGGAGCGCGAACTCTCGGTCCAATGTAGGACAAATTTAATGGAATTTAACACGCGCGGCAGCGCCGCGCGTAGTATGTAATCTTGATCAGATAAATCAAGATCACATACCACACGCGGCAGCGCCGCGCGTAGTATTTGGTCTTGATCAGATAAATCAAAATTACATACCACGCGCGGCAGCGCCGCGCGTAGTATGAGGTCTTGATCAGATAAATCAAGATTAAAAAGTTCAAGGCAATGTAGCACAATACATTTTTTATTGAAATATTAAAAGACTCTACCGCCTCCATTCATTTGCATAGTATTATGTGAAATTTAAAAACAAAGCTGGTTTTGAATAAACCATCATGGCATATTTTTTCAAAATCTCTATTGCTAGGCAACACTTCTAAAGCGCTTGCATTAGCACAGTCTGGCAGTATATTTACAAATAACCATAGTAACGTGTATCAGGTAACGATGAAAACGCCAGTGGCGTGCACCTTAAAATTTTCCATACAGAGTTGCATACCGCCAAGCGGCAGACCAATTGCCAGATAAAAACACCATATCGTTCAATGATCGTCACCAGTGGCGTGCACCTCTAAATTCTCCACATTATTCCATCCTCTTCAACTATTTCACCCTCTTCTACTATTCCATCATACAACAACTATTCCACCCTCATCAACTATTCCATTTTCATCACTATTTCACATACAAACAACGATTAATATGTACTAGTTGAAATATACTAATCGAGTAAGGTACCGTCACTGAACTCGAAGGGGGTCAAAAGTCAAGATTTTTTGAAAATTAAGAAAAATTGTCAAAAAATGCGGTTTACGTCTTGAATTTTTTCCAATGAATTGAACAAAAAATTAGGTTTTTTTTGACGAGCCTTACCAAGTTCCGCCCCCGCAGGGGGCGGCTGTAGGTGCGTTTTAAATTTTTCACTTTTTCCGTAAAAACTCCGTTCCTCTTGCGCGTTCAAACGGGAAATTGTCATTTTCTGTTGTAAAACTGAACGGGCCTTCGACCCGTGTCTGTCTGCCGCTCGCAAGTCCCACACGGCGTCCTCTAGGTGCCAGAAAACAGGAGATCGTTTCTATCACTTTTGAGGAGCAATTTTGGTCCGCGGCTCGATTTTTTTACTGCTTCCTATTGCCGCGTCGATTTCACGTTTTTTGACGTCATGCGGTAAAGTACGCGACCGTCGGTTCACCCGGTGCGGCGGAAAATGTAAGCGAAAAAAACCGTTTTTTTCATCACATCTGTGGACGCCGTACTCTTGATTGAAGAGCGCCGTGTCTCCAAACCGGTTCGTTCGATGCGAGATGTTGACCCGCAACGGGCGGTAGAAGATTCTGAGACCTGCGGCATCCTATTCCCGCTCTGGGTAAATTTTAACACAAAAATCGGAAAAACGCGCTGTTTTTTTCACCTAATTTGCTGGGATCCCTCTCCTGGAATACCCAACAGTCGGATCGGGACCGGACCGGCACCAATCGATTCGGCATAGTGTCTTTAAGTTTGTTTTGGAGTTTAATTGCGATTGCGTGCCGGATGGCGCCGGGAGGCCCGAAAAACCATATTTTGCAGATGTACGCGAGAATCCTTTGGGATTCGCTAAATTAAATAGCAGGGCGTCGCGGTGGTGGTTTCTGAATATAGAACGAAAGGGTCTATAAGGCGATAGGAACGACGCATCGCTCGATCGCATTTGGGGGTCTCGACGCCCGTCCAAACTCGAAACGATTTTTTCAAAATTGAGCAAATTGAAACCTTCAATATTCGGTGAAATGTTTTAGAATTGTATTGCTCTTTTCAGGGATTATAGCCCCACGTGTCTGCTTTCGAACGACACCAGTCTCGGCGCATTACACCTCCGGGGACGTTCCGCAGGCCCCAATTCGCGATGTCACTTTTTTTTCACCTCTTCAAACGGAAACGCGAAAAAGAAAATTTACATTTCCAGTCCAACAAGTGCATGCCCGGTGAAAAGGCCAACAGTATGGCGTTTGAATTTCTCTAATCCATCAACGGATTCGCACTCCAGGTCAAAAATACTACGACCATTGCTTGCCGCTGAATCGCCAATTTACACTTACAGCTGATCATTCTGACACTATTTTCGCTCAGGTTATGTGCAAATGTCATTGTTGAAGTTTATTCGTTTATGATTATTCGTGTAATTATGAGAAGATAAAATTTAAAAAAAGAATTTAAATCAAAATTCTAATTTTTCGCTCATTGTTAGGTTGAAATTCAAATCAAATTCAAAGAGATATCTTGAAATCTCTAAATTGCTGATTTCGGCGACTCTGGCTCTTGATTAGCAACACATAGCAACGTCAAAATTCCCATTTTTTCACAAATTTCTACAAGAAAGCAAAGATTTTACACTTTTATTTTATCAGATTCTTAAAATTCAGACCATTTTACATCAGAAACAGTTGCTTCCGTTCACATTTGAATTTAAAAATTTATTTCATAAACCGCAATATTTACGAGTTTTTTTTTAGAATAATTGGAGCTTTTAAATTGAATTTAGATTCCAACGGTACAACACGCGTCTTCCTCGGATGTATAGCAACTGAGTTATTGGCGAAAAACTTGCAGTATTACCATTTCACTGCGGAAGGAACAGCCTTTCAATATTTATCGGCATTTTCGATTCAAATTCGAATACAACTCATCAAGTTCTATTAAAATATGCTGCATTAATTTTCTGCGGCTGACGGTCCAGACGTGGCCAACGTTTGAAATCTCCCTCCAACTGTTTACTTGATTTTCAAACATTTGCGTTTTTCATTTCCCTACATTTCTAATAAATTCTTCTAGCATGAATCGATAGAGTTAACTTTCCTCTACCAGCGGAGCAAATTTTATAATTCCTTTGCAAACCGTTTTACCAGGATTTTTTTGAAATGCAATTCATTTGCCAGGATTCGGGATGGCTAGCAACGGTTGCATAGTCAACTCCGCCCCACAGAAGTATCCTTCCATTTTCCGTGGTGAATGATGTCCGCGAAAATTTTATTTCTCAGATTTGTTAAAGTTGGAAAATTCTACATTAGAAACAATTGAATATTCTTGCAAATTCACACTCTTACTTGAGTAAAAGTAAGCTCGGCCATATTTGATTAGAGTTTTTACTGATTTTATAAAAGAAAACTATTGTTTTACAAATTTCTGATTGGACATTCTGAAAATTCGGCTAATTTTACATGGGGGACGATGTAAGTTTTTGGGTCATCTGGTGATTTAAAATCCATTTTCCAAACGGTGAGAATTACGACTTTCCTACAAGAATAGTTAAAAATTGCACATTTAATTTTTTTTTTTGGAATCTAAAAGTGTATTCCGCGACTTTCTAGCATGTATAACAAAAGAGTTATTGTTGAAAAACGATCAGTTCTACCACTTGACGGCTGAAGAAAAAGCCATCTCTAAATTTATCCGGTTTTTCTTTTTAAAATCGAATAGTGCTCATTGAGGCCTATGGATGAAATAATTTTAACACAGATCTATAGTTCTTTTAACTTTCTTTTAACTTTCTTTTAACAAACGCATAAAGTTTTATGTAGTTTACATAAGTTTTATATAGAGTGTACATGTTTCTATTGAAATTGACATATTTGTGGTCGATAGACTTGACACAGGATTTTTTTAATAAAGAAATTCTTCCAAATATATTTTTTTGTCCAATTTTCCGGAGTCTAAGAAATATGCATTTAACGCTATTTTATAGAGCAGATTTTCATCTAAATGTTGTGTCATTTTCATTTTCCAATGCGAACCGTTTTGGCGCAAGAGCCCATTTAAACCCGTATAAATTGAGTGACGAAATTCAGAGAAGGGGGGACCCCTTCTAAAAATTTTTCAATTTTATATTTTTTACTTTTGCGACCAAACCGAAGGTTTTTACAAAATTTGCAAAGAATACTTTTTTGTAGACACCGACGTCTTACATACTGATATCCCGGTTATAATTTTCCATCTTGAGGCGTTGACGAGATATTTCCATAAAATTGTTGACGAGAAAATCATTCTTCACGACGTCCCCATTGGAGTGGGAGCGTTCTAATTTTGTCAACTCATACCTCTGGTGGATACCCACATTCAGCATAAATTTCATTGAAATCCTTTAAGGATTAATATATTTTTTCGCAATTTTTGAATATTTTGAAATTTTCGCGTTCGGTTTTGATCGGAATTCCTGTTTGACATGTCTGGATTTGTTGAAAAATTATTTTTGTAAGTTTTACACCACGTGGAACGATAAAATTTCACACATTTGTAGAGAATTAGTCAGTCTATGATATCTCTTAGTTAGTTTTGCAAAATATTTTATCTGGCGGCGGCCGCCGCCCCTCAAACTCGAACATAGCAGAAATTAATAAATTCAAATAACTATAAAGTGTAATCTGCAAGATATATATTGAAATTTCTTTCAGATCTATATATATATTATACGTATTTCTATTGAAATTGACGTTTTGGTATCTTCGTGGCCGATAGCCTGGGCACATAATTTTGTCTAATAAAGAAATATTTATTGAAAACTTGCAAGTATATTTTTTTGTCCAATTTTCCGGAGTCTAAGAAACATGCATTTAGCGCTATTTTATAGAGCAGATTTTCATCTAAAAGTTGTGTCATTTTCATTTTTCCAAAGCGAACCGTTTTGGCGGAAGAGCCATTTAAATCCATGTAAATTGAGAAACGAAATTCAGAGAAGGGGGGTCCCCTTCTAAAATTTTTTCAATTCTATATTTTTAACTTTTGCGACCAAGCTGAAGGTTTTAACAAAATTTTCAAAGAATACTTTTTTGTAGACACCGACGTCTTACATACGGATATCACGGTTATAATTTTCCACCTTGAGGCGTTGACGAGTAATTTGCAAATAAGGTTTTATTCAAAAATAATTCCTCACGCCGTCCCCATTGGAGTGGGATCGTTCAAATTTTATCAGCAGTTACTTCTGGTGGATACCCACATTCAGTAAAAGTTTCATTTAAATCCTTCAAGGATTAATATATTTTTTTGCAATTTTTGAATATTTTGAAATTTTCGTGTTCGTTTTTGATCGGAATTCGTGATTGACATGTCTGGATTTGTTGAAAAAAATATTTTAGTAAGTTTCACACAACGTGGAACAACAAAATTTGACAAATTTGTAGAGAATTAGTCAGTCTATGATATCCCCCAGTTAACTTTGAAAAATATTTAATCTGGCGGCGGCCGCCGCCCCTCAAACTCGAGCGTAACAGAAATTAATAAATTCAAATAGCTATAAAATGAAAACTGCAAGAGATGTATTAAAATTTCTTTCAGATCTATATAGATTATACATTTTTCTATTGAAATTGACGTTTTGGTATTTTCATGGCCGATAGCCTGGACACATAATTGTTTTAATAAAGAAATATTCATTGAAAACTTGCAAATATATTTTTTTGTCCAATTTTCCGGAGTCTAAGAAACATGCATTTAGCGCTATTTTAAAGAGCTCATTTTCATCTAAATGTTGTGTCATTTTCATCTTTCCAAAGCGAACCGTTTGGCCGAATTTTTTTTTTATAAATGAAAAAAATCAAAAACGAAATTCAGAGAAGGGGAAAATTATTTTAGTAAGTTTCACACAACGTGGAACAATAAAATTTTCACACATTTGTAGAGAATTAGTCAGTCTATGATATCCTTCAGTTAGTTTTGCAAAATATTTTATCTGGCGGCAGTCGCCGCCCCTCAAACTCAAAGTCGCGCACGAGGTAAGACATTCAAATAACTATAGTTTGAAAACTTGGACAGTTGTATTCAAAATTCTTTCAGTTCGGCGTAGCTTATAGATCTTTCTATTGAAATTTCGTATTCTCGTGGCCGATAGCCTTAACACAGAATTTATTTTTTCTGACCAAGACCACATACCCGCGGCAGCGCGTATGTGGTCTTGATATATCTGGTCTTGACTAATCTGGTTTTGATTCACCCCATCAGATCAGATAAATCAAGACCACAAATGCGCGGCAGCGTGTGTGTGGTCTTGATTTATCTGATGAAGATCGAGGGCGCGGCAGCGCGAGATCTCGATTCAATATAGGTCAATGTGAAAAAGGACCGTTGGTTTAACCCCCGTAGATTAGGTTTCTCGCCATAGAAATCCAGACCACATACGCATCCCTCGAAGTCAAACCGGAACTGATACTAATGGATTCAAATAGCAACAACTCGAAAACTGCAATCGATATAATAAAAACTCTTTCAGATCTATTAAGATCATAGATATTTCTATTGAAACAATTTGACCATTTTGGTATTTTCATGGCCGATAACCTTGACACTGGATTTTTTAAATAAAGAAATACATAATTATAAATTATAAATACAAAATTAAATCAAAGTTGACATTAACGTCAGTTGAGTTTATTGGTTATTATTTTTTTTTGTGAAACTTTTAGTAACATAAGTGTTGCTAATTGTCTAAAAGCAAACTTACTATAATTGGAGGAGTGATATTGGAAATCAAGAGTTGCCAACCTTCATAAAAGGAGGTTACTATATATGATGAGGTGAAGGCTTGCAATTTTGACGAAAAAAAAAAGACAACAATGTAACTTTAACAAATAGTTGGTGAGATTATGTTTGAGTATGTTGGTAACTCAAAAACACAAGATACCAAGTTGATTAAAACAATATATTGGTTATGTTGAACGTCAAAGTTGACAACATTAATGTCACTTAATCAATTTAAAGGTTATGAAAGTTTTAGTGAGATTTTCAGTAACTTTTTACTCCACAGCTGATTTTTTATCGTCCATGTTGTACACCTTAGTAACTAATATCACATCGTTAGATATAGTAACCTTTTTATGAACGTTGGGAACTTTTCATTTCTAATATCACTCCTTAAATTAAAGTCACTTTGATTTCAGACAATTGGTAACATTATATGATTAAGTACACCTCAAAAGTGTTTGATTATATTATTTTAAAAACCTGACAGCATTAAAATCATTTGAGACGGATGAATTATTAGTTGATATTTTGTGCAGTAGGAGTTGTACATCTTGCAACTCATACAACCTTAGCTGATGCGCTTTCTACAAGAATCGCGCAGCTCGCAATTCTGATTACTCTTTCATATACAAATGTCAAAATTCATTACACAATTTCACCCTCATCAATTATTCCACCTTTACCACATATTCCATTCTTTTCAACTGTTCCATCCAAAAAAACTATTCCATTCCGAAAAATACGATCCACATGTACTAGTTTATTATTAAATTAATAAGATAAAGTAATAATAAAAGCAATTTTTGTTGAGATCTATAAACGACGTCCCTAGACTACTGCGCCATGGAATACGTTCAAAGCTAACAATATGCGTACTTGTTTGCAACCATCGCGTCGGTGCTAACAACACGACTGGCGCGACCTCTCAGATAAATTTGAAACTTTATTTCAAAATGAATAGACGACCAGTCGAACGAACAATTTTAGTGCTCACCTCTTTGTAACACAACGAATTCATGTTTTAAAAACTGTTCTTACTACTGTTTTTGCAATTTTACTGCGCATGCGCCAATGTACTTTCTGAGATGGCACCCAGGGACGTTCATAAATGATATTTACCAAAATCTTTAGTGTCACTCTTTCGACACTAACTGTCACTGAACAATTATTAAAAATTATCGGGATTTTTTCTGTGGGCGCATAATACATCGCTAACGGGCGCACTTGCGCCCGCGGGCGCGGGGTTGGCCACCCCTGCTCTAGGGTATTGAAGATGTCATTTATGTGCAAGATTGAAAGTATGGAACCAAGCACCGTTCACTGAGGCGCACCACATTTCACAATAAATTCATCGCTTGTGGCATCGCCAATTTTAACTATCAGTTTCTCTGAACCCCAGATTATACAGTTTTTCAATAGCATTCATTTTATGGTTAATTGTATCGAAGGTTTTTGCCAGATCCAGGAACAAAGTTACACACCGGACATTTTTGTCAATTGCATCGCATATTTTATTTGTTAGGTGCTTAATTTGCATTCATGCTTAGTTTGCATCTTCTGTACATTATGTAGACATTATGTATAAAACTTATTTATAAGAGTATGTTTAGTTATATAGTTTATCAATCTCTGTTTCAGTGTTTTTTCAAACATCTTCGCAAAGTTCGATATTGGTTTATAGTTGTTTTCTCCTTGTTTCCGGATTTGAAGATTGGTGTGACTTCTGTGTTTTTTAAGTGTTTTGGAAAAATTCCAGTTTCAATACTATTATTTCTTCTTGTTTCAGATAGGCCTACTTCGGACCACGATTGTTCAACTGTTGGGCTTTGATCTTTGCCCATTTTTGTCGCATCTTCTGCCGGTGTAACTCCATTCTCTCTTCTGTCCAGGGGATACCTTCCCTTCGGGGTTTTTCCTGAAATACACGAACTTCCTTCAGGGTGCGTCTCACAGTCTGTCTGTTTTGGAGATCTGTTATTCCCAGTTCCTTAATATCCTTCTCAGTTTCTGTCAATCAAGTGGTACGAACCTTCTTGTTTTGCCACAAGATGAACCGTCTTGGTTAGTCGTTGGTTAGTTTGGAGGTAATTTTGTAACCTGGCCATATATAGCCCTTCTTCTTCCCTTCTTTTCCTTGCACAGTCAGAGAGCCTCTCAATATGTTCGTAGAGCTCAGAGTTATGTCGCCTTCGGAATTCAACATCTTCCATTACCGCGCCTAGGATCTTCCTGAGGATTCTCCTCTCTATGACTTCCAATTTCTCTACCAGACCTCTTCGGTTCAAGGAAAGACACTCCGTGGTATACAGGGCTTCTGGTCGTAAGACTGATATGTAGTGCTTAAATTTCAGGTTGCGTGGCAGGCATTTCTTGTTGTATGTGTTCTTAGTCAGTCGATAGACTAGTTCTAACTTGTTGACTCTCATGGATAATGATGCTCTTTCTGATAAGATAGGTTTAATCCAATCGCCGAGATACCTAAATTTCTCAGTCCTCTTGATGTTTCCATGCTCTAGTAACACCTCTCTGTTTGCTCCTTTGTTGTTGGTGAAGAATTCTGTTTTGTCCAGCTACACTTGAAGACCCACTTTGGCAGCCTGTTTTCTGAGGCAATTTACCTGCATTGTTGTCATCTCAAGAGAGTCAGCAATTAGCGCCATGCCAGCTGCAAAGGCCAGGCAATCTACAACCAGTCCATCATTCTTACGTCCCAGGTAGATACCACTCTGAACACCCAAGTTGACCAATTCCTTGCGCCATTCTCTCATAACCTTTTCAAAGACACAGTTGAAAACAAGTGGGGAAAAAGTCCATCTCCTTGCCTCACTCCAGTTTTTATTTCGAAGTTTTCTGAGATCTCGCCTCTAAATTTAACCTTGGAATGGGTGTTGGTTGTGGTTTCTAGGACGAGTTTGTGGGTTTTGGGTTTTGTTGTGCAGCCCTAGTTCATGTAGTACTTTGTTAAGCGTTTCTCTATCAATGGAATCATATGCCTTCCTAAAATCAACAAAGGTGACGACCACCTTGCGGTTCCTCATCTTGGAGTATGCAAGTACAGTTTTCAGATTGAGGATCTGTTCAACACAGGATCGGGTCTTCCTGAAGCCTCCCTGATATTCTCCCAGTTGACTATCCAACAGATTTTCTGCCCTTGTTTTAAAGCCTTAGAGAGAATCTTTTATGTTACCGGGACGAGAGAAATTCCACGGTAGTTGTTTAGATCAGTAAAATCTCCCTTTTTGTCAATCGGATGGATCAGAGCCGATTTCCAATCGGGTGGTAATTTCTCTGTTTACCAGATTTCCTGGATGATCTCGGTTAGCTTGCCCACGGCATTGCTTCCAACACCTTTCCACAGTTCAGCAATGATAGAGTCCACTCCAGCTGTCTTATTATGCTTAAGAAGTTGAATGATCTGGCCAACTTCTTCCAATGAAGGGACAGCGAGTCCGGGATTGGTGTGGTTTGTTTATAGTCAAAGTCTTCGCTGGGCGGATTACAGTTGAGTAGATTTTTGTAGTACTTAGCTAAAACATGGCAGATGTCCTTGTCGTTAAAAGCCAGTTTGCCTTGTGAGTCTCTGAAGTGGAGGCTTGGCGGAGCGTATTTTCTGCTTGAGTGTCTGCTTGAAGGTTCCAAAAAAACCTCTGGAGTGATTCTTAGCAAAGCTCCCTTCGATTTGGGTTAGTTGGTTTTGTGTGAAGGTCCGTTTGGTTCCTCGAATTATCTTGTTTGTAAGCTTTCTTTGTTCCAAAAATTTATGCCAATTTTTCTTGGTCTTTTTAGAATTCTACTTCACCCAGGCTGTCTGTCTTTGGGCTATTGCATTGTCACCGTCTTCAGTCCACCACGGATGCGACGGGGGCGAGTTAATTGGCCTCCTTGACGAGAGTCTCCTTCAGTTGGTCCCAGATGTTTAGATCTGTATTGTTCAGTTTCTGACATACTTATTGAATGTTCCTAAGTCGCTCTAGGTCAAATATTACCATTTTGGAGGTTCTGTGTAATCTAGTTTTTCTAGGCTGGAGTCTTATTTTGATCTTGGAGAGGTAGTGGTCTGAGTCCAGATTGGCGCTTCTTAGTACCTTCACATTTTTTATTTCCTTTTGAGATTTTCGTGAAATGGCCACATGATCTGTCTGGAATTCACCCAAGTTGGCATTAGGTGAAATCCAACGTTAGTGGTTTTATTATATGTTCTGAGATTTTTTTAATTGTATCAATTGTTATCCGGTCCACACCAGCTGATTATGTTGCTCATTTTATTTATAATATTTAAAAGTTCAGTTTCATTGTTAGGTCCTATAAAAATAGAGTCATAAGGAGAACGTTCATTATATGTATTATTTATTCTGTCGTCATTGTCAAAATTGTTTGCCATTGTAGGATCGATTACAATAAAAAAAAAGTTAAATTTATTTGCAATCTCATACTCATTTTTAACGTAAATATTTTCATTTGTCAGGATTTTATGAACCGAAACATTTTACAAATACTTTATAATTTAATTCTACTGATAAATTTTATTTTTAAAACATACTACTTACTGAGCTGATAAAAATATATAAATCATTTTGACAAACAAATCATTAAAATATAAACAATTTATTAAGACTAGACTAAAAATATGCACTATATACACATGACTAGATAGATTGTTAGACTTGGTGGAGTAGAATGCATAGAATTGTATGTATACTCTGTGTTGTCTTGTCTGATCCGTTCTTGCATATCATGTCAGATTCCTTTTGTCTGGTCTGTGTCTTTTTGGTACTCTTGTCTTATAGATTAAACTAGAGTAATAAAGTATTAAAATAGTCCAAACTAGACAAATAAGTTCAGACTATACTATACAATTTAGATTACATTGAATTAGAGAGGATAAAACAAGTAGAATTATACAAATTCAGACTATTCAGACTGATAGTCTGAACTATATATGTAGACAAGACTAGATTCACCAAATCCCTAAAATTTTCTTACAGGTTTTTAATATTCAATAACGTCTACGTTTCCCGTGACTCATTGCTAAACAAGGTGATGTAACAGAAGAGGGTAAATATGTGAGCACATTCAAAGATCCTATTAAACGTTTTGGTGCTTCTTTGGCCACCCTCTCTCGTGCCAGAATCAGAATTACAGGAAAGTGCTGTGCTTTTCTTATTAATGGCATCACTATTGCCTTGCGGTATGCTGCTGTTCGGAAACAATTTGGACCGGAGGGAAAAGAAGAGATTCCCGTTTTAGAATATCAAACACACGTAAGAATTAACAAGTTTATATAGACTGGATAAACTTGACTGGGTTTTATTGATTTTGCGTTTCTTATAGCAACATCGGTTGTTGCCTTATTTAGCTGGTGCTTTTGTGCTGAAATTCTTCACGCTGTTTATCACTGTGGAACAATTTACAAGTGTTATAAACCAGATGAAGGGTGTAAAAACTGGTTTGGAGGAGGAGTTTGGATATGAAATCCATGCAATTTCTTCATCCTGCAAACCGGTAGCAACTTGGTTTGCCACGGTTGGTCTTGCAGAGTGTAGACAAGCTTGTGCTGGACACGGATATCTCAAAGGTAATTAAACTGTAAGTTTCTACATTTTTTTTTAAAATGGTTTTTATAGCTACTGGCATTGGAAGATTTCAAAATGACTGTGATGCAAGTTGCACATTCGAAGGAGAAAATCACGTTTTGATCCAACAAACTAGTAACTGGTTGATTTTGAATTGGTAAAACCATACAACATTATAGATAATCAGATAAACTTAATAAAGACGGAACAAAGCTTGAATATATAAATATACTCAACCTTTCCGGAACTCTATAATACTAATGAGTCTTTTTAGGACTAGGACTTTTTAGGACTTTTAGGACTTTTTAGACTTTTAGACTTTAGACTTTTTTATGGTTTTTGTTGAGTGCCACGAAGGTGGACTGAAAGCTATAGAATAACTGACAAATTTCATAAGAGATTTGTTTTTGGTAGTCCTAAAAAGACTTATTAGTATTATAGAGTTCCGGAAAGGTTGAGTATATTTATATATTCAAGCTTTGTTCCGTCTTTATTAAGTTTATAGTAACTGGTTGTTATAGTTCTGGCCATTGGTTCTTCAAGGGAAACATATTTCTTCTCCATTAGGTTCCATTGACTTTTTAAGCAACGGCAAAGAGATTTTGAACGATAAATTTGTTGCTGAAAGCTTTCAACAAATCACTCAACCAGAATGTAAGAAATCAGAAAATATGTAAAATTGTCATTGTCGTTATATAACGTATTTGTTTGTAGATATCTTGAGGATGTATCAATGGCTGGTCTGTTATCTATCAAAGATTTCTGCTGAGAAATATAATAGGACTAAGAAGGAAAGTAATTCATCCTTTGCTGCAAAATACAATAATCAAGTATTTTGTGCGAAAAATTTGGCAATTGCTTATATTAATGTAAGTTTTCTTTTAGAATTACATTTTTAATACACATTTGGAATTCACAAAACTGGACAAATCTAGATCTGTCTGTTTAATCTATGCAGTAGGTTTTGTCAATTTGTTTGCCGTTTATGTACGTTTGTCTATCTATTGTTGTTGTCCAGTTTTATCTCTTTCGGGTTGTCTGTTTAGAATAACCTGTCTAGTTTTGTCTGTGCAGTCTAGTCTCCCTTGTATATTTATAGACTGTAGATTTCGGCAGTGACATACTTATTATTATATATCGACTTATACTTATTATTATATATTATCTTTATATATCGATTGAACTCTAAACTATTTTCCTCTAATCCTTGTTATAGTTGCCCATTTAAAGCGTCTCCTCTTGTCTGGATTCCTTTATGAATTTCAGGATCTGGATGGGATTTAAGGATTACAAATTCTTCTCGTTCAAGCAGTGGGCTACAAGGACATATGTCTCTTATGGAGCAGTCCTCCACAGTCCATAATTAGATGTATGGGAGTTTCCTCTGTTGAGCTGGAGAATCTGCAATTGTCATCTTACTCTATGCTCAGGATCTTGATGTGATTTCTAAATCTGCAGTTGGAGTCCTGTCAGAATTCTAAGCTTGATCCTATTTAGTTTCAGACAAACTTTCGTTCTTTTCTGGTTAAAAGATCCCAGCATTTCTGTGGATTGTCTTAGCCCTGGAAGTTCTTTCCATGTGTTGATCCATAGTTTCATTATTTCTTTATCTAAACTTTTGTGAATGGTGTTCATGCTCATACCGCAAGAATGGTGTTCATGCTCATGCTGATGCCGCAGAATAGCAATTCGTTTCTTGCTATAGTTTCTGCCGAGGTTAAATTGTGCACATTTTTCGATTGCATATATCTCTGCTTGGAAGATACTTGCTTAGATTCCCATGGATTCGAATTACTTGGAACAAGATCCAAATACTCCCGCATAAGCACTTTCCTTCGTCTTTGTACCATCTGTGTTCCACTGGATGGCACTTGTAGTGTGTAGTATTTCTAGAATTGGTATTTGCATATCATTTCGTCTTTTGGTACTTCCAGCCAAGGGATCTTGGCAGCGAGGCTGTTCCTGTCTCTGCTCCTGATTATCTTACCTCTGCCTATTCCTCCCTTGCTGAACCATACAATCGCTGGTCTGCCTGTGCGCTCCACGACAATGTGCAACGGAGTCAGACCCAGTAGCAGTTCCATTGCTGCTGTCGGTCATGACCCTATCGCCCCCGTGTCACAGACACATGCAAGTCTTTAAATCCATTCAAGCTGCTTCTTCATAGAGATCAGCTTGGATCTATTTCTCCACGCTACTGCCCCGTAACTGATCGCAGGTCTCATTATCATGGTGCTCATCCATTGCAGGATTAAGGGGTTACAACGCCACGTTTTTCCTGCAAGATTTTTGCACACAATTAGAATGGGTTTGCACACACACAATTAGAACGGGTTTGGTTTTTAAGTATCACTTCCTCAGTTCCCAAAGATCTTCAGTTGGTATTCTACATTCCTTTCAACTTACAATATGGGCTGTAGGCAGTTTAGTTTCTCTTCCTAGTAAAGGGTATCACCATGGATTTGTTCGGGTTGAGTCTTAATCCCACTGTTTGTTATGGTGGGTATAATACCAAATATTAGTTATTTTGAGACCTCTCTGTACAATTTATAGTTTCCCTAGTATCATGAGTTTAGTTTTATCTGTATAGTCTTGTATATCAAGTTTTGTATACATAATTCATACTGTCTAGTCCTGTCAGTCTAGTATCTCTATTATTATCTCTATAGTTTTGTCTGTATAGTCTCTTCTGCCTTCTCTTTTTTTGCCTATCTACTTTTGTTAACTTCATCTTGTGTGTCCAATCATCTCTAGTCTCCTACTTTTGTCTCGTCCGCGTGGCTTAGTCTGCTGTCTTTTCTAGTTAATCTCTATAGTTTTATTTCATTCCTATCTTCGTTCTTCAAGTAGCACTATAACCCTATGTGGGTCTTGGCTGCAAGCACAATTTGCCTCCAACGACTTCTATGTAGCATTGCTTCCTGTTCATTTTCGATGCCCATCTTCCATTGTCATTTCCATCATCCAACATTGTCTATCCATCTCATTCTAGGTCTTCCCGGTGGTCTTCTGCTCGTCGGTGCCTCTTGCTACGCTATTTTCAGCATTATGTCATCCGGTGCTTCTCTCACAATATCTCCCTGGTACAATTGTTCTAACTCCGCGTTTGTTCTTATTCGATATTGCTCTGACCTCGGATCCTGGGTTGGTCCAAGTATTTTTCGCTCGAGCCTTCGCTTGCTTCAGTTTGCTTTTCTTCGTTTGCTTTAGTTAGGGTCAACGCTTCACATCCGTATGTGACTACCGGTCTTATAGTAGCATGGTACAATTTTAGTTTTGAGGCTCGCGACATTATTCTCGATTGGAAGAGTTCTCTTAGTGCATAATAGCATCTATTACCGCTCTGTATGCGGGCCTTCATTTCTTTATTCATGCTGTTGTCTGCTATACTAGAAATCAAATGTTGTTGCAACAACAACATTTGATTCCTATCTGTATTATAAATATATTGCCACATTATATAGTCAATAATTAATTTGTTTATAGCATTTCATTTTACAAAGATTTTTAATTCGAATCAATGAAGTTGAAGATCCGGCAAGTAGGAACGTTTTGGTGCGTTTATACGGGCTGTACGGTCTCTTTACCTTAGAGAAACACATTGGCCAATTGTATCAAGGAGGATTTTTCTGTGGCGAAAAACCTGTAGTGATGTTGCAAGATGCAATTTTGAAGCTTTGCAGAGATCTCAAAGACGATTCAATTGCCTTAGTGGATGTTATCGCTCCAGATGATTACACTTAAAATTCAGTTTTAGGAAATTCTGATGGCCAAGTGAGTTGAAATACATAAATAAAAGTAAGAAGCTTTAATATATGATTATTGTTTGTGATTTTAGGTTTACGAGCATTTAAAAAATAGTATGATTGGACTTACTGCTAAGCCCACTTGGTGGAAAGAGATTTTGCAACAGAAACCTTCAAAATTATAGTTTATAATAGTTTATCTTAACCTCACACTAAATTAATTAAAATATTTTGAAAGCATATTATGGTTATTCCTTCTTAATCTATCTGTTCAACGATGGCTCGCCTTCTGTTTATCTTCTTCTTCCTGTGGTACTACAGTCCAAGTGGACTTTGACCTCCCCTCCCTGTCTACCCTTATGCTTGGTGTCTATATCTTAGACACAAGTAGAGGGAGCCCTTACAGTTTTTAACGTGGATGGCGAGCCGCTATTTTATGGGAGGTTTTCTTTGCAGGTTACTATGATGGCCTTACCAGAGCCATGTAGAGGAGGATGGTGGCTTATAAAAGTTAAATTAAATTATAGACTTAAGAATTAAACCACAAAAACAAAAAATATATAAGTATATGAAACAGGGTTTAAGTTTTATATTTTTTGTTTGCTCTTGTGGTATAATTTAATATTTTGAATAAGAATTTCAATTATAAACAATATATTGTAAAAAGAATTTACGATTTAATGTGTCAGTGCACAAGATGTAGGTCATACATAAAATAATTGAAGGATTAATATCTAAAAGACAAAGAGCACGATCTAATGATGTCTAACAATAGTACGGACAATCTTCAGTCACTTTCGGCACATGAGTTCAAGATACTCCATGTGAGTCGTTTCGCTGCATCAAAGCAAGCGACTATGAAACGGTCAAGACCTATAGTGTCAATTATATTTTGCAAATGTTTATATTTTTTCCAAAACTTTCTAGCGGCAGGTGTTTTTACATCAGTATTGGAAGACAACTGTGCAGATTTGCAAAAACACTTAAAATCCTTAATTTACAAGTGCAAAACAAGTTAATAGGATCACCAACATGTACAAGAAAAGTTTCATTATTATTATTATTTTGTGCGACAGTAGGTGGTCTTCTTCTTCTTTGAGTTCTCTCGTATCGGAGATTGGAAACCATCATAACGACACGTATCTTGTTGATAGCCGCCAGTAGGCGGTAGACCAATGAAACTGTTGTTTTTCAGATTTTCTACAGTGTGTATTGCTTAGTTCCCTATTTATTGTCTGACGGTTGTTATCTAAACTGTTTTTGAAGAAAATCAGCGAGGGTGAGTTGACAGTCTTATGGTCCTTTTGATTCCAGATGTACACTACTATATTGCTCAGAAACTTCATACCACACAGCTTGAAACATCTTTCCTTGGAAAGTTTCTTGCTTTGCCCTCTGAGTAGATTTCCATCGCTGCTGTGAAGAAAATAGAGTGGTATGTTATAGTGCCCATCCAATATTTTGTGAACCAGGACAAGATCTCCTCTCTAACAGCAATCTTGCAAAGATGACAGACCTAGGTTGGGGCAACGAACCTTATAGGGAAAACCCCACAGTTCCGGAGGGATTCTGGTGATTCATCGTAACCACAGGTGGGCACATTAACTTCGTTAATCGTTAATAAAAACGATAACTTCGTTAATCGTTAACATTTCGAAAGTTTAACGCAAGTTAAAGTTAACCGTTAAAAGTTAACCATCCAAAACGTATACTGCTTTTGGTAGCTTTTGGGATGGGATACATCGGTAAATAAAACAAAAACAAGTATATAGATTAATTTATTTAATTATTACAAGCGACAATAGCGGTCCACCCTAAATTCGCACGGGTAGCAGAGCATATACCCACCTACTGTGGAAGAAAAGGGAAATCAATTGTAAAGAAATTTATTCTATTATTCATAATTTTTCATTAGTTGTATGTTCACAATGCCTTTCATGAACATAAGCATATTAAAATTGTCATCTGACAGTGATGAGCGCTTAGCTTTCAAAATATCTTTCTGTGTAGAAAAAAGTCGTTCTACTTTGGCGCTTGATGGGATTGCAGTATTATATTTAAAAAAAAAACATTTGTTAAATAAGACTTGTTCACTTAGAAAGGCAGCATCCGTAAAAAAAGTCTATTGACTTTGAGTTGAGCCAAGTTCTCCCTAAATTCTGGGCTCTGTTTTTGTGATTTTTTTGCGTCCTCTAGACCTCTTCTTCTTGTTGAGTAACAGAGCTGAAAAAATCTTCTCTATCTTCTTTATTATTGCTGCTTTCGCTAATACAGGCACTATCCTTTTCATTTCCATTTGCTTCCCTTTCATTATTCAGAACGTCTTCAACTTTTGCTTCCATAAGTTTCTTGACTTTTGATAACTTGCTGCTCTCATAATTTTGCATCCACATTAGTCGAAAATTCGGGTGAAAGACTGCAGCCAGCTGGCATCTTCAAATTCCATAATCCGTTCAATTTTTTTTATGCCACATAATAGGGCATTGGCCAAAGGGGTACAACAATGAACGGCCAAAATGACAACATGTCAACAAACAACCAATATAGTGGACCAAAGTTAACGGAAGTTCAATTTAACGGAAGTTAAGAAAAGCGTTAACATTTTTTTGAGTTAACTTAAAAGTTAATCAGTTAAGCTTTTTGTTAACTTACTTTAATTAACGATTAACGGATTAACGAGTTAATGCCCACCTATGGTCGTTACACATGTTCCAATATTATAATGTGTTTATCAAAATAGGGATTCCTGGAGCTAACCGCGAACTACGGCACCAGTCTTATGTAGGTTTTGTGCAGGCGAAGTATAGTAGTAACATAGTGGTCTTTAAATATGATAGATCAGGGAATTTGCATTTTTATTATTTTGGCGATGTGGCATTCCCATTTGAGGTTCCCACCTGGGTCATTATAACGCCCAGATCGTTTTGTTGATTTAAGGTTTTTTTTTGTTGATTTAAGTATAGTGAGTAGGCTTCCTTTTAAGCCTTAGTTAACATAGGGATTTTTAGGTCCAATGTGCATTATAGTATTGGCATTCTTTTCAATGAGGATTGCCCATCTACTTCTTGCAGAGGCTTTCCAATTTGTCATCCCGATTGCACGTTCTGCCACTTTGTCCTCGATTTGTCACGTGGCCTGCGTCCACCTATAGTGAATTCCAGTTCCCTTTTTTTGGTGCCCAGTGTCCTCCATTCTGTTTTTGTGTCCTGTATATGTAGTGTAGACTGTTTAAGTGTTCTGCATATGTGCAGGACGCACAGGTGTTCTACCGGTGTTTTGGCGGGGTGGTGCTTTTGTGGAATTAGGGGATTATCTCGAGACGATTGTGCAAGATTATAAAGTTGCAATAAGATTAAATCGGTTTGCACGTTAAAGAGATTAACGGACGGGTCACGGTCACGGCTCTTGAAAATTTCTAATGACGCAAGAAGATTAAGTTTTGGGTGATGCTATTATGCAAGAATTTCAGATTGTCAATTTCCGGGAATCTCTGATTATACTGGAGATAGAGGTATAATTAGTTCTTTATAAAAACTAATTTAGATAAGTGTACTTGTTTTTTACTTCAATTCAATGTAGGTATGGTAGCAATGGTCGCAACAATCCTATTCATTAAATGAGATTGTATGGAATCCCAGACCAAATTATATAGGATCTGTCAGGATTATATTAGAACAACTATTATTACAACTATTCAACTTAAAGTTCATTTATAACCAAAAAGAAAAATTATATACAAGGTACACAGAATTGAATTGACAGCACTAAAAAATAAACACACATGAAGTGAGATAGGATAGAATTGAAACATATCTCTGCCGAGAGAGGTCTTCACTTTCTCAATAAATTTAAACTCAAAATTCCAACACTCCTATCGAGAAAATGCCGACAAAAATAATAAAGTATATATATATATATATATATATATATATATATATATATATATATATATATATATATATATATATATATATATATATATATATATATATATATATGTATATAATAAAAGTAGCAAAATAAACATAACAACTTAATTTAAATTGATTTTCGCACAGCTTTCATGTTTATACTTAGTTAATGATTTTGTCAAAATATCTGCTGGTATAGAGTCAGTTCGCAAATAATGGATTATAATTTCCTTCCGTTCTACTAATTCTCTAGTGAAATGAAAACTTATATCTATATGTTTACTACGTTTATGGAACACAGCATTTTTTGATAGTTCTATCGCACTTTGATTATCACAAAATACATCTATCGGTGACCTTACATAATTTTCGAAACCCATGTGGAGTAAAAGTTGCTTTATATAAATAATTTCTCGAGAAGCTTCCGATAAAGCAGCAATTCAGCTTCCATTGTGGACAATGTCACTGATGTTTGTTTTTTAGATTTCAAAGTAATTGAACCAGATGCCAATATAAAAACGTTACCCGAACATGACCTGCGATCATCTATTGGAGACAGAGCCCAATCTGAGTCTGAAAATACCTTTAACTTTTTTTATTATTTTCATTATTTTTAACAAATTTCACACCGTAATTTAATGTCGCTTTTAAGTATCTTAAAACTCGTTTTGCAAAAAAACAATGTCCTTTGCCTGGATTGGAACAAAATCTACTTAATGTGCTAGCAGCAAATGCAATGTCTGGACGAGTACAGTTCGCTAAGTAAATTATATGGACAATTTTTCGTTTCGTTTTGTTCATCTATGGATTCAGGGCACATACCTTTTGAAATTTTAACGTTGGATTCTATCGGAGTTGAAACTGTTTTTGCCTGTTCCATGTTAAATTCTTCGAGTAGCTCTTGAATGTATTTCTTTTGAGAGAGATGAATCTTCGCGGTTGGACCATTGCGCTCAACCTTAATACCCAATATGTTGCTGATCGGCCCAAGATCTACCATCGTAAATATTGAATTCATATTTGACTTAACGCACTGTAGTTGATTGATTTTTCGATGCGAAGATCAAATCGTCTACGTAAATGATTAATATAACTCGATCTTCCCCTTCACCAATTACGTAGACGCATGGATCTGCTTGGGTTCGTTTGCCGCCAATTTTCGTGATAAATTCATCCAATTTTATGTACCACTCGCGGCCAGATTGTTTCAAGCCATATAATGGTTTGAGTAGTTTACATACTTTATCTTCGTTGCCAGGCTCAATAAATGTTTCAGGTTGTTCCATGTAAACTTCATCGTGCAATTCACCTTGTACATAAGCGGAGATGACATCCATTTGATGTACATACATTTCTTCCTCCACTGATGCAGCTAGTAAAGTACGGATAGTTTCATACCTTGCTACTGGTGCGAGTACTTCTTCATAATCTATACCTAATTTTTGTATGTGTCCTCGTTCAATTGGTGTTTCGGTTATTGGGTCTTGCATGATGAATTTTTCTTTTAACTCGGCAGATGACCATCCAATCTTCTCAAAAAACCTCACATCGCGAGATTTAATCACACTTTTCTTTCCTCGTTTCCAAAGTCTGTAAGCTTTCGATTCCTCAGAGTAACCTACGAGTACGTACTCTTCCCCTTTTGGTTGGAACTTTCCTCTTCCCTTAAACTTCTTCAAAGCAATCGCTTTACTGCCGATTGTCCTTAAAAATCCAACATACGGTTTTCGTTGTGTCCAGGCTTCAAACGGAGTTTTTACTTGTAAGGTTTTTGTTGCGCATCTATTCCTTAGGAATGTTGCAGTATTAATAGCCTCAGCCCACAATGAATTTGGAAGATTTGCCTCCAACATAATGCATCTGGCCATTTCAACTAAAGTACGATTTGCTCGTTCTGCAACGCCATTTTGTTGAGGAGTGTATTCTACTGTCATTTGACGCGAAATTCCTTCCTCTTCAAGAAGAGCCTGAAATTCATTCGACAAGTATTCCGCTCCATTATCCGTTCGAAGCTTTTTGATGCGTTTTCCTGTTTGATTTTCGACTTTCCTCTTAAAGATTTTAAATGCCTGGAAAACATCAGACCGCTTTCGAAGCATTACTGTTTCAGTATATCTAGACGAGTCATCAATAAACGTGACAAAATATTTTGCCCCATCCAAGCGATTCTAAATATCAGAATGTATCAATGCCAATGTTTCTTTTTCTCGACACTCAGATTTTTGAAAAGGCAAAACATGAATCTTACATTTCGCACAGATCTCACATTTCCATTCGCAAGAATTGGACTCAAATTTAATACCACAAACCATATTCTCATTCATCATTTTCTTCAAATCATTAATATTAACATGTCCATACCTTTGATGCCATTTGATCAAGTCCCAGTTTTCTTTTTCATGCATGGTAAAAGCATTTTCCTGTTTTCCATTTGCCACATAAAGTTGACCTTGCTTGATTGCCGAAAGAGCTATCGTAACATCGTGTCTATTAACCGTGGCATGATCTTTGTAAAATGTTACTGAATAATTATTATCTGTAACACTTGAAACTGACAATAATTTGTTTCGAAAATCAGGAACGTACAACGCATTTTTTAATTTCACTTTGCTTAAGAAATCATGTCTCAATTTGATATTTAAATTTACATCACCAGCGCTAGATGAATTGACGAAGTTTTCAGCAGCGGTATAAACTCTGAGATTGTCATTTTCATTCAAACACACAAATTTTTGTTCGTCATTGCACATATGTCGCGTCGCTCCGCTATCTAGGTACCAAGTGCTTGCTTTTTTAATATGTTCAGCGTTACATGCAATCGTTGTCATTGCATCAGAGGCCTGGTTCCATTCATTATTTTTAGGTTTCGATCTGCAAAATTGACTTTTGTGCCCAAATTTTCCACAGGAGTAACAATTACCAGAAAATCTATAATTATTCTGACTTAGGTTCCATTGTTTTGGTTGTTCATCGCGCCATTTTACTAATAATGCGTCACTTTTACATTCATTAACATCCCTTTTTATTATGCGGTCTTTTTGTCTCGCTTCCTCTTCAATAAGCTTTATTTTTTAATTTTCTAGGGTTGGTATATCATCACGTGATTTTATTGCCACACAAAAATTTTCAAATTCTGGTGGTAAGGAGCCTAATAACATTATTGATAATAACTCATTTGGAATCTTGATTCCCGTCTCTTCGAGCTGCTCCACTACATGTGTGAAATGCATAACATATTGCATCATGGCGACTTCCGGTTTCTTCTCCATCCTCAGCAACTGCTTATACAACGCAGCTTTCCTTGCCGGTCCCCGAGATTCGAATACCATTTTGAGACCATCCCACGCTTCTTTCGATGTGCTCGCCCTCTTGATGTGGTTTAACTGACTGTGTGCGATGCTCAAGTTTATCAGCGCTAAAGCTTTCGAATCTTTCTGCATCCATGCTTGTTTTTCTAAGATTTCCTCCGGCTTAACAATCGTTCCTTTAACATATTGCCACAAATCGTTGAACACAAGGACACTTTTCATTTGCACTTTCCATAATTCGTAATTTCCTTCAGTTAGTTTTTCAATACTTGTAAAACCCGTCGTTACAGACATTTTGTTCAACCACGTTTCACTTGTTTTATATTAACTGTTTATTTCTCAGCCCATAACCTGTCAGGATTATATCAGAATTGTCAGGATTATATCAGAACAACTATGATTACAACTATTCAACTTAAAGTTTATTTTTAACCAAAAAGAAAAATTATATACACGGTACACAGAAAAGAATTGACAGCACTAAAAAATAAACACACATGAAGTGAGATACGATAGAATTGAAACATATATCTGCTGAGAGAGGTTGGCACTTTCTCAATAAACTTGAACTCAAACTCAAAATTTCAACAGGATCTTCCAATAAGAGGTTTCATTTTGATTTAAAAAAACGAGTATTTTTAAGCGAAATCAGAGGATATTTATTTAATTGTTAAGAGGAGGGTATGTCATTTATAATTGGAAACAATATTAGCCAAATGGCCGCCACGGCTACGCTGCAGCACCATATTCATGAAATTTTCCATCACCAATTCGCATATTTGCGCTGTATGTCCTGGATCATGAACTTCATGAATGAATCTTTGAGATCTTGATCGATTGTGGGCCATTGGCATAGACCTTATCTTTCACGTAGCCCCAAATAAAAAGTCTAGAAGTGTTACATCACAAGATCTTGGTGGCCAATTGTGATTGCTTCTTCGAGAAATCACTCGGTCAGGAAACTTTTCATGCAAAAGCGCGATGGTATCGTTACTTGTGGGTTTTCGCGTACCCGACTTTTTTTAATACCCGGGTATCGGGTATTATTTTTTCAAATACCCGGGTATACCCGGGTACCCGGGTATTTCCAATTTTTGCAGAAAAAGAGACAATTTCTTATAATAATGTTATAACTAATATAAATATAAACTATAATTTTATTACGAAAGAGTGAATGAAGTTAACTTAACTTATATATCAGTCTCACAGTTAAACAGTCTTGTTCTCATTAACTAATTGGGAACTAGTTCCATTGTCCTGCCTTCACTTTTCGGTAGAGTTAGCTGTTTTTGATGAAAAGCTTCTCAGATGAATTTACTTCGAGTGACGGCCCGAATGGAATACAGTCTTGTGCAACGAAACATGCAACAATTTTGAAAATTTTAATACAAAGTCAAAAAAAATTGTTATTTGCGGTCTTTTTGGAACTAGACTTGAACTTTGTTCAGATTTAGATTGAGAATACGATATCGATGGCACTTCTTTTTCGCACGTTAAGCTCTGTTTTTCGATCTTTATTTTATGTAGTTTATTTAAATGTTTTAATAAAACACTTCTTGAAGAGCCTTTATAGTATAATATTTTTGAGTATATTGAACTGTACTGTTTCCTTATTCTGTACTTTTTTTATAAATATTTTCGTACTCCAGAAACAGGTCTATCCATTTTGACTAAAAATTTTATGGTTATCCACTAGATACAATTTTCTATTTTGTATTAATAATATTTTATTGAATTACTCATCGTTCACCGAACAATATTTGAAGCAAACTCCAAGGAAATGATAACAAAACATGGCGACATAACCAAACCTAACCGCAAGTTTCCTGCAATGTTGTAAAAAACTCAACGGCTTCTTTAGAGTTATTTTAATTGTTTGCAGTGCAAATTTGCTAATATTTTTTTAAGCGCTACTTAGTAATAATTTTCCGATTTTTTATGAATTCTTTGATCAAAGTGGATACCCGGGTACCCGGGTCTGGCAATGAAATAGTACCCGGGTAGTAAAAATTTCATATACCCGGGTATACCCGGATTCGGGTATCCGGGTAGAAAATCCAACTTGTGTAGCACGTAGCACCGCCTTGTTGAAAGTAAACGTCGTCCACGTCAATATTTTCCAATTCCGACCATACAAAATCATTAATCATAGTTCGATAGCGCACTTCATTCAAACAGTTACGGTATTTGCTCCAGCCTCATTTTCGAAACAATAAGGTCCAATGACGCTGTTAGTCCAAAAACAATCAAATGTTACGGATGGAGAGGCTTTACAAAAATAATTCTTGAGTTTTCGAGCCCCAAATGCGACAATTCTGATTGTTAACGTAGCCTCCAAGGTATAAGCAAAGACACGACGTTTTGATGGTCGGTAGGATTGAGTTCTTTTGTTAATTGAACTTTAAAAGCCTTAAGTGTTTATGCAAAATACGGTGTAATGTTGTTTGTGGAATGCCCAGTTCCAAAGATGGACGAGAAATGGACAAACCTGAGTTTTCCTCAACACTATGGGCTACAACAGCAATATTTTCAGCAATATTTTTCTTGAGCGACGTCCACGATTTCGGTTCTACACATCACTAACTTGTCCCAGCAGCTGAAACTTTTCCACCAGTTTCACAATTGCTGGCCGAGAAGGTGCTTCACGACGACCCAAAAATGCTTCAGTTTTGCGAACTGTTACCGCGAAATGTTCACCATTTTTTGGGTTCCGTTGTTATCAACAACGAACCCTTATAGTTTCGATATGTCCGTCCGTCCGTCCGTCCGCAGTTTAGCTCAGAGACTATTAGAAATATAAAGCTGAAATTTGGCATGGATATACAGATTAGTCACGGCGACAAAGTGGTAAAATAAAATCTTGAAAAAAAATTTTTTTAGGGTACCTTCTTTACCCTAAAGGAGTGGTTACGTTTTTTTTTCTCGTCTACGCCATGGTGTGGTATCGTTGGATAGATCTTATAAAGATCTATCTAAATATTATAGGTTTGTAAAAATAATATTTCGATTAAGAGATCCGTTTGTGAAAGTGCTAATTTTTGTTAGAATCAAGTGTCTCCCCCCACTCCCAGCTAAATGGCTGTTTCTGGATATGTGAAAAAATTCACAATAGTAGCATATATAACGAATTTAAAAGGAAAAGTATCACAGATAAGTAGGCTTAATTAGTTTACGAGTAATAGTCAACCAACTTATAAAATGTAACAAATCGAGCGGCAGCCGCGTCATTTAAACAATGTATTATTATTGGTTATGTTGAACGTCAAACTCGACAACATCAATGTCAGCTGATTAAGTTAATTATGAATTTTTTTAGACATTTGAGTGATAAGAGTAAGAATGGCATCTACGGAACCCTACATTGCGCGAGTTAAGGAAGCTGCCCAAGGCCAACACCAAGTCTGCACCTGCAAAAGTGCTGAAACTAACATTTCAGCTTATCTTTCATATATAAAGATATGCGGAGAGGAAAGACATGCATTCATATTATATTATTCACATTATTATAATTATAATCACTAGTTAAGTCAAAACTATTATATTTTAATTTTCATTTTATTTTGTTAGTATTAAGTGAGTTGTTCCTGAATAAATTTTTGAAGTCTTTTTTTAAAAACTTATTCGAGTGTTGCGAACCCAAAACTGGCGCAGTCGGTAGGATCTAGGCGAAACTCTGTATCAAACAATTGTTTTTGGGTATCAACCCTTAAGCCTAGCCGAAACAAGAAGATCCTGAAGATACAAAAACTTCCATCGAGGAAAAGTTGCAAGATCCAAAGGAAATTCCGCATTCCACAACAACACTCAACACAAAGGAACATCCTGAAGAAAGTCCAACATCGACTCTATTCTGGGACTCGTTAGATTAAGAAGACCTGGAAAAGGACAACTTCTCCAGATCCTATAGGCATTAGATTAAGAACAACCAAGAAAGAAAAAACATGAAACTCATCGCAGTAATTTTAATGTAAGTGTTCATTCCTTTTTTAAAAAAAAATAATTTCCTAAACACTTTGAATTTCTCTAAGACAATTTTATTCAAAATAATCAATCAAAAAATTAATCAAAATCAATTGATTCGTTTATAAGAATTAGTTTAGTTAATAATCCACAAAAATAAATCAAAATGGCACTAAATGTACCACTATTACGTTACCAAGCCGATAACATCCCTCACTTTGACGGCAACCCAAGACAGTTGCACAGATTTTTAAATTCATGCGAACATTTCCTACAAACTTTCCAAAATGTTCAAAACGTAAACGACCCATTAAACATTTGCTTGCTTGATACGGTCCTATGTAAATTAAGAGATCGTGCTGCCGATTTAATTAGCACCAGGACAGAACTAAATAGCTGGCATTTAATAAAAAATGCATTAAATCAGACCTTTTCAGATCAGAGAGGTACAGACTGTCTAATACAAGACCTAATATCCATGAAACCTCTAAGAAACGAAACCCCTATCCAATTTGGCATGAGGATACAAGACTCACGAAGTTTATTATTTTCTAAATTAAATTCTACAATTGAAGACGAAGACGAGAGACAAATTAAAATTAACTATTACGACGACTTTGCTCTAAAAACTTTCATTCACGGCTTACCATATCAAACACAATTAGTAATCAGATTAAGAAACCCCAATTCGATTGAACAAGCTTTAGCCTTTGTAACAGAAGAGGAAAATTTAAATATGTTAACACTGGACATAATCCGAATTTACAGCAATCTACTTACAGACCGCAACCACTATTTAACCCCAATTATTCGAATGAAAAATGTCAAACAAAATTATCCTCCAAAACCTCAACCAAATTATCAACCAAATTTTCAACCTAACTTTCAACAAAGATATCAACCAAATTTCCAATCCAATTACCAACAAAGATACTAACCAAACTCTCAACTCAATTACCAACAAAGATACCAACCAAATTCTCAACCCAATTACCAACAAAGATACCAACCAAATTATCAACCAAGATCCACTAACATTCCTATTTCAAAACCGAACTTTCCACAACATCAACAATTTAATTATCAACCAAAACCATCTCCATTCAACCCAAGATCCAGTCACATGACTAAGAATTTTTCACCGATTAACTATAGACCTGAACCGATGGACACTAGCTCTGGAAACACCTCTAGACCTAGACAAACCTTTGCAATAGAAAATGTATATACACAAGAAATAAATCAAGACTATCAAGACTCTCATGACCAACAAAACTATCAAAACTACCAAGACAATCAAGACTCTTATGGCCAACAAAACCATCAAAACTACCAAGACAATCAAGACTCTTATGGCCAACAAAACCATCAAAACTACCAAGATTATCAAGACTCTTATTACCAACAAGATTATCCAAACTCATATAATGCTAACGCAGAATATGATCACAATCATAAACTCTCAACCAGAAGAAACCCCCAACAGCCAAATTTTCACATGACTTACCCATATCCCGACCAAACATAATTCGGAAAAAGTTTCAAAACTGTTCAATTTCAATACCACCACGTACTCAAAAAATTCTAAAATTACCCGTTAAATTAAATAAAGGATTAGGAATATTAAATTACACAGCTTTCTCGAATAATACAGAAATGTCTGAAGCCCTAGTAAACGTAGAAAACAATTTTGCAACTACTACCATAATAAATTCAAGCGAAAAATTAGCAAAAATAGATATAACTTCACCTTTTGAAATTAATGAAATCGACCCTTGCACCGTAAATTTTGTTAATAAAATGGAAACAGAAGAGAATTCTTCTTTTACTTCATATGACAATACCCTAAAATCAAATTTAAAAAATTTAAGACTAGAACATTGTAATTCAGAAGAACGAGAATCAATTAGAAAATTATGTTTAGAATTTCGTGATATATTTTATTGCGATCAAATTCCATTGACATTCACAAACAAAATTCAACATAAGATCAATTTAAAAAATGAATCATCCATTTATACCAAGAGTTATAGATATCCTGAAATACATAGATCCGAAGTTAAAGAACAGATTTCTAAAATTCTAAACCAAGGGATTATTTAAAATTCCACCTCCCCGTGGTCCAGTCCAATTTGGATCGTACCAAAAAAATTAGACGCTTCTAATAAACGTAAATGGCGCTTAGTAATCGACTACCGCAAATTAAACGAACAAACAATAGGCGACAAATACCCCCTTCCAAACATTACTGACATTCTTGATAAATTAGGCAAAAGCCAATATTTCACCACACTAGATTTGGCCAACGGATTTCATCAAATTGAAATGCACCCAGACGATATACCCAAAACTGGTTTTTCTACAGAAAACGGACATTATGAATTTCGTAGAATGCCATTCGGTTTAAAAAAAGCACCTAGTACTTTCCAACGCGTAATGGACAACATATTACGTGGACTTCAAAACGAAACTTGCTTAGTATACCTTGACGATATAGTAATTTTTAGTACATCATTACAAGAACATATTTCACGATTAAGAGACATTTTCATTAGACTTAGAGAATCAAATTTCAAAATACAAATGGACAAATCTGAATTTTTACGCAAAGAAGTGCAATATTTAGGACACGTGGTTACCCCTCAAGGAGTTAAACCTAACCCCGATAAAATTTTAGCTATCAAAAACTTCCCCTTACCAACAATACCAAAAGAAATTAAATCATTTTTAGGACTCGTAGGTTACTATAGACGTTTCATACCAAATTTCGCTAAAATTACTAAACCAATGACAACGTGTTTAAAAAAGGATTCTAAAGTTAAACATACACCAGAATTTATTCAGTCATTTGAACATTGTAAACAACTATTAATTAATCCACCCATTTTACAATATCCCGACTTTGAAAAAGACTTTGTATTAACCACAGACGCTAGCAATTATGCTATAGGTGCCGTATTGTCACAAGGCAATATTCCAAATGACAAACCAATTGCATATGCCTCACGAACTTTGAACGAAAGCGAATCTCGATATTCCACAATTGAAAAAGAACTGTTAGCAATTGTGTGGGCATGTAAATATTTTCGTCCCTACCTTTTCGGTAGAAAATTCAAAATTTATACAGATCATAGACCACTGACTTGGCTTTTTAACTTAAAAGAACCAAATAGTAAATTGATTAGATGGAGACTTAGACTTGAAGAATTCGATTATGACATAATATTCAAAAAAGGAAAACAAAATACAAACGCTGACGCACTATCACGAATAAATTTAAATGCAATAGAAACCGAAAGCACCTTTAACAATCCAGGTGAAATTAACCAAGACATTTTAGATTATTTACGACATCTATCTGAAAACCCTATCGAAAATACACAACCTTCAACCAGCGGTACGCAAGAAAACATAACAACTTTCCCTAAAATCAAAATTCTACAAGACATCCAAATTAAACCCCCACAAATCCAAAATGACGAATCATTATTACTATTACAATCAGTAATAGTAATAATATAAATAACGGAATACCCATTCTAGACGATATAATCAATAATAAATCAAATCAAATCATTATTTCAAAAAACCCTTAACCCTAAACCCTAACAAATTAGAAATAAAAACTGAAGACTTTGGCTATCATAAAATCCTTCTCGTTAAAATCCCCATTTCAAATAAAAATTTAATCCTTGAACTCTTAAAAAACTACACCTGCGAAAAAAAGACATTTTATTTATATTTTCGTACAGACTCGATGTATTTAGATTTTAATGAAGTATATTTAGATTACTTCTATGAAAAAGGACTTAAATTAGTAAAATGTACAAATATGGTAAATTCAATTTTAGACGAAGAAGAAAGAATTATGCTAATAAAACATCAACATGAAGGTAAATGTAATCATCGCGGAATAAACGAAACACTTGAGAAATTGAAAAGAAATTATTACTGGCCCTCTATGAAAACTGACGTAACAAACTATATAAATAATTGTAACGTATGCCAAAAATCTAAGTACTTAAGAAAACCACCTTATGTCCCTATAGTATTAACCGAAACTGTAGGTAAACCCTTCCAATTTTTACATATCGATGTTTTTAAGTTTGACAACCAAAATTTCTTAACGATAATAGACGCTTTTTCTAAATTAGGACAAGCTATACCAATTCAAAGTAAGACAGCTATCGAAATTTGTAACGCATTGATTAATTACTCTTCTTATTACGGCCTTCCAGAAAAAATTACAATGGACAATGGTACTGAATTTAAAAACGAAATAGTTAAAGAACTTTTAAAACTACATAAAATTGAAATCCACTTTACCACCCCACTCCATCATGAATCCAATGCACCTGTAGAAAGATTTCATTCTACCTTAATTGAACATCTAAGAATATTAAGACAAACTAATACCACAAATAATGTTGTAATACTAATGAAATATGCTATAATTGCATACAACAACTCTATACATTCTTCTACAAATTTTACGCCATTAGAATTAACTCTCGGACATACAAATACACGTGACCCTTCTTGTTCAGTTGACTCTTCATTCTATTCTGACTATATAATGAATCACAAAGAAAAAATCAATCATGTTTATAAAAAAGTTAACGAACGACTCGAAACTAATAAAGAAAAAGTACTAGACAAACGTAATCTCAAAGGACCAGAACAATACCAATTTCAAATCGGACAAACTATTTATAAAATGAATAATAGACGTAATAAAAAAGAAAATAAATTTTTAGGCCCTTACATACTGACTGAAATACTAGAAAACAATAAAGCTAAAATAAAAAATAAATCAAATAATAAAATAGAAATTATCCATATGAAAAAATTAAAAACTCCCTCTATTACAGATCCTGTTCATGCTTCGCAACAGAAATAACACTACCCAAACTTTACGACTTAAATGATAACCCTGGACTATTACCACTAAAATTAGGAACTACACAAAACATTATCGACTATTCGTCATTTATACAGATCCTTGACTTGACAAGCATAACCAATGAATTTTACGTTTTGCAAAGACAAATTCGAAAATTTAGAACTACAGTCAAAAATTTAACAATGTATAAAGAAGATTACCATAACTCATACAATGTTATTTCTAATATAGAAACTACAATAACCAATCAAATTAGACAAATAAATCCCTCAATAAATATAAGAACTAAAAGAGGTATAATTAATGGATTAGGCTCAATAATTAAAATATTAACTGGCAACCTTGACCAAACTGATGCTGAAAAATATGATAAAGCTATCTCTACCATCTTAAATAACCAAGGAAAATTTAAAACGATTATTAAAGAACAAATCACACTCCTGCAATTAGCTACTAATAAATTTAATAATGAAACTCAAAAATTGGCACACAATCAAATAATATTAGAAACCCGTATTACGCAAATAGAACAAGAACTAAAAACGAAACATTCAAGTTATACAGAAATGTACGAATTTATGTTATAACAGACAGTTCTCTTCCAAATTACAACATCACTACAGCTAATTCAAGAAATATTTGAGAAATTGGAAACATCAATCTCTTTTTCAAAATCTAATGTGTTTCACAACTCATTAATTGAACCTTTAGAATTATTACAAGAACTGAAACTTGTTAACGATCAATTGAAAGAAAACAAATTGCCATTTGAACCTAAATTAGAAAATATATTATTATTCGAAAAAGTAATGAAAATCAAAAGTTTCATTAGAGAAAGTCAAATAGTATTCATAATCCAAATTCCAATTGTTGAACCCAATAGTTATAACCTTTACCGTCTATATCCATTGCCTACTACAACAAATGGAAAATACAAAACCATTTTTCCACACACAAAATACCTATCATTAAATGAACACTACTACATGCAGTTCAATGAAAAATGTAATGAAATAAACCCCGAAGAATTTATATGTCAAGAAATGGACCATCAAGAGATAACCAAAGAAGCTCCTTGTGAAATACAAATGCTAAAATTTGCTAAAAACATTTCAAGTTGTCACCAGATTTCCACAAAGATCCAAAACCCCAAAGTACAGAAAATTGAAAACAACAAATGGTTATTAATCATCCCTAAAGAAATAGTGGCAGTGCAACAGTGCGGAAAAATTAAAGATAGTTTCCCAATTAACGGAACATTCATGTTAGAACTGAACCCATATTGTGAAATTAATATTGGAAGTATAAAAGTCAAATCTTATCAAAATTCAAAACCAAATTTTCGAGTTATCGAAATTCCTAAATTAAACTTTGAAAATCAAGTTAAAATAAATAATCAATTGCAAATAAAACCCATAGAACTGGAATCTATAAATTTCAATGAAATTAATAACTTCCAACATATTCTAGACTTGCAAAATAAAGAACTTGATAAAATCATGAATCAACCAATGTTTTCAGATAAACCAAGTGTGTGGACATTAATACTCTATATTATATGTGTCGCAATAACTTCTTATCTGTTATATAAATTCTGGAAAACAACTCGAGTCATCAAGAAAGAAAATTCCAAGACCATGGACTTCATCGTCTAATCTCGCACCTGCTACGCTAGATGCTCAAACATATCCCCGGAGGAGTTAAGGAAGCTGCCCAAGGCCAACACCAAGTCTGCACCTGCAAAAGTGCTGAAACTAACATTTCAGCTTATCTTTCATATATAAAGATATGTGGAGAGGAAAGACATGCATTCATATTATATTATTCACATTATTATAATTATAATCACTAGTTAAGTCAAAACTATTATATTTTAATTTTCATTTTATTTTGTTAGTATTAAGTGAGTTGTTCCTGAATAAATTTTTGAAGTCTTTTTTAAAAACTTATTCGAGTGTTGCGAACCCAAAACTCGCGTGGCCCGACACGCACTTAGCCGTTTTTGTAGTGAATTTTGCGTTGTTGAAGCGTATATCGTTCCATTTTTATTAATGGCGTAGTTTTTACTTGTCATCTGTCAAGTAGTTACAGGTTGACTCATGACAACTGTTAAAATGGCGGGCTATTGAAAATGAAACCTCTTATTACAAATACAACAAATTGATAAAATCAATTTGTTGTAATATCATTTCATATCCCAAGATATCTGGTTCAATTCAGAATACCTTCGGTCCATGGTGATACTCTAATACAGTGTTTTTCAACCTTTTTCATGCCGCGTCCCTCTTAGTGTGGAAACAAATTTCGCGAGCTTCTAGCTTGTATTTTTTTATGATACAAATATCGAAACTTTACATCATTTTTACTTATTTTTATAATTAGATATCTGCTAAATACGTAATTACTTACATGTACTGAGAAAGTACTACTACAAGTAGTTTTTAAAAGTACTTAGAAAGTACTTTTGTATCCCTGCAGTTGGATGAATCTACTGATATTGCGGGTTGTGCGCAGTTTGTAGCTTTAGTGCGTTTTGAATCCAATGAGAGATTGATTTAAGTATAATACTGTTTTGTAAAGCTCTGTTTACGAATACGACCTGTTATATTCGTAGGCAGAGCTTATATAACATGTACCTTGAAGGTAAACAAGACTTCCATATCGATTGGGCGAAGAAATGCAAAGCTATTTGTAGTGACGGAGCAAAAGCTATGACTGGTTCGAAAAGCGGCTTTATTACCAGACTTAAAGCTCTGATGCCAAACGCTTGTTGGATGCATTGCTTTCTTCATCGCCAAGCTCTTGCGTCCAAAACCTTGCCACACGAATACAACGACGTTTTTATTATGATTATAAAATTAGAATTTTACTCCTCCCGAAAAAAAGGCGAAAAGGAGATATTAATAATGTCAACCGGGAACTAACTGCTCCAGGAACTAACAATCCCTGGTTCTAAACAACCAGCGTATGGTTGACATCAATTACAAGCAACAATGACTCATACAAGCAAAAAGAAAATTACTCCAGGTGGACGATCCACCCGTCATCAGACGGCAACCAAGCCTTCCGATTCTGGTGAACTTGGGCCTGTGCGAAAGAGCAAGTCGGAGTGCTCTGGTAGACTTCCACGATTGACCCATACGTACATTCCATACATTCAACATTCAAACACTTGTTCAAACTGGTAAGCTGCATAACCTCACGACAGAACTTACAAAACAGAAAATCCAGATTCTTGCTTTACAAGAAACACGCTTCCCTGACTCAGAAATATCCGATTACAGTCACTATAGGATCTTCAAAAGCGGAACCAACAAGAAAATTTGCTAAGGAGCATCGTTATTCGGCATGGCCTTTATTGCAGACAATTGATTCAGTAACAGATGTGAAACCCATCAACAACCGACTAATGATCATTAGAATTAAACATACGAACAAAAATTACACCTTCATCGACGTCCATGCACTCACAAATGCTGACAAAAAAAAGAACCCGAAAAGACTGACAAATTCTGGGAAGAACTAGAAAACGAAATGTCCAAAATTCTAAATGATGACGTAAAAATTCTCCTCGGGGATTTCAATGCACAAATAGACAGAGATCGAAAATATCAAAAAACAGTAGTTGATTACCCCGCGCATAAATTTACAAACAAAAACGGCACTCGACTCATTGAGTTATGCCAAAAAAACAATTTGAAAATTATGCCAACCTCACTACGAAAATCCCCCAAGAAACAGAAAACATGGCGATCACCAATCCACCAATTAGTCGAATTTCAAATCGACCATGTCGCAATTTCTTACACCAACCAGAAAGAAATCCACGATGTCCAAGTCCGCAAAGGAGCGAACTGGTAAGCTGCATAACCTCCGATCGTTAATGGATTCTGACCATTATCTCTCCCGAATCAAAATCAAATTCACACCCAAGAAATTTTTTTATAAGAATCCCCCAATGATTCCAAAATTCGACATAAACAAAATCAAAAATTCCAAAATCGCTGAAAGATGGGAAGAACAACCCACAGAAAACTGGGAAAATTTCAAAGAAAAAATCATCTTGACCGCCAAAACCTTGATTACCCTGACGAAAAAACCGAAATATCCCTGGTGGAATCAAGAATGCGAAATCGCTCTAGACAACAGAAAAACTGCTTTCCAAAATTATAATAGTAACAAATCTGTGAAAAATCAGAAGATCTTCTTCGAGGTACGTAAACAGACGTCCAAAATGATCAACTGACTTCGATCGAGAACGACTCCCGAAACTACAATATGCGTGATTTCTACAAAACATTCGCCAACCACATCAAAGGATACACACCACAAAACTTATGCTTCAGAAATCAAGAAGGAAAACTAGCATTGACGAATAAAGAAAATTGCCTAGAATTAGCTAAATACTTATCCAGGCTTTTGAATTGCCCACAACGAACGAAAAGATTCCCAAAGAAACAATCAGAGCACACATCAGAAGAATCACTATCGCCAACTCAGGACGAAATCCACTTCCAAATCAAAAGACTCAAAAACAATAAAGCCTCAGGAGAAGACGGCATCACTGCAGAACTATTTTAAAACCTCGGACCCAATGCACTCAAAGAAATTACACATATCATTCAAGAAATATGGCAAACGGAAAAAATACCCGATGACTGGAAAACAGCATTTATCCACCAACTACACAAAAAAGGAGATAAATCAGATGTGAACAACTATAGAGGGATATCTCTTCTTCCCGTCGCCTACAAATTTTCTCAGGATGTCTCTTGACACGAACACAAGAACAGCTGGAACCAAAGTTATTAGAGTTTCAAACAGGATTCACAAAACCGATCCTGCCCCGAACAAATCTTCAACCTAAAAACAATTTTCAAAATGCGAGCAATTCGAAATAAACCAGTGATGTGCACATTTGTGGACTTTAAAAAAGCGTACGACTCGATCGACAGACAATCACTCTTCCAGATCCTCGAAGAAAGAGGAGTAGACCACAAAACACGAAAACTCATTGAACAAACGCTGAGCAACACAAACTCCAAAATCAAAATTTATGGGGGAAATCTCGGAACCTTTCGAAATTCAGACAGGCGTGCGACAAGGAGATGGCCTCTCTCTTGTTCAATATCGGCTTGGATAATATCATGGAAGAATGAGAAAAAGAGCTCAAGATACAAAATGTCTGGAAACCAGTTACACTTGGCTTACGCAAAAACTTTCTATACCATACCTTGCCTTCGCCGATGACTTGGTTATACTAACAGATCAAGATCAAGAGACTGCAAAAAACAAATAGAAACACTCCAAGAATGCGCCGAAAAAGTGGGACTTCAAATATCCTTCGAGAAAACTCGAGAAAGTGTTGTCACAGAGGCGAGAACATACAAACAAAATACGCAATGATCTAAAGAGTCACACATTTCAAATATCTGGGAGAATTTATCGAGCCTACTGGATCCGAGAAAATCTCACATCAAAACCGTCTCCAGAAAACCAAGAGAGCACTCGGACTTGATCAGAAACCTCTATAACAAAAAATGCATGTCAAAACAAACTAAACTTGGACACTACAACACTGTCATCAAACCGGCAAGTCTCTACGCTAGCGAAACACTTACACTCAATAAGAAATACGAACTTGAAGAAATAAAGAGAGAAGAAAGAAAAATCATTCGGAAAATACTAGGAGCAAGACTTACTCCTGAAGGGTACCGACTACAGTCAATCGAGACAACTGATAAATACTCAAACATCGAAATTGATATTAGAAAAAGACGAATGAAATTCTTCGGACACATAGATAGACTACCGAATACCAGACTAACCAAAAGAATACTAAATTACATATCATCACTCAATAGTACAACACCACGGATGAAAGAAGTACAAAAAGACATGCTATCTGCTAACATAACCGACACATCAGACAAAGACTGCTTCCGTAGCAAAGTGAACAACAGGGAAGTTCAACCAGAGCAAACAAAACCTAAACCTTACAGACCTAAATGGTCTGACGAAAGAAAATTGGCATTCTCCAACAGAATGAAAGAATACTGGCAACATAAGAAGAACGTTAAGAAGTGTGTCAAAGTGCTTAACGTTTTCCAATATTGGGAAAATACGCTATAAATAAATAAATAAATAAAATTAGTAAATTCTATTAAAGGTAAAGCGTTACAGACACTTTTATTTCGAAACATTTGTGAACATATGGATTCACTGTACCGAAGTTTGCTTTACCTCACGGAGGTACGGTGGTTATAGAAAGGCAACAGTTCTTTGCCTTTCGATAACCACCATAAGAGTTTTGGAACTTCGAGCTAAACTTTTGGTGTATTTGCAGCAGGTCAAGTCCAAATATACCAAATTTATTTGTGACCCGAAATTCCTTTAGAAACTGGCTTCTCTTTCTGACTTATTCGAGCATTTGAATAAAAGCCTTCAAGGGAGGAAAGAAAATTTCATTACCGCTTAAGGCAAAATCCATGGTTTTGCGAAAAAATAAACCTGTGGTCATCATACATAAAGCAAGATAACTTTGATTCGTTTTATTCTACTCAGTCTTTTATTGGAGAAGTAAGATCTGAGATAAACATCTCATATAATATCATCATATAATATACCTGGCATGGAAATTGTATTGCAGAATTTGAAAGAGAAATTGTGTCATTATCCTCAGTGGAAGAACTTTCAGAAAACACTAGGAAAAGGTGGATCGTAAATCCTTTTTAAAAGCAGCTACAGACGCGGCAAATTTGGTTGAATCCGTTGAAGAAGAAAATCCGTTGGAATTATCTGCTGATGGAATGTTACACTTGTCTATCATTTTGGATAGCTATTGAATACAGAAGAAAAAACAGAATATCCACAATTAACCAAAGAAGCTTTGAAGTGTTTGATTCCATTTGCCACTTCCTATTTGTGCGAGTTGACGTTTTCGTTGATGGCTCAAATAAAAGACAAACAGAGAAATCACCTAAATTTAGAAGGCAATTTAGTTCTATGTGTAGCAAAAACGGATTCGGCATGAAAAACATTGATTAACAAGAAACAGGTCCAACCATCACATTAATGTGAATGTGTGCCTATTCCTCGTAACATTAATGATTCATGTGACTCGAAGGTATTTGTTGATTTGTGTTCAACACAAATGTTCAAAATCCTAATTTGTGTTCTACCAAACCTTTAAGATCTTACATAGATCTTAGCATAGTTGAAATGTTTTTGTGCGCATGTGTCAATTTCCGTCATGTTATAAGTTAAAAGTGCCCGAACTTTTTGACGTGTAACTAAATATGTGCCCGAAGCTTTCATATTCCCGCCTTTCAAACTTGGCGGATACGCATGCGCTTAACTAACCGTTAAAAGCTCTATTAACCTTTTCTTAATAAATATAACATTTTGAAATAGAACGATTTTAGTTTTTTTTGACTTTGAATGCCCTTAGTTTTTTTTTTACTTTGAATGCCTCTTTCTCTAGACACGAAATAGACACGGTAGTTCTCTCATAAAACAGATTTGCTTGATAATTCAACTATAGACTTCTCAATATAAGACGATGTTTTTGTCTACTACTGTCAGGAGTGAACTACCTTAAGACCTCTTTATTTTAAATGTTAAAATAACTGCGATCCATTTAATGAGCTTTCGCTACCTCCTTAAAAAGGCTTCGCGACCCCCCAGGCGTCGCGACCCCGACGTTGAAAAACACTGTTCTAATACATAAATATTGAAACTCGCTCTACGTATTCGGCAGCAAAAACAGCCCAAAAATCGGCGCCACACGCATTTATTAGAACCCAAATCCGACATTAGATTAGTTTGTAGTTTATAGTAAGTTCAAAATTTAGTTTTCTAGAAAAATTAAGAGGTTACTAATCCTATATAGCACAACACTATAGTAAACTAGACAAGACTATACTGAATTAATCGAAACAAGTTTTGTATTAGTTTAGTATGGAGGATATTAATATGGAGGATATTAATATACTCCATATTAATAGTATGGATACTATTAATATGGAGGACTAGATGGGATTTAGACAAGTATATATTAGATTAGACTAAAATTACTCGGTTAGATCTGACCAAAAATTCAACTAGATTAGACAAAACTAGACTAACTTAGACAAAACTAGGCAAGGTTAGGCAAGGTTAGACAAGACTAGAATAGAGTATACCGGACTAGGCAAGGCTAAACAGTACCAGACAAGAGGAGACAAGACCGAACAAGTCCAGACACGATCAGATACGGCCAGACAGGACCACACATGATCAGACTGGTATAAGTAAAAGTAAACTAGAGTTGATTGGTAAATGGTAATAGATCTGACTAGAATATGATTAAGACAAGATAATTTTAGATTCCAAGTCTTGCCTAATTGTATCCAGTGTTGTCAAGTATTGTCGAGTTTTGTCCAGTCCTGTCCGATCTTGTCCAGTATTATCCACTTATCCAGTCTTGACCGATCTTGTTTAGTATTGTCCGATCTTGCCCTGACTTGTCCAGTATTGTCCAGTCTTGTCACTACTTGTCCAATTTTGTCCAGTCTCGTTCAGTCTTGTCCAGTCTGTCTAGCCCGGTTTAGTCTTGTCTAGTCTCATCTTCTCTAGTCTTGAAACCATTCCAATATGGTTCATGTTAAAAGAAATTGTAACGGAATATTTATTCAATATTAATGTAATAGTGAATAGGTTTTGTAGTGCAAAATTTTGTGGAAAAAGGAAGTTGAGAAAGTAGGGCAAAGAAAGTTGATAAGTCAACACGAAATAATTTATGCGGCATTTAGTGTCATTTCTGCATTAATCTACGAATATTTATAATTTACTTTTTACGTATTCTTATTTACATGATATGATTGAGACATAAAGATGCGATAAAGTTCGGAGGTCGAGTCAGAAAACTGGCAAATATATACTCAGTTAAACAAAGTTACGGTTCAATTTAACATTTATATAACACACTGTTAATTTTAGCTAAGTTCTATTTCCCTCAACTTCAAAGAAAAATGAAAGAATTATTGCCAAATTTCCCACCTGGTCCACTGGACAGGTACCGAAATATTGCTTCCTTCGATTGGAGAAAACTGAAACTGTTCATCGAGTCCGAAGAAATTATTCAATATAAAGTGAGTTTATAATTTCTATCAGACATAACTATAAATACTAGACAGACAAGACTAGAAAAATAAGACTAGACAGACAATACTAGATATAGAACTCTAGACAGTCAAAAAAAGGCAAAGAAGACTTTTTTTTTGTAAAAAAAAGGCAAAGAAGACTGGATAGACAAGACTAGACAGACAACACTAGAGAGGCAAGACTATACAGACAAGACTATACAGACAAGACTATACAGACAAGACTAGACAGACAAGACTAGACAGAGAAGACTAGACAGACAAGACTAGACAGACAAGACTAGACAGACAAGACTAGTCATACAAAACTAGACAGACAAGACTAGACAGACAAGATTAGACAGACAAGGCTTATATTTTGGGTCATTTCACACTTTGCAAGCGATCAATTTATTGTTTTTTCTCTAGTAGCATCGGACCTCAGACAGACAAGGCTAGACAGACATGACTAGACAGACAAGACTAGACAGACAAGACTAGACAGTCAAGACTAGACAGACAAGACTAGACAGACAAGACTAGACAGACAAGACTAAACAGGCAAGACTAGACAGTGAAGAGTCGACAAATAGGACTACAGAAACACCATTAGACATAGAAGATTGAACAGACAAGACCAGACAGAGAAGACTAGTCATACAAGACAAGACAGTCTAGACTAGGCAAATAAGTCTAGTTACACAAGACTAGACAGTCAAGACTAAACAGACAAGATTAGACAGACAAGATTAGACAGACAAGATTAGAGACACCAGATTAGACAGACAAGACTAGACAGACAAGCCTTTTTTTTCAGTGCTCCAAATTGCTCTGAGGAGTGTGGTTCTACTACCTTCGTGGCTAGACTACCCACTAAAAAACGCACTTCTCAATTCTACTCTTTGCACTCCGGAGACCGTCAAGTATTACATGGGGTGTAGGATTGTCAGTATGTTCTGTTTATTTATTTCTATTATCCCTTTCGTCTTGGGCTTTGCTTTCCATAATCTCTCTTATGGTATCCTCGATATCCTTCAAATTGTCAGATGTTTCTAGCATTAGGTTGATGATGTTCTCCGGCGTTAGAGTTCTTCCGATTTTTGACGTAAGGTACCTTCTGTTTTTTCCCATCTGTGGCAACTGAAAATCGTGTGCTCCGCATCATCCTCCTCGTCGCAGAAACGACAGTTCGGCGAATCGATTATTTTAAATCTGTGTAAATATTTTTGGAAGTCCCCGTGTCCTAATATGGCTTGTGTTGTGTAGTGTGTGAATTCTCCGTGCTTTCGATCCGTCCATGTTTTTATCACCGGTATGAGTCGTTTTGTCCATCTGGCTGTTTGCGGCTGGCTATCCCATCTTTCCTGCCATTTATTTATTATTTTCTCTCTTTCTTGTCCTCTGTTTTCAGATCCTGCGTCGTATGTGTTGGTCCTTTCTTCAATTAGGAGGTCTATAAGTGGTGTTCCCGTTATGACTTGTAGCGCTTCGGTAGAGGCTGTTTTTTTTGACCGTACCTTCCGTTTTCTTGACAGTTTCTACAATATGTCTTGTCATTCTAAGGTCAGTTCCGAAGTATACCCCAAGATATTTTGTCGCAGGAATCGTCTCTATGTCATTATTTCCCACTGTTATCGTCATGTGCCGCACTTTCCGTCTTCCCACTATCATTACGGCCTCCGTTTTTTCTGGAGCCAGTTTCAGTTTTTTCATATCCATCCATTGCTGTATTTTGCTGATCGCCGTTTCCGTTGTTTGTCTATTTTTTTCGGCCGTCGTACCGCTAACGACCAATGCTAGATCATCTGCGTACCCTATGATGGTTACCTCTTTTGGCATTTCTATTTTAAGGACACCGTCGTAGTAAACGTTCCACAACGTAGGTCCCAGGACAGAACCTTGGGGAACTGCGCACGTTACTTCCATTTCACCACTTTCCCCTACTAGTAGTGTTCTTTCTTCCAGGTAGCTTTGAATCATTCTTATCATTCTTATCGTATCATCATAGTATAATCATTCTTAAGTATGGAGCTATTTTTCTTCTCTCTAATTCTGCCACTATTTCTCTCCACGGCGCAGAGTTAAAAGCGTTTTTGACGTCCTTGGGGAACTATGCACGTTACTTCCATTTCACCACTTTCCCCTACTAGTAGTGTTCTTTCTTCCAGGTAGCTTTGAATCATTCTTATCATTCTTATCGTATCATCATCGTATAATCATTCTTAAGTATGGAGCTATTTTTCTTCTCTCTAATTCTGCCACTATTTCTCTCCACGGCGCAGAGTTAAAAACGTTTTTGACGTCCAGAGTCACTAACAGGCAGCATTTTCGTCTTTTATATGCTGCGCAGTTTACGCTTTCTGCAATGTCTTGCACTTTTTTCATCGCATCTATTGTGCTTCTTCCTTTTCTGAAACCGTATTGCAGATCTGCCAGTCCCCCTGTTTTTTCTATTTCTTCAGTTAGTCTTGTGTCTAACAACTGCTCGAATAGCTTCCCCATTGTGTTAAGAAGGCACAACGGCCTATAGGTAGTAGGTATTTTCCTTCGTTCTGCCTTTCTCGATTAGTACCAGCCGCGATTTTTTCCACTCCCTTGGTACCTCGCCTTTAACTAGGTGGTGGTTCATGACGTCTAGGCAGTACTCTTTTTGCGTCTTGGCAAAGATTTTAGCGATTTCCGGTGTTATATTGTCCGGGCCTGGAGCTTTGTTCGTTTTTGTCCTTTCTACTGCTCTTTCCATTTCATCCAGAGTGAAGAGGGAGATCTCCTGTTCTTCTACCCACGGCTTATTCCAGATTACTTTTGGATTTTTCGGAAACAGTTTTTGTGCTTCCGTCATTTCTTCACTTCTTCAGTCAGTCTTGTGTATTCTTTGTAGCACCCTCAGTTTTTTACATGCTATTTTATAGGCATCTCCCCATATATCGTTGTTCAGTTCCTCTATCAGGTCCCTCCGTGCTTTCTCTTTTTGTTTTTTATAGCTTTTATCAGCTCGTTCCTTTTTTCTTTGTACTGTTGTCTCAGTCTTTCCTTTTCTTCCGGATTTGCCCTTTTAGTTTTGGTCGTCATTTCCCTTCGTTTTTTCACACATTCGCGTGTCTGTTCCGCTATTTCTCGGTTCCACCAATATACCTCTTTCCTTTGGTTTTCTGAGCTTCTTCGTTTCGAGAGGCACAAGTTGCACGCTTTAGTGATCATTTTCATAGCTTCGCCCACGGTATTTATTATTTCTTTTTCTTTCTTTCTCTCTTCTAATATCAATCGCAGTTGTTTTGCCAGGTTTTCCATAGCTATCGCGTTGGTTCTCCAGCCTGCGCGTTTGTTTCCTTGCTTAATTTCCATTTGTTTTATATTGCCTTCTGCGCTGAGCTCGTAGGTTAGGTTGTGGTAGTCACTAAAAGTTTCTTCTTCCTCGTGGACCCTCCAATTTCGCACCCTCGCCGTTAGGCTTTCCGTGTATAAGCTAATGTCTATGTAAGAGCTGCTGTTCCTTTTGGCAAAGGTCGGTACATTTCCGATATTGGCGGTATACAGTTTTTCCTGTTCCATCCACTCTGCTACCATTTCCCCTCTTAAGTCGTTATACGGTGATCCCCATGCCTGTGCTTTTGCATTTAGGTCTCCTGCTAATAGAACGTTCTTTGTTTTGCGCTGCTTCATGCAGTACCCCATGTTTCCCAGCACTTCTTCTAGGTAGGTGTTGTCGCAGTTTGGCGAGACGTAGCACGCGTATAAGCATGCTTTGGTCTAGTTCGATGTATAGGAAACCGTTTCCCTTTCCTTCTCGTCTTACTTCGATGTTCGTATAGAACACTTTTATAGCTGCATCCATTCTTTTGTCAGTGAACCAGTTTCCTTTGCTCACAGTGTTTTTATTGGGTTCAGAGATTATGGCAATATCTAGATTTTTTTCTTGGGCCGTTTTGTTAAGCTAGTCGTGTGCGGCCACACATCTGTTCAGGTTGCTTTGCAGAATTTTAAGCGGCATTTTGGGGAGCAGTTTCTGACGTCCTCCGCCCACCTCCAAGTGTCTTTTGTTTTATTTGTGTTCTGGCTGTTCCGGCCTTGTGCCCTTCTACAACGAGAGAGGGCATGCCTCCCTATTCGTGCACTCTTTTGCCGTGTGACCATCCCGTGTCGCATGTATAGCATGCTTTAGTTCTATCCGATGCATCGCTCCATCTGTATCCTTTTTTCGAGCAGTTAACTAGCCCTATCCTGAGACTGTCGTATCTAGTTAGGATCTCCGCCTTTCTTTTGTCCAGGGTCAGAGTGGCTGCCTGGGTTCCCCTTGAATTTTCTCGCAGCTCGCTGAGCGTGTAGCTTCCGTCCTCGAGAGTGCCTCGTTCCTTCTCTAGAGCCTCTATGACGTCTTCTCTTTTCGCCTCCGCATCCATTCCTCTAATATGCAGGATCTCTGTACGTCGTTTCGCCCCGATGGTATGTACTTTGGTGTTGTCCGTGCCTTCCATCGCTTTGTGTAGCTCCCGTAGTGCCCCCATATCCTGGTTTGTGGTGATGATCAGCTTCACCTCCTTGGTGAATCTCAAGTTTCTTATTGCGCTAATTGCTGTTATTCCCTTTATTTTATCTTTTGCCCAGATCAGCGTATCCTTGTATTCTTTTCCGCCTTGGTCCACAACTATTACGTACGTTTTCCTAGCTCGTTCTCCTAGCCACTGCTTGCGAATATGGCCACTTTTGTCGGGGTTTGGTGAAATATGCATTCCACCATTTTTCGTATTGTTATTTGGCTGATGGCATTTATATGGTGCAGTGCTACCCACTCATCGCCGTCGGTTTCTTGTTTCACAGTTAGCAACTTATGCCATATGTCTTCTTTGGTTCCGTTGTGTGTAACTTTGATGATTTTTTTCTTCCTAGTTTCTTCAGCATCCATTGAGCGCAGCTTGGTTATCTGCTCGATCACCTCTACGTCCTGTGTGGTAGTGGCTAGCTCGGGTATCCTGCCTCGGAACATTTTTTGTATGCCCCTATCCATGTTGGGGTCTTCTTTTCCAACAAACACTACTTTGACCATAGCGTCTTCAGTTTTCAGTAGATTTCCCACCTTCATTTCTGTATTTTTAAATATCGCTTCCTCCCATTTTTCATTTCAATGGATTCCCAGTCTTTTAGAGTTGAGATTACATCCAGTGTGGTCCGGGTTTTGCTTGTATCTGCATGCCATGGATTTGTTTGCGTGCTTACGCTTTGGCTTTTGTGTACCGCTTCGCCACATCTGCAGGTGGGGCTGAGGTCGCACTTTCTGGGCTCGTCAGTCTGTGTGCTGGTACTACATGTGACTGTCGGTGTCAGCTGGTCAGGGTCTACCTGAGACAGACAAGCCTAGACAAATAGGACTAGAGAGACAAGCCTAGATAGACTAGCCTACAAAGACAAGACTAGACAGACAAGAATAGACAGACAAGCCTAGACAGTTAGGACTAGACAGACAAGACTAGACAGAGAAGACTAGGTAGACTAGCCTAATGATATACGACTAGACAGAAAATACTAGCCAGAGAAGACTAGTTAGACAAGAGTAGAGAGACTAGACTAGACATAGATGACTAGACAGACAAGACTAGACAGATAAAACTAGGCAGACAAGACTAGATAGACAAGACTAGATAGACAAGACTATACAGACAAGACTAGACAGACAAGACTAGACAAACAAGACTAGACAGACAAGACTAGACAGACAAGATATACTAGATAAGATAGACTAGACAGACTAGACTATGCATGCACGCAGAGCCATTTTGCTCTGGACGGCTGCGAGTTAGTAGAGATTTCGTTCTTTCTGTAGTTCTTTACACAATGGAGCGCCATACAACATAACGGTCTGAACTTCAGTGCTAAGTACTCTACGTGTTCTGTTTCTTGGTCCCCTTACGTTTCACATTAGTTGCTGTAAGCGTGCCATTGTCCTCATTCCTTTTCCTGTCGTTTCGGTTATATGTGCCACAAAGAATAATCCTTTCTCTATAACTATTCCGAGGTATTTGATGGTTTCCTTTGGTATTATTATCAACTCTTCCACTTTAAATTTCACGGGGCTAAGTTGTCTTTGGCCTGTGAGAAGCGCCGCTCACGCTCTTTGTTCTCATCCAGGCACTGATCTGTTCTATTGCATGGTTTGCTGTTTGCATCAGCTCTATTTCGGTTCTCGCTGTTACAACTAGAGCAATATCAACAGCGAATTATGGTAGCTTCCAAAGGTAGCTTCATTGTTAATACTCCGTCGTAAAGCACATTCCACAGGGTAGGTCCTAGAATTGAGCCCTGAGGGACACCGCTATTAATTTTTCGCTCTTCTATTTTCCGGTAGTAGTAGTATGCTTTTACTGCTGAGGTAGCTTCTTATTATACGTAGTAGATAAATGGCCCTTATTGTCAAACTTTCCATGGTATGTTTCCAGGATGCAATGTTAAAGGCATTCCTAACATGAAATGTAAAGAGAGCAAACATGTGCCTAGTCCTTTGCGTACCACGTTTGGCCTTTTCTGCAATCTCCAGTACGGCGGTTAGGGCATTGATAGTCGATCTACCTTCTCTAAACCCATAGTGTTTTTGCGACAGTCCGACGTAAGCCTCGAGTTCTCTCTTAAATCGTGATAGCAAGAGTTGTTCCAAAAGTTTACCGGACCCATCCAATAGGCAGATAGGCTGGTTGGATTTCCCAATGGTTTATCTCTTTTTCTAATGAGTGCAAGTCTTGCTTGCTTCCAACTAGTTGGGAAGGTTCCGGCAGTTAATAGGCTATTCATTACATTTAGAACGAATTTAGATTGCTGGCTAGCGGTTATCTTTACGATCTCAGGTGGTATTCCATGGGGGCATGGTTCTCTGCCAATTTTAATACGCTTGCTCGCGGTCAATAGTTCCTCTGCCGTAAAAGGAGGCGTAGTTTCGACTTCGGGTTGTACCCAGTCGAATGGGGGATGTTTTGCGAATAATACGTTTGCTACCTGACGCAATCTTTCCATTGTCATTTGGAGTCATTTTTTAGACTGAAATTTCAGGTTCCTTCTTATAAATTGGAACGCGTCTCCCCAAATGTTCTTATTTATTTATTTATGAGTTGGCGTACCTCCTTTTTTGCTCGCTTATATTCTTGATTTAGCAGTTTGACTTTTTTCGAATGCTTGTTTTGCTCTTTGGCATTGGTAGTTTCTTCTGGCAGAAACGCAGGCAAATCTTGTGTCAGCAATTTCGTCGGTCAGCATCACATACTTTTTATCACTTGTACCAGGGTATCGACATTTTTTTGCGTTGATATTTTCTAGTTCATTTGCAAGGCATTGCTTAATTTTTTCTTCATGCAGAAATTTCGGGGTCCAGCCACTTGTTACAGATTGTGTCGTTTTTTTGATTTTACATTATCCCTTATCTTATAGAGGATGTAATGGTGGTCGCTAAAAAAAGGTAAGGTCTATGATTGAACTCGAGTTTCCTCTCACGAACGTATGAGTGTCACCATTATTCTGTAGAGTTAAGTCTAATTCCGCTGCCCAATCCGTAACGATATTTTCTCTTTGGTCTTGACTTGGGGATCCCAATAGGGGGACTTTGCGTTGAAATCACCGGCTGTAATCATTCTCCATTTTTGATACCTAATGCTCTGGCTTAGAATTTCAAGAGAATTTGACAGATGTTCAATGTTTTTATTGGGTGAGTAATAGCAGCTATATATTATGAGTTCAGCCAACTCTACCAATACGAAACCAGGTTCGTAGTATTTACCACGGCTGAGTTTCGGTTTTTAATCCAGATCGCTGTGTCCTTTTGATCGTCTGTGAGCCATTTAACATTGGTTGCCAGTTTTTTGTTTGGCTCACATATTATTGCAATATCCTCTTTTAGCTCTAGGGCCATACCGATCAGTAGGTCGTGTGCTGCGCGGCATCTCGCAATATTTATCTGAAGTATTTGGATCATTTTTGTGAACTTTCCCGCCTTGTTCCGCCAGAGCTCTTCTGTATGAAAGACACGATGCAGTGTTAGCTCGATGACCCTTAATATTGCATATGAGACATTGTGGTTCTTCCTCAGATAGGCTAGCCTAGAGAGATAAGACTTGACAGACAAGACTAGCCAGACAAAACTAGACTAACAAGACTAGATGAACAAAATTACATATCTACAAACAGATACTCTTGTGTATATAGTTTTATCAGTGTTTTGTCTAAAAGAAGATTCTTCCAAGTTATGTAGAAAATTAATAGAATATATTTTTTTAATTTAAACCCAATTGAAAAATTATAGAAATCTTTGGCTGACAAGTTGAAAAACCATCCAGAATTGAGAAATGTAGAAGTAAATACTGTTGACGATTTGAGAAGGATTACAATGAGAAGAACTAAGGCGCTGATGGAGCTTCCCGAGGCAAATTACACAGAGTTCTTTAGTAATGTACAAAACCTTCTCGCGTTCTACGATGTGGGAATTGGTTGGGACTCTGGAGCCCTCTATAAGCTCTATTTGAATCAGGAAGTGTTCGTCAAAGTTATACAGACTGTGGGTACGGAAAAACACGAAGTTTTAGTGAAATCAACTAAAAATGGCGAAGTAAGTATTTCTCTAATTTCTATGTTAAAATAAGTCTGACAGAAGAAAGCAGCGATTACATAGGCGAAAGTGAGACTAGAAATCTAAGTTTCTTTACAAACGAGACAAACAAGTAAGTCAAACAGACTAAATTCATTTCAGACATTCGGATGTTTCTGTTTGACTGAGATCGGTCATGGTTCCAATACGAAGGCTATGCGAACCACGGCAACCTACGATTTAGGAACGGAACAATTTATTCTGAATACTCCAGATTTTGAGGCGGCCAAATGTTGGGCGGCTTTGTTGGGACAAACTGCAACCCATGCCATTGTCTACGCCCAACTCTACACACCTGATGGGGTCTGTCACGGATTGCACCAATTTGTTGTCCAAATTCGAGATAGAAAGACACTTACGCCATTGCCTGGAATTACTGTCGGCGATATGGGAGAGAAGATCGGTTTGAATGGAATCGACAATGGGTAAGAAGTGTTGAGAAGAAGTATGAAGACAATGAAATTGAAAGAACGATTGAGGTTCGGACAAATTCTTGTTTGGCCTAAATTCTCAATTTAATTATATTTTTTGAATTCGTAAGGTTTTTTGAATGGAAATTTTTATTCTAAATGATGAAAATGAATTTCTATTTTGATCTCTCTTTTGAACTATAATCAGTTTGTACTATGGTTAAATTTTTGTCTTGAGTGTGGACTGTTAATATGAATATATGTAATAGTAACACATGGTATGTAATTGGTTTTTATGTGTTTCTGGTCATAAATTCAAAAAGTATTTCAATTGCTGACGTGTGGAGAATTTATGCATGGGAAATGTAAACAAAATTAAATAGTCTAAAAATATATAATAAGCTATGATAAATGAAGGGGAATAATCTTATCGTGCAATCTTCATGTGCCAATATTCTTCTTCATGTACCATCAAAGCAATCTTCACTTTTGACGCTGCCGCTCTAAATAGTTTTAAAAGTACACCGAATTCAATCTCTAAGATTTTGTAACCAGGAAATTCGGCATCTTTCCACGCTTCTACCTGCAATATTCCCGTTCATTATGAGCTATAGTATTTCATATATGTCTCCTCTCATAGTATGTCTCAGATATTCTAGTTTACTACATTTAATTGTTTTTATGATTCCTAGCTCTTTTCCCATACTTCGTAACCACATTCGTAATTTTGTCGGTGCATGATGTTTTTAGGTCTCTTATATACACACACATTTCAAAAGCTTGGAGTTTATTTGTAAGCTGCTGATTTAGTGTGCATGCTTTCATGCCGATTCATCAATATGGCAAACTTGTAGCTCCTCACCATTCTAATTCGAAGTTCCAGCTTTAGATCGCAATTGCTAAAGAAATCTCTCGTTTAATAAGGACAGATTTGGCTAGTTCATTTCTGTATTTAATTTCTTTGTTTGAACGTTGTCGTTTGTTATTCTTGTACCAAGGTGCTTTTATTTGGCTACCTTCTCGATATGGATATTGTCGGTGATAAGAATAATATTAGGTGTTGCTGCTTTTGTAATGCCCATATATTTGGTTTTGTAAGATTCATTTTCCACACGCATTGCAAGCTAAAGATATTCGTTCTTTCCACCATTCTTTGCAAGTGTTCTATAATATCTGCCAGTATGACCGTGTCAGCTTATTTTATTGATCGATCCTCTGTTTACAATCACCCCTGCATGCTCTTTTCAGGGATTGTTTTCTGGAATATTGCCTCTGAGTACGAATTGATAGCATCGGAGACAAAATGCATCCCTGCTTAACGACTTTATGTACATTGATGTTTGTTTGTGGAGTTACCATCGACTCACCCCTGCCGTTTGATTCCAATACTGATTTTCAATGAATCGTATTACCGTTATGTCGATATTTTTGGTTTTCAGGATTGTTACTTAGAGTGAGGCCACACGATGCGTTACGCATTCCGGAGCGCTGCCGCAACGTCAATCTACATACAAATCACTATGCCATGTCACACGATGCGTTGGGCCGCCGTGCGGCGTCGCACCGTAGGCGCACCGCGCTTGTGACCTACGAGACGAGGCGGGGAGGGGTGATGCGCTGCGGCGCCGGAGTGCATCGTGCCGCCACCGCAGTATTGTATCGAACGTGTTTATCATGTTGTGTGCTACAATTTATAAATATTAATATTTATCTTTCTTACGATGAGTACCGATAATATTGATTACCCTATATCTTTAGTACAAGAAAGGGTGAGTCCACACGATGCGTTACGCATGCCGGAGCGGTGCCTCAACGTCATCCTACATACAAATCACTATGCCTTGTCACATGATGCGTTGGGCCGCCGTGCGGCGTCGCGCCATAGGCGCGCCGCGCCGCGCTTGTGACCTGCGAGACGAGGCGGGGAGGGGTGATGCGCTGCGGCGCCGGAGTGCATCGTACCGCCACCGCAGTATTGTATCGAACGTGTTTATACATGTTGTTTGCAACAATTTATAAATATTAATATTTATCTTTCTTACGATGAGTACCGATAATATTCATATTGATTTCCTTTTATCTTTAGTACAAGGAAGACCATTATGGGATAAAACACACGATGATGCACCGCGATGCACCGTGGTAAACAGTGGTTTCACCTACCTAACTCATTGGAATAAGATGGACCACCATGAACCATAAGGGTAAACAGCGTTCAACTGCGGTGCGGCACCGCAGTTGAACGCTGTTTACCACGGTGCATCCCCTGTGGCACTCGAACTATAGTCCGAATTAATTGCGGTACGGTGCCGCACCGCACCGTTAACGCCTCGTGTGGCCTCGCCCTTATGGTTCATGGTGGTCCATCTTATTCCAATGAGTTAGGTAGGTGAAAACCGGTATTTGGATAGTTCTTGGACAGTGGTTTATTTAAATTACTACAACGTTCCGCTCCCAATTTTAGTGTTCAATGTTAGTGTTTTAGTGTTGCTCATTACCTTTGTTTTGTTCAGGTTCTTATATACAGGCTTGTTGAAGTTCTTGTAGCATGATATGTATTTCTTCGATGCTATTACCCATCAGGACAATATCATCTGCAAAACGTAGGTGTGTCAAGTTTCTGCCTTCTATGTTTATATCCCTTTCGCCACAATTTAGTTCCTTGAATATATTTTCAAGTGCCAGAGTGAATAGTTTAGAGTTTAGAGGACATCGTGTCACCCTGCCGGACGCCTCTTTTAATCTTTATTTGGTTAGCCTAAATATCTTCATCTAACTGGACACGAAAGGTAGCATTTTCATATATGTTCTTGATTAGGTTTGTATATCTTGAATCAATTCTTGCATCGGACATTGCGGTCAGTAACGCCTATAATTCTACCTTTCTTTAGTCGAAAGCTTTCTCGTAGTCAATGAATGCCATGTGGAGTGGTACATTATATTCTGCGCTTTTTTCAATTACCGTTCGGATTGCCTGCAAGTGATCAGTCGTGCTATAGCCCTTCCTGAATCCTGCCTGCTCGACCGGTTAGTAAAAGTCACGCATGCGCACGAAGGTTCAAGGTCGGCTCATGCAAGCGCGCTTGATTCAAATTCATCAGGTTTTCAAAATAAAAAATAAGGTCGGATACTTTTCTAACAGACCAAGTATTTTATAACTATGTATTTTTATCACAGTTTTTTATCACTTAATTTAAATATTGCACTTAAAATTCTTGACCTTCTTTACTTTTGATGTGCTTGCATTAAGTAGATATCTCAATAAACTAATATAAACAATCAAAATTGATATTTCAATATGAACCGGTTTTTTTTTTTAAATACTTTATCATTTAATTCTACTGATAAGTTTTATTTCTAAAACGTTCTACTGAGTTAATAAACATAGATAAATCATTTTGACTAACAAATCATTAAAATATAATTAATTTATTAAGACTAGACCAACAAATACGCATTTTATACACTTGACTAGGTAGATTGATAAACATGATGTAATAAATGACTGTATGCAGTAACTAGGGTCGCCACCTTTTTTTTGTTGCAATTAAAGTACATTGGTTATTAAAGTAAGAAAAAAAAGTACTTAGTGTCAAAATAGTACAAATAAAAAGTACAATTTATTTTTCTTTATTATTATGTGTAAAACATATTTTTTATTGCTTTTAGCAAGTTTTAACAAATTATTATCAACAATTGCACAGCATCTTTACAGTCTATGTTTAATTGCAAGTTAAAGTAAATAAGTAATTTCGTTTCGCCATTTGCTATTCATGACAGAAAAAACTCTACTGACGTGGCAGGAATAGACAGTAAAAATAAAATTACCTTATACAAGTTTTAAAAATTATCATCAGTCTTATTAAATACTTGCTGCCATTTTTGTGCAATAGATAATTCCGAAAAACCCTTACAATTACATATCTGATCATAAATTTTGTTTTATATAGTAATTTCTCCATAAGGATCATCCATATCTAAATTAAGTTTTTGCAGATTTAACTTTTATTTTTATTATGTTAACAATATTATCATATTCAACATCGCATTTTAAATTTATATTGCCAAGTGTAAATAACCAGTTTTTCATTAAAATCAAACCATTTATTTGGGTACTCTAAGGCAGGGGTCTCCAAACTTTCCAGCCTTAGGGCCATACTGATTACTCCAGTAAGTTCCGAAGGCCAAAACAATATTATCATTGTTGCCGGTGGTAAAAAGTGAAATAGTCCACTGATGAAAAAAAAAGTCCGAAAAAGTACGCAACGTTTAAAAAAGGCTGCAAATCGGGCTAAAGTCCGCAAAACGGCAACACTGCATATTATTAATTTTCCTGTCATTATCTGTAATTTCTAGATTAGTCGTAGAGTACGAGCCATGAGGAGTAACGTGACACGACATCTGGTGGACACAAGCGTAAATAGGTAGTACCTTCTATCGCTAACAGATGGCGCTAATAGCACGTACAGAATAATCTCGTTGGTTCGAGAAAATTCTGGTGTCTTCCACTCACTTCTAGATGGCAGTAATTGGAATATATAAGAAGGCTAGTGGCGCAACCACAAGTCAGTTCCTATGACACTGTTGTGAAATAAAATAGTGCGTACCTCATTAAAACGTGTTTGTGCGTGTTTAAGTTTAAGACATCTTTGTAACAGTATTTTGATTTGAATTGCTGCTTTTGTGTATGATTTAGTAGTATGGTAAAGAAGCGAAAAATTGATAGTGAATGCAGAAAATTCAAAGATCAGTGGAACATTCAGTATTTCGCGAATTGAGTCCAGTAACAAGGCGCTATGTTTGATTTGCAATGAAAGCATAGCCGTTCTCAAGGAATATAACATTAAACGTCATTATGAAACAAAACATTTTCAAAATTACTCAAAATATACAGGAAGTTTGCGGACAGAAAAATTCGAAGCTATGAAGCGCGGATTGAAATCGCAGCAATCTTCATTTACAAAACACAAAACTGAACAAGAGGCTGCAACTCGTCCCAGCTTTCATGTGGCTCTTGAAATTGCAAAACGTGGAAAACCATTCACCGATGGAGAAATGATCAAAGAATGCATAATTGCAGTAGCCGAAGAAATGTGCCCTGAAAAGGTAAATTTATTAAAAACTGTCCGTATGTCAGCAAACACTGTGCTCGAAGGGTAGAAAACATCGCTGAAAATATATCCTCTCAACTGTTCGACAAAAATGGACATGTTGAGTGGTTTTCTTTGGCCTTGGATGAGTCAACGGATGTGTCAGATACTGCTCAGGTGTTGATTTATATTCGAGGAGTAGATAAAAGCTATGAAGTGAATGAAGAACTTCTTGATATGTATAGTATTCATGGCACAACTACTGGTACAGATATTTTTAAAGGAGTTGAAATGGCCATTAATCAAAAGAACCTTCGATGGAAAAACTTGAAATGTATTACTGATGGAGGCAAAAACATAAGTGGGAAAGACAAAGGAGTGGTCGCTCTTGTGTCAAAGGCTGTAGAAAATGACGGTGGTTCAAAACCATTAGTCTTACATTGTATCATTCATCAACAGTCTTTGTGCGGAAAATGTTTGGATATGTCTGAAATTCTGAAATCAGTCATATCAACTCTTAATTTTATCAGATCTTTTGGGCTGAATCACCGACAATTCCGACAATTTATTGAAGAGATTGGAGAAAATGACTTACCTTATCATACTGCCGTATGTTGGCTTAGTTGTGGGAAAGTCCTTCAGCGCTTTTTTGAACTTCGAGCAGTCATCGAAATTTTTTTGAATGAAAAGCGTCGCCCTCTTACTGAATTACAAAACAACGCATGGCTGTGTAAGTTAGCATTCTATGTTGATTTGACAAAACATGTGAACGAACTGAATTTGAGATTGCAAGGAGAAAACCAGCATCTTCCTGATTTATACACTAATATCAAATCATTCCGGAAGAAATTGATACTGTTTCAATCACAACTACGAAGTAAATGTTTTTCACATTTTAAAACATGTGAAATATTCAGCCACACCACTGAGACTGAGTTTCCTGTCGATTTTGTAATCGAAACTTTGAGTGCTTTGAAAATAAATTTTGATACTCGTTTCTCGGACTTTTATGCCATTGCGAATCAAATTAAGATTTTTCAGAATCCTTTTGATACTGACATTGAAACCCTAGCCCCGGAACTTCAAATGGAAATGATTGATCTACAGTGCAGTGATATAATTAAGAACAAATATCAAAACTCATCTTTGTTGGAGTTTTATAAGAGTCTTCCACTGACACAATTTGATAATTTGCATAAATTTTCTCGTGGGCTGTTTTCTGTTTTTGGTACTACTTATGTGTGTGAGAAGACCTTCTCCAAAATGAAGTACACAAAAAATGTTTACAGATCTAAATTAACTGATGAGCATCTTAAATCTCTTTTAATAATTGGTACAAGTAAAATTAGTCCACAACTACAAACTATTGTCAGTGGAAAATCTCAATTACATAAATCTCATTAGTATTTCATATGTCATTATGCTTGTTATAAGTTGTTTTTAGTTAACAAGTTGTTTTTGTTATAAGTTGTTAAGTATGTTTTTATTTAAAATGTATAAAATGTTAGTTGGATTCATTTCAATAATTTGTTAGTTATTATATACTGAAGTTAAATTTTCTGCATATTATACATGTCTTTACTCATTACAATTCTGTGTTTCTTTATCCAACTTATCACAAAAACAATAACAATAAGCCTACAACAATGTTATGAGTAATTAGCCCATGACCATATCAATGTAGATGTCATATTAATAATTATTCAACATAAAATTAGAATACTTCAGTAAACTAAATTTAATTTGCTAAAAAAAATATGTTCTCTAAAAGGAGTTTTCAAGTATGCTAGCTCTCCGCGGGCCGGACAAAATTTGTCCGCGGGCCGGATGTGGCCCTCGGGCCGTAGTTTGGAGACCCCTGCTCTAAGGCAAGCGCGTTTTTAAGCTATTCAGCGGATCGGTGCAAGTTTTTGGCGGGGCCCGCTCTCAGAGAAGAGTAACGTAGATAGAAGAACCATCACCAAGAGTAATGTTGGACATTTTTTTGGCACACGTTGTGGCGTCGCTCTGTTCTGTAAATTATAAAATAAAATGGCGTTATAAAGCATTCTATGGCCACGCATTCTAAAGTAACAAATTTAACAAAATGCATTTATTTTATCGGGGTGAGAACTCATTTGTGATACAGCTTGGAATTAGCCAAACACCTTAATGTTCAGTTGCTCATTACCTTGCATTACACTTGCGTTCAAACGTTCAAATGCTCCCATAAAGATGGTTCTTCTATATATGTCTCTCATCTTTGCGTCTGACTCAGTAGTGGAGTGACCTAGCCAGTAAAACTATTAAAAAAACAGCAAATAATACAAAATTCACTGAAAATTTATTTTTATTTTAAGTAAACAAAAGTAAGCAATACAGCATAGACAAAATCAACAAAGGTTTAAAAAGATGTTTATTTGCAAATGGCTCGCCTAACTTTAGCCGATATATTTTTTTTATAATTTCCACTAAATTTAAATTATTGAGAGTATCTCTTTCTATTAAAAGTAATGCCAAATCAAAGTTCTAACTTGAGTCATTGTGCCATATATATAGTACTATAAATATGCATTGTGCTCCTTAGGTTAGTGTTTTTAGTCTACGGAATACACTAAAAGCACTTGTTAAACCTATGGGCAGCGTTACAAACAATCAAAAACTAATTCAACATTTTGGAAAATATCATACGTTTTCTGTTCAACTAAATATTCTAGATAACCCATTACACCTCTATCACAACAAGGGTTATCACGTGAAAATATATGTCCTGAAATTGTATCATTGCATCTATGAAAATAAATGAAATACATTTAAATCATCTATGAAATAAATTCAAATGTATCACTTTATAATGTACAACTTTTTTCCAAATCTGATTTTGCACTGTTTTTCATGAAGATTGGATTTAGAAAACCTGGAATAATTCTGTAACATCTTCCAGACCCTTAATTCTGTCAGACATTTCGTTTACCATTGCATTGCGTTTACAACATTACATTAGTTTAAAATCGATTGCAGGATCTAAACAGGGTCGTCTCTGGTGCCTTGATCGTGAAATTTTTGAACTCTTCGAATTCCTTTTCTTTTTAGATGAATGGGTTCTTCGTCCATATCACATTTAAGCAATTTAGACTTGGAGAGTTCCAAAATTTGGTTGAAATAAGCGTCAGTTCTTATTGATGCAAGTTTATCTTTAGATTTTTTTCATGCACAAAACGACTTGAAATAAATCAATGTCTTTTTTCCGCAATATTTTTGATGTAACATCATAGTTTGCAACATCATTCCAAAAAATTAAAATCATCAAATGTAAAACTATTTAAAAGTCCTGAGGCCGTAGCCACTTTATCGTGGTCGTGCCTTATCTCTACATTGTTTCTAGAAAACTGATTGACTGAAAAAGAACTGATTTAAAATGTTGTAATAAAACACTTGTTGCCTTTGCTCTTGCAGACCACCTTGTGTTGGACAGATCTTGAATTAAGTGTGTGTTGTTTTTCCTTTCTTGAAAATACTTCATCTTCTTCATTTTCCGAGGGAAACTTCGTTTTAAAAGTTTCCTCCTCGGCTTCCTCCGTATTATTTATTCCTCTATCACAAATTTCAGTGTTTTCTGTTTTTGTAGTAAACTTATCTAAAGATTCTAAAGACTCGAACTAAGCGCTGGGTGTAGAATTCAACAATGGTGTATGTGTGAGAAAAACAGGCCAACATTCATTTTCTGGCTCTGTGTATTGTAAACCAAGTGTATTGTACATGTGTATTGTAAAGTATTGTCATAGGGGCCCGCCGCATTGGGGCCCGTCGGTGCTACGCACCGATTGCACCTAAGTTAAATGCGCCTCTGCTCTAAGGCTTTGTCAATAAATAATAAAAAAATCGTGTAAAATTCCCTAGTCAGTTCCGGCGAAGACAACAGTTTATTTCTTTCCTTAGTGCTAATCCATCTCTAAGATTAACCATAATCTCATAAATATCTAAAATTGTTTTCTTACAATTGCTTTCTAGACATTTTATGGCTTTTTTTATATTCGTTACTGCCAACTATGGATCACGTTTGACAGTTTTTACATTATTTTTTGTCCTCACTCACTGCCAATATCTCTTCATCCTCTCTCCCACTTCCTTCTTCTGTTCCTTCTTGTAAGATCTTCATTTTCTCACTGACAATTCCCCTGTCTCCTGGAAACCTGCACACTCCTTAATTAGTCGCCTAAATCTCTCTGTTCATTATGTCTTCTTTTTTCATCTCTATCCGATCCAAGTCCATTCTCACTTCCTGAAACCATTTCGGCTCCGACCTCCTTATCCTGAAGAATTCAAAAATCCTCTTCGTCAGTCCGGTACTATTCATCCTCACCAAGTGCCCATAAAACTGTATTCTTTTTTTTCTCATTAGGGCTACAATTCCTTCTGTTTTCAGGTATAATTCTTTGTTAGGTTTTAGTTAGTCTCCTCTCTCCATCCTTGATATTTGGGCCTAGGATTTTTCGGAGCATTTTTCTTTCTTTCCTCCAGATGTTTTCAAGGCCACCCTTACCAATCATGTCTAGTGTTTCTGCTGCATATAGACATTCAGGTCTGACAACAGTATCTAGGTGTCGGAAATTAGCCCCAAAGGATATACCTTTTTTTATATGTATCCGTCGTAAGTTGATAAGCCATTTCCATTCTTTTCGCCGGCTCTTTGATGGCAACCTTATCCGATCCATTGTCTTGTAATTTTTCTCCAAAATACTTAAAACACTTAACTCGCTTTATCTCGGCTTCTCTCAAGTCCAAGTGGAGAGGAGCGTCTTTGATGTTGGTCATGAAGACAGTCTTCTCAAAAGAAATTAGAAGTCCAGTCTTCTTGGCATACCTGGAGTTCTTCAGTTCTTTTTATCGCTGTTTCAACACCGGTAGTGAGTATCACAACCTCGTCTGCGAATGCCAAACAATCCGTTTTTATACTTTCTTTACCTCTCCCTAACCTGAAAGCCTCTTTATCCGAAATTCCCTTTGTCCATTCTCGAATAACTTTTTCTAAGACGCAGATGAATAATATTGGCGAAAGCCTGTCGCCTTGTCGTACGCCACTTTAGATTTCGAAAGGCTAAACTCCTCCCGGAACTTGATTTTGGAGAAAGTATTGCTAATCGTCTGTTGAATTAGATTCTTCGTCTTGTTGTCCACTCCAAATTCTTTGAGAATTGCCAATAAGATTTTTCCGTCAATGGAGTCATAGGCCTTCTGGAAGTCAACAAAGACGGCGACATATTTATTCTGTCCTAACAGCTGTAATGTACTTTATGATATTCCGCAGGTTGAATATTTGGTTCGCCCAAGATCTTCCTTTCCGAAAACCTGCTTGGTATTCACCCTATTCAGAATCCAATAACCCTTCTAATTCTAAGTAACCTTCTAAGTAACGCTTTCCATAAAATCTTGTAAGGAACTGAAACAAGAGAGATAGATGCCTCTATAATTATTAACGTACAGCTTGTCACCCTTCTTACTAAGGGGATGGATCAAAGCCATATGCCAGTCAGCAGGGATCCTCTCCATATGTTCTCAAGTAACCGAGTGAAAGATTTTATGACTCCCGCAGATCCGAATTGTAGGAGTTCAGCGACGATACCATCTGCACTAGAAGCTTTGTTTGCTTTAAGTCCTTGAATAATCCGGAAAATTTCGTTTTCGTCAGGAGACAATAAATTGGGAGATGTTACTTCTGGTGGTTCCATTTTCAGGTTTTCTTGCGGACCATTACAGTTAAGCAGTGAGTCAAAATATCTGGCAAGGATGTCACAGGTTTGCTTATCGGTCATTCCTATCCTCCCTTCTTCATTCTTGACGCACATTCCTGGTGCCTGATAACCCCTTAAGCGACATTTGAACGATTTTATGGCTTTATTAAATAAATTTAACATGTGGCTATAAAAATGGAAACAAATTTCATATCATTTTCAGTGTTGTTGAGCATCAATAGGTTTTGTAAAACTTTTGGACAGTTGTCTAAACTTACAAAATAACTTCTAATAGGTGACCAATTTAATAATAACGCATAAATGCATGGCAAAAGAGAGAGCCAATTCAAGCCATTTTCAAAATCACATATACTATATCATATGACAATGTGTGCATAACAATTTCTTTTAATCAAACCTGGTACCAAATCTCTCATATTTGTAAATAAAGAATGATTGACACCAAAATTGGCATTTGTATTGTCTACACTTAGCCCAGATACATTATCAAAAGATAATTTGTATTGCTCTAATGATTTGGATTGCTTCAGCAGATTTGTTGCTATTTTCATAAAAACCTAATAATTTGTTTTGAATGCCATTTTTGGCCGTAAAATATTGTATCACTATTGGAAACAGTTTTATATTTTTTGTTAGAAGCATCTGTTTGTAAGCAGTAATATATGTAAATTTTCTGTATTAATATCTTCTCTTACATTGTGTATAGCATATGGACCAAACGCCTCTGTAACCAGTGCCTCAATTTTTGTTCTAGCTAGATCAATTCCTGTAGCTGTACATGAATTGGCATATATAATGTTATTCAATTTTATAGTACAATCCTTCAAAATTACGTTTTGAAGGTGTACTTTGTTTTCTGAAATTGCCCTTATCCATGATTTACTATAACATAAATCTATAAAACCGATAAATTGAATTCTTATTGCACTCAAACCGCTTTACAAAAAACAAACACGAAGTTTTGACAATGACATTGATAATGTTGACATTTGAGGTTAGGTTGAGTTCAAAAATGATAAAAAACGACCGTTCAAGTGGCGCTGGCGACTGGCGACCTATATACGCAAAAATGCGGAATTTGTAAAGAATATGGGAATTTCCATTTTTTTTGGTGTTGGCGGATTTTTACCTTGAATAACTGTTACTAATCGTCCTCCGTAGTGTATTTGCAAACTTAGAGAGCCAAAACGAAGATTCTACGTCGATTTATTCAAAAAATATATGGGTTTTTATAAAAAAATTGACATTTTTTTGACGCAACAGTTAATATTTTCCTTCACTGCCTAACTTATCTCTAATTACTTGTCAAACAAAAAGTGCAGGAGAAGCCCAACCGACGTTGCCAATTTTATCTTTTTATTTTACCTTGTTCTGGTAAACACTTCAATATACAATTTCTGCACATGCACTTACAACAACATTGAAATATAAATTTAATTTTTAATTCTAATTTCATTCTAATTGGTTTAACTCAGGTTAACCCAATACTTGCAACTTTATCTTATTTTAGACCTTATAGGCGCAGCAGTGCGTTTAAACCTCTCTCTCTCGGACAACCTAACCTAACTAACTCTCAATTAAACCACATGCGTGCGGCAGCGCGAACTCTCGATCAAACCACATGCGCGTTGCGTCTGTATGCGTCTGTGTCTGTATAATCTGTGTTGTCTGTGTTCTCTCTTGTTTGATCTGTTCTTGCCATCATGTCCGATTCCTTATGTCTGATCTGCATTTTTGGTACCCTTATCTTATAGATGAAACTAATTTAATGAAGTATACAAATTAGACCATACTAGATAAATTAGTTCAAACTACAGAAACTAGGCCATACAATTTAGATTACATTGAACTAGAGGGAATAAAACAGGCACAATTATAGAAATAAGTCTATTCATTTTGATAGGCTGAACTATATAAGTAGATAAGACTAGATTTATCAAATCGCTCAATGTTTCTTACAGGTTTTTAATATTCAATAACTTCCACATTTCCCGTGACTCATTGCTAAACAAGAACAGTGATGTAACAGAAGAGGGTAAATATGTGAGTACATTCAAAAATCCAAATAAACGTTTTGGAGCTGCTTTGGCCATCCTCTCTCATGGCAGAATCACCATTATGGGAAAGTGTCCTGCTTATTTGACCAATGGCATCACTATTGCCTTGCGTTATGCTGCTGTCCGGAAACAATTTGGACCAGAGGGAAAAGAAGAGATTCCCATTTTAGAGTATCAAACACACGTAAGAATTAACAATTAGATAAATTTGCCTGGATTAATTGATCTTGTTTTTCTGATAGCAACATCGGTTGTTGCCATATTTGGCTGGAGCTTTTGCACTGAGATTTTTCTCGCTGTTTATCACTGTACAAAAAGCAACAAGTGTTTTAAACCAGATGAAGGGCGTGAAAACGGGTTTGGAGGAGGAGTTTGGATTTGAAATCCATGCAGTTTCTTCATCTTGCAAACCGGTAGCAACTTGGTTAGTTTCGGTTGCTCTTGCTGAGTGCAGACAAGCTTGTGCTGGACACGGATACCTCGAAGGTAAATAACTGTAACTTTCTACAATTCTACAAAATGGTTTTCTTAGCTGCTGGAATTGGAAGGTTGCAAAATGATAGTGATGCAAGTTGCACATTTGAAGGAGAAAATCACGTTTTAATCCAACAAACTAGTAATTGGTTGTTGAAGTTCTGGCCATTGGTCCTTCAAGGAAAACATATATCTTCTCCATTAGGTTCCATTGACTTCTTAAGCAACAGCAAAGAGATTTTGAATGATAAATTTGTTGCTGACAGCTTTCAAAAAATCTCCCAACCAGAATGTAAGACATCACTAAATATCTAAAAGTGTCATTGTGGTTATATAATGTATTTGTAGATATCTTGAGGATGTATCAATGGCTAGTCTGTTATCTGTTGAAGATTTCCGCTGAGAAATATAATAGGACTATGAAGGAAAGTAATTCTTCCTTCGTTGCAAAAAACAATAATCAAGTATTTTATGCGAAAAACTTGGCAATTGCGTATATTAATGTAAGTTTCCTTTTACTATTAAATTATTAGTACACATTTAGATCTCACAAACCAAGACAAGTCTTAATCAGTCTGTTTAGTCTATGCCAGCGTTTCCCAAAGTGTGGGTCACGACCCAAAACCGGGCGGCAGAAAATTTTTGCCGGGTCGCGAAAACAATTGTAAAAAGATAGAGAGAAGAAAGAGAAAAACCGGCCAAGTGCGAGTTGTGACTCGCGCACCGAGGGTTCCATACAAACTTGTATAGTATAGTATTATTATGTATAGTAAATTATCAACATATTATGTAGATTATAAGACTTGATAGGACTTGATAGGACTTGAGTATGTCGCATGTCGGTTATAAACAAGCAAAATTTAGACATAATATATACCCTGTATATATTATGTATATAAAGCGTATGTGATGAAATGCATAACGAATACAAACAAAGAAAATTCAGAATAAACAGCTTGGCGCCAACACATACTTTTTAACCTTCGGACCTAACCGAATAGGACCTAACTGCATGCAACCCATATGATTATGGAGCCTGACAATACCACTAGGATAACATTAGTGAATTTTCATAAGTTTCTAATAGTAAATTCGCATTTTTCTTGTAATTAAACTACATATTTACGGATTTCAATTTTCAAGATTTTTTCCCATAACATGTGCTGTAAGACACCGCTTCTTGCCAAATTTCATGATTCTAGGTCAACGGGAAGTACCCTATAGGTTTTGATTCCCTTGTGAAATCGCAAAATATGCGACATAGACGGTCATATCTTTTGATCGCGTTGACTTACAAGTTTGATTTTTTCACAGCTGAAAGAGACCGCAGACCCGAGTATTTGATACAAATTTCAACTTGTTACCTCTACGCGTTCCTGAGAAAAATGGTCTTGACAGACAGACAGACGGACAGACAGACAGACAGACAGACAGACGGACAACAAAGTGATCCTATAAGGGTTCCGTTTTCGGTACGGAACCCTAAAAATAATAACTTTTTGCTTTTAGAAAAGGAATTAATTGTTGTTCACCAAAAAAAATAAAAATGCACTAGCTACATCAGCAACTTGATAACTTTTACATTGTTTAACTTGGTTGCGGTATCTTCCTCTTACCATTACGTAATCTATTTGGTATCGTGCTCTGTCTCCCGCTGCAGTCCACGTATATCTTCTCCTCTTAGGCTGCTGGAACCATGTGTTTGCAAATATTAGTGTTTTCTCTTTACAAAAGTCAACTAGTTGTTGCCCTCTGTCATTTCTCCTATCAAGTCCGTATTTGCCCACAGTATTTCCATATTCCTCTTCACCTACGGAAGCATTCCAGTCTCCAAATATGATGAGGTTATCTTTATCTTTAACCGTTTCCATTACTTCCTCTAGTTGTTCATATACTTGATCGACTTCTTCATCAGCATGACTGGATGTTGGCATGACTGGATGTTGTATTATTACTGCAGCAGTTTATTATTCCTCAGCAGTTTAATAAAAACAACACTGACTGCTTTTGAAATTTCTAAATTAATAGGTTTTGACTACCAACAAGAACGACCTCAGATGAGATTTTTATGCTTACCAATAATTTTGTAATTAATTTTCTCCTAAAGGCGGAAGAACCAACAACAAGGTCAACGGCATAGAATGGAGATTGCAAAAGGGAAACCACTCCATTAAACAGCAATGTTGGTGGACTTTGTTACTGAACAATCCTGAGGAAAAGTAGTCCCCAATTCGGATCTCCGGCTTGGGAAGGTTTCAAAGCGTGTAGTTAGAGATAGAACAAGACATGTCAAAATAGGAACATGGAACATAAGATCCCTTAAAATCTGTGGGAAAGTAGAGAATGTAAAAAAGGAGAGAATAGACATACTAGGAATAAGTGAAATAAGATGGCCGAGAAAAGAAATTTTTTGAGTGGTAATTTTAGAATTATATACTCCGGAGAGAAAGGAAGTTACGCAGGCGTAGGGATAATACTAAGGAAAAACTTAGGCACACGAGTTAAGAACTATGTGCAATACAATGATAGAATAGTAATGGTAAGAATAGAAAATGAACCAACTGACACAGTAATAATACTGGTATACATGCCAACATCCAGTCATGCTGATGAAGAAGTCGATCAAGTATCTGAACAACTAGAGGAAGTAATGGAAACGGTTAAAGATAAAGACAACCTCATCATACTTGGAGACTGGAATGCTTCCGTAGGTGAAGAGGAATATGGAAATACTGTGGGCAAATATGGACTTGATAGGAGAAATGACAGAGGGCAACAACTAGTTGACTTTTGTAAAGAGAAAATGCTAATAATTGCAAACACATGGTTCCAGCAGCCTAAGAGGAGAAGATATACGTGGACTGCACTCGGAGGCAGAGCACGATACCAAATAGATTACGTAATGGTAAGAGGAAGATACCGCAACCAAGTTATACAATGTAAAAGTTATCCAGGCGCTGATGTAGCTAGTGACCACAATCTAGTACTGCTATAATCTTAGCTAAGATTAAGAAGAAAGAAAAATAGTGCTAAAGAATACCGCAAATACGATGTCAAGAAGTTAAGACAAGACTGTGTTAAGGAAAGATATCAAGAACTGGCGCATCAGAAAGTTAAAGAAATACCAAATGGTACTTTAAATGAGAAATGGATTGGTCTGAAACACTCAGTCCTAGAAGCAGCTCATCAAGAAATAGGAAAGACAAAGAAACAAGTAAAACAACCATGTATTACTGAATATGTATTAGAACTTATGGAAAAAAAATAAAAAAAGTGAAGAAGGAATTAAAAACTATAAAAGACTCTAAAACTTAGTCAACAGAGAAGCAAAGAAGGGTAAAGAAGAATATATAATGAAACAATGCAAGGAAGTAGAAGAAAAGCTAAAGAAGGGAAATATAGAAACAGCCTATGAACTGATTCGGAAGCAGTTCAAGAAAGTCAATGGCCATAGTAATAACATATTCGATGAAAATGGAAAACTGGTAACTGAGAACAAGGAAGTGGTAGAGAGATGGAAACGTTACATAGAATAATTATATGAAGATCCAAGTGAGATGAGTAATATGGAAAACGAAGAAAATGTAACAAATGATCAGTTAGGACCCTCACTAACAAAAGAGGAATATTCAATGGCTGTGAAAGACCTGAAGAACAATAAAGCACCAGGATGTGATGAAATTACTGGAGAAATGGATGATGAAACATATTTATATATTTAAACTAATCAAAGAAATATATGAAACTGAAGAAATACCGGAAGACTTTAAAAAGGGCATCATAATCCCAATACCAAAGAAACCAGGTAGTCTAAAATGTGAAGAACACCGTACATTGAGTCTATTATCACACATATCCAAAATATTAACAAGAATAATATACAACCGAATAAACAACAAAATTGATCAACATTTAGATGAAGATCAGTTTAATGCTAAGACAGATTGTAGATAAAATGTTGGACCTAAAAAGAATGCTGTTCGTTGCATTTGTGGACTTGGAGAAAGCCTTCGATAATGTGAATTGGAATGTGCTGATGAAAATTATGACTAATGCTGGTTTAGATTTTAGAGAAAGATGTCTAGTACATGAACTTTACAAAAATCAAAGAAGCATTATATATAAAGGGTGAACTACAACAGGCATGCATACAAAAAGGAGTACGCCAAGGATGCAATTTATCACCAGTACTATTCAACTTGTATATTGAGGAGGCAATTAAGGAATGTAAACAGGTTTTTATAGGAAGAATTAAGATCAATGGAGTAGAAATTAAAATGACAAAGTTTGCTGACGACATTGCTATCATTGAAGAGAATGAAGAATATCTGCAAAGAGTGTTAACAGGAATGAATAAGATCCTACGAGAAAAGTACAACATAAAAATCAACACACAGAAGACAGAGATCATGTTATGCAACCGCCCGCAAATTACAGCCGTCATTAGGACCAACGATGTACCACTGAGACAAGTTAATACGTTCACCTACCTAGGAAGAAAAATCACATCAGATGGCAAAAGTTCAGCGGACATAAGAAATAGAATTGCGCAAGCAAAAATAGCCTTCAACAACAAACGGGTGCTTCTTACATCAAAGAACTTAAATGCAGGGACCAAAAAAGCATTTCTAAAATGCTATGTCTGGAGTGTGGCATTGTACGGCTCAGAAACTTGTACACTTGGTCCAATTCTCTTATCCATGCGATAAGAGAAGACTAGAAGCATTTGAAATGTGGTGTTGGAGGAGAATGCAGAAAATCTCGTGGACCGCAAGGCTGACAAATGAAAAAGTTCTTAGTAGAGTTGGTGGAAAAAGAGCCCTATTGAAAACAATAATGAGGGGAAGAGAACAGTTAATAGGACATCTGTTTAGGCACAATGATTTTATAATCAATGTTATGGAAGGAATGGTACAAGGCAAAAGAGGGAGAGGAAGACCCAGATTACAATACATGAAACAAATTCAAGGAGATATAGGAGTAAAATCCTATGAAAAATTGAAAAGACTATCAGAGAACAAAGAGGAGTGAAGGAGAAGAATTGCTGCCAACCCATCTTCGGAGAAAGAGAGAGAGAATAATTTTGTCGCTGGTCACGGTATTGATTGAGTGAAGTGCGTTGGTGTAATGCCCGCCATACACACAACGGTCCAGATGACAGGTCTACCTGTGCAGGTTTGCCTGCGCAGGTAGACCGGAGCGTGTGTGGGAATAGACCTGTGCAGTTTCTTGCGTACGGTTGACCTGGGCAGGCAAACCTGTGCATGTAACCTGTACGGTAGACCGTAACGTGTATGGCGGGCATAAGTAGCGCGGAGCACGTGCAACGGCAGGCAGTAATAAATGTTTGTTTAAACAAATTCAAGAATTAACTATTAATTGTGTATGGGTGCACGGTAGCATTCATAGACGAGCGGTAAAACGCTAAATAATATAACGTAATAATATAAAATTCTAAATAAAAACGTAAATATGACTTTGGGACAATGTGTCTAGTTTGTAAACTACATAAAATCTCGTTCATTAAATAGCGACTTTTTACCGAATTTTTCAAGAAAATGGGGTGTGATCATAAACACCTCCTTCTGTATTGTAAATCACGATTTCTTTCAAAAGGAAACGTTTTAAAACGTTTATTTGAGCTAAAAGACGAAGCTTTATTATTTCTGAATTAACACTCACCATCTAAAAAAGATGCTATTTAGTAGCTTATTTGTGCTGTAAAATTCATGTGTTGTAAAAAACACATGAATTGAATTTAAATTTGCAAGGCGTTGGTTTAAATATTTGCAAACTTGGGAAAAAGTTGCTGCAATAATCAAACATGACCCTGTGGAAACAACGACTTTCAAAAGCAAATTTTAAATCTTTTGAAACATTACACAGATTTCTTGAAACCCATGCAATCTACGAGGAAAACGATTTACATAGAAACACTATCAGTTTCAATTCAAGAACATCTTTTGAAGCTAATAAATAGTTTTAATCGTAGTGAACAAGATGTTGATAATTTAATTGAAATTCCACGCGACACCGATCTTAAAAAGTGTTTGAAACTGTAACAATAATTAATTTTTGGTTGCGCTATCAAAAAGACAATCGAAGCCTAAGCGAATAAGCGCTAAAATTGTTAATGCCTTTTGTCAACAAAATTTGTTTAGTAGATAAATGGGTCTCTTGTCACAACCTGGCTCGCGAAAAATTTTAAAACCTCGTACCGGGCCGCGGTCAAAAATGTTTGGGAAACGCTGGTCTATGCAGTACTTGTTTTATCATTTTGTCTGTCATTAAGTACTTATATCTGTTTAGTGTTGTTGTACCGTCTCTTGTTACAACTTTAGAATTATCTGTCTAGTTTTGTCTGTGCAGTCTAGTCTCCCTAATAGATTTATAGATTGCATATTTCACTGGTGACTTGTACTGCCATGTTGAAAGATAAAAAAAGATTCAGTTGTAACCTACGCTCTTCCTCTAGTCGTTGTTATACTTACACATGTAGAGCGCCTCTTTTAAACCTGCTTCCTTTAGGAATTTTAGGATCTGTGCGGGATTCTAGGATTGTAAATCCTCCTTGTTCAAGTAATGGACCCCAAGGTACATCTGCCTCTTACGGAACAGTACTCCGCAGTTCTTGAGCAGATATATGAGAGTTTCCTCTGCTGAGCTGCCGAATCTGCAATTGTCATCTTCTTCTAAGCCTAGTATCTTGAGGTGTTTTCTAACTCTGCAGTTTGACTCCTGTCAGAATTCTAAGCTTGTTCCTGTTTGGTTTTAGACAAGCTTTTATTCTTTTCCGCTTAAAAGATCTCAGCATTATTTTAAATTGTCTTAGCCCTGGAAGTTCTTTCCAGGTTTTCATCCACTATTTCCTTATTAATTTATCTAAACTTTGTGGATGGTGTTCATACTCATACCGCAAAAGGGTTTCAGACCTATAAAGGGATTACCAGATCCATGGGCGTAGCTAGGATCTAGTTTCGGGGGGTTGGGGTGATTTTTGAAGAAAATAAAGTAACAGAAATGTACATGAAATGACATTTATATTCATCTTAAAAAAAGAAGAAATGTAAAAAATAACATTCACACAAATGGTTTAAAGATGTTTGCAGTTTTTTAGACCTAAAGTTCACTTGATCTGTATTAAAAATATCAAACGTTTTTTCGATGACTTCTTGTTAAATCAAACACTTGTTTGTTTGCTTAGAAATCAAATTATCAATCGTTTTTGACATTAACTGAAACGACCAAATTAAATGCGATCGCCTGTTGTAAACCCGAACACATTGAAGAATTAATCTTCTATTTTTTTTAAGTGAAAACTTATATAGCCGCGCTGAATGACATTTGGGTAGAGGGTAAACTCATAGATTTGCGTCATCGTCATCAATCATCAAAAAAAAGAACACATCTATACGCATATGTTTAAAGTTGGCTCTGAACCAGTGTTGCCAATTTAGCATATTTTATGCTAATTTTGTCATATTTTTGTATTGTTTAGCATATTTATTTGTTGTTTAGCATCTAGCATATTCTTTAGCATATAAAATAAATCAAAATTTCAAGTAAATTTGGAAAAACACAATTAATTGTGAAAAACTGTTGTTGTGAAGATGCATTTTTTTTGTTGAACTAGATACTAGATCAAGTACTTCTCTAATGTGTTTTGATGTGCTGAATTCAAATCTAAAGTTTATTTACTTCTACGACCTCAACATTTTGAGTTCAACTTACTTGAAATTTTGAGGGCGTGCGGATCAAACGGACATCGGATTCGGATTCAGCGCATCGATCCATATAACTAGATAGGTCTGTACTGACAATTTTTTTTTGTGTGCCGTTGTAATTCTTTAATACAGTTTACACAATAGGTACATATCGATATGAATTATTAATTGTTCGATAGTCGTTAATATGCCGCCTAAATACAGTCAGCATTACCGGTCAGAGTGTGAGCAAATGCTGGACTTCAAGGATTGGTTACAGCCTGTCGAAAATGACACGACGAAAGCTTATCGTAACTACTGCAAGTGCGAGATGATTGCAAAGGCCATTGTTTAAAGTTACATACTTTGTCAGCAAAGCAAAAAAAAAGCTAGTGAAAAAAACCAGTGAAAAGTTAATGAACAATAAGTTTTTCCTAAGTAAAAAAAGATCTGAATACACAGAGAGCAGAATCTTCACTAGCTATGTTTGTGTGCGCACATTGTTCGATTATGGCTGTCGATCATTTATCAGAATTATGTAAACACCGATTCGGTGATAGCAAAAGTAGAGACTTGCGAGTCCATCGTACAAAATGCGCAAATATAATACATGGTGCCAACATGGTTTTGGCGCCTCATTTTATTAAAGAAATTGTGTCAGATTTGAAAGATCAAGAGTACAGTCTCTTGATCGATGAGTCCACAGATATTTCTGTAAGCAAAATGTTGGGAGTATCGATCAGATATTTCAGCCGATATTTAAAAACTATAATATCCACCTTCTTGGGGTTGGTCGAAATTGAAGATGGCACTGCAAGCAGCATAGTGACCGGTATTAAATTCTTATATTATTATTGTCTGTTCTGAACAATGAAATAAAAAAATTGATCGGTATTGGCACAGATAACGCTACGCTGATAACAAGTACTAATAACCGAGTATGTATATGCCTTATTGAAAAGTGCAACTGGTAATGATAATTTCGTTTTAGTTCGCTGCGTGTGCCATTCATTACAGTTGGCTTTATCTCATGCCTCAGAAGAAACTCTGCCATGTAATGTTGAATTTCTTATAAGAGAAACCTACAATTGGTTTAGTCATTTATCGAACCGTGGTTTACATTATAAAAGTATCTATCAAACAATTAACTGTGGCTCCGAAACATTGTTAATTCCATAGATATGCAACACCCGATGGATATCAATTGAACCAGGAGTCAACCGAATTCTAGAACAATGGGTGGAATTGAAACTCCTGGCGCGATAACCACTGCTATATGGCAGAAACACTATACACCGTGTATAATGATCCTGTAAATCATTTGTATTTATTATATTTAAAACCTGTCTTTAAGGAAGTTCAAACTGTGAAGAAGCTCTTTGAAAGCAGCAATGTTGACCCAACAAAACGTTCAATCTACAAGTCGGCGTATCTTGAACCCAACTGCGAGAGACGATATTTTTACACAAAATGTAGAAGTTATTTGGATTCAAACCCGTACATGGGATATGCTTTTGAAACAAAATTACGGGAATACAACCTTCAACCTGATGTGGAACATAATTTACGTCAACGTTGCCTGAATTTCACACTGAAACTTTTAACAGAGCTGCGATCTAGATTACCAATTAATTTTAATGTTCTTGAGAAAGTATCTCTATTTTCGGTAGAAGAAACTTTAAAGTAGTCAAACCTTCTATAATTGATATTGCTCAAGAATTCCGAGCCGATATGTTTAAAATAGATAGGCTCATATCGCAATAGAAGAACATAGTGCACATTAAATTGAGACACACATCTTACACTATAGAATTCTGGAATGAAGTAATTGATTATAAAGATGCAGCTGATAATAACCCCTTTCAAGATTTATCTCAGTTAGCAATATCATTCTTTTCACTACCACATTCCAACGCTGAAATTGAACGCGTTTTCAGCCAAATGAATGTAGTCAAAACCAGGCTTCGCCACGGTTTGTCGGTAAAAACTTTAAATGCCATTTTATACATCAGATTCGGACTAAAGAGGGCAGGGAAATGCGGCTATTCTTACACGGTTCCAGATAACGTACTGTGCTCTATAGGTACTAAGGAGATTTATAATGAGGCTTCCACGACTACATGTACATTAAGTGCCGATTAAAACCAATATATTAACATTTTATTTGATAACATAGTCGATTAAAACATAAAATAAAACTAAATTTCGTTGATTAATAAACATTTAAAATCAAATGACGTTTTATTTGAAATTGAAGAATGTTAGCATAATTTTTATCATAATTATAAAGCAATTAGCTTAATTTTGGCAAAATTTTAACAGCAGTTTAGCATATTTTATATTAGTCCTGGTGGCAACAGTGCTCTGAACGTCAAACCTAATAGTCAAAGTTTTTGGCAGTGTTGACAGAACGTAGCGTTTCTAAGGAAAATCAACCCGTAGAATTAGTGTGCAGTACAAGAGTAAGTACTTTTACCGGATTTAATAGTATATGTACTAGTGCCGGATTATTTAAATATATCCACTACTTCATTCGCATCAATTTCTGTCCCATAATGAATATTCATGAGAGCCAAACCGTTCAGTCTGTTTTCACTCGTAGTATTGCGCAAGTAGTTTTTCAGTCTCCTTAGGCTTGAGAAAGTCCTGTCTGGGGTAGCTGTGGAAACATGTATTGTAGCCAAAATTTGTAGCTATGTGTAAATATCTGGATACAGTTGTCGATCGCACTTATCTAGGCATTCCAAACTAGTTTTTGGGGTAGGGAAGGTTCTTGTCATCACTGCATTCCACACTTCAAGTTCTGCTTTAACCACAGATGTATTGCTTTCAGGAAGCACTGACGAGTACGTACAAATAGCGTCCTCAATTTTCGAACTGGCCGCAAAATTTGAAAGTAACACACCAGATAATGCTGATACAACTTTACGATGTTTCGTAAACCTTTCAACCAAATGTTGAATTGTATGTTCAAGGAATGGGATGAATAAATTTATTTTGAAATACGTGCATATAACCGACGCAGGAATGTTAGATCGATTTAACTGTCTTCCGACGATTCGTGGTATTTGGAGTGCAACACCATTTTCTTCGAGTAAAAACTTTGCGTCTTCATAAAGATGGAGATATGCGCCGTCAGCTTTACTTCTGCGCCGTCAGCGTTAATAACATCATCCACATGATTGAATACTGTGATGAGATCGGTGTTAATTGTTTACAATTGTTTTGATAGCGACAATGTATAGCTCATGACTTTTTGAACAATCACCAAGCACATCACAAACTCTGAAGATCGAAGCGTGTTAAGCATTTGGGCGGATTGTTGTGATGTTTCTTTATTATAACTAGATTGGAGTTCTTCGAGAGCATTCACAATCGCTGAATACATTTCTTTGAATCTCATAATGGCCTCATGCTTCTGGACCCACCGTCTTTCGGATTTTGCGAGCAGGCATTTTTGGTAATCGACGGGTAAAAGCTCTTGAATTTTTTCTTTCAATACGGCAGTGCGTTGAGCAGAATGTCTAAAGAAGGAACCAACAGACTGCACAATCCCAACGCAGTTTCGGACATTTGCTAGTAAACATGAATCAGCAATAGCAAGGTTGAGAGAGTGTGCACTACAGTGTACATAAGAAGAACATTCTTGACGAACATACGCCTGAGCACCGTGCAAATGCCCACTTCGTCACGTCAATTATCCTCTTTTGTATTATTTCACCACAAATGTATATTATTTCGTTTTGGATCTGAGGGCTTGTGTAAAGGGCATTCTTCTGAGAAGTGATCAAATGCTCAGCAAGATCTTTCAGCCGCGTACCGCAACAGGGCTCGAAAATTACCATCTTTCTGCAGTGGTTGTTCATGTTCTGGTGTAATGTGGATCCGCCCTGAATCGCATTTACCTCTTAAGGGGATGCCTTGTTTGCCGCAAAAAAATATTGCTTTTACGCTAGGGATTAGTTTCTTTCTATTTTCCTGTTGTTGTCTCTTTCTCTTAGAACACAATTGATCGGTGACTGAAAAATCATGCGGAGACATTACTTTCAGAAAGTTATCTGCCAGTTTTGAATCTCGCTTGTGGTATCCTGATTTTGCATGAGTTTCAAATATTTCTAGGGCATTTTTCCACTTATAGAAAGGCTCGGTTACGAGCTGACCGATCCGCTGATGGTTGCCTTTACCTTCGAAGCGAACGCCCCATTACTACGCAAACTCTGCAGAATGCTCCACTTTTATATTCAGAATATGACAACCAGAGGAATCTCTCCATCCATTTCAGTTAAAAGCGCAAATTTCGTTTTGTGGAAATGGGAAACTTATAATCTTTGGATGGGGTCCAAGGCATTTTTAAAATTTGGACTTTTAAATATTCGTCCACAATTTTATCTTGATTTGAGTAAAAACCAACATAATAACCACAGTAAAGAACCTTAAAGCGGGATACAGAATGGGGAACCAATCCTTCAACATCCCATGTTATGCAGATGATGCAACGCTAATGGCAGACAACGAAGACGATCTGCAACGATTACTAAAGACATTCTCGGAAACAGCAAAGAAATATAACCTCGACATTTCCCACCAAAAAACCAAATGCATGGTAGCCAGCCGATACCCAACAAGATGCAAACTAGAACTCGACGGTAAGGTAATAGAACAAGTGATGAGCTTCACATACCTCGGCATAGAAATATCAAGCGACAGAAACCTTAAGATGGAAACTCGAGCAGCCACCAGCAAGACCCGAAAAATATCCGGTGCAATAAACAATATAATGTGGAGAAATAAGCATATATCTAAAGAAGGTAAAATCCGAATATACAAAACCGCAAAAGACCAATTCTCACATACGCAGCCGAAACAAGAGCCGACACAGCAGTTACCAAACAAGCCTTAAGAACGACAGAGATGCGCACCCTACGAGCGATAAAGGGGGTCACGCTAAGAGACCAAATCAGGAGCTCCACAATCAGGGAGGATCTACAAATATAGGATGCCGTACGCTGGACAAGGGACCGTCGGAGGCACTGGCGGGACCATGTGAAACGCATGATCCCACAACAGATCGTTAACTGGGCCATTACACAAAGACCCAACAATTCAAGACTACCTGGAAAGCCACCAAAGAGATGGGCAGACTCCTGGACATCAATATCACAGGAGATTAGAGACTAAGGAGGAAACAGGCACACGTGCCTATACAAAAGTCTAAGAAGAAGATCAATAGATGCGGTAACAGGCAAGCTGTCCTCTTCCAAACTAGATTTAGGTTCGGTGGTCGAAAGTACGAAACTGGTTGCCGGCGACACCGCCTCGATTTTGACGTTCGTTTCTGTAATTCAGGTCAAAGGCTCGCTTATCATCACCATCTCCTTGTCAGCATGGAAGCTAGTTGTAGGTTTGGTAGCCAAATACGCTTCTTTATTGGTAGCCGCTTGACCACACCACTTTTTCCAATATTCCATGCCCTTAAACTTACCACCTTTTAATTTTTTTTTCTCCATTTTCCGACAATAATGTTTTTGAATCACAAAAAGTTGTGGTTACCACAGAAAATCAGACGTGCAACAGACACATTTTTTTAAGAACAAATATTTTATTTATTATCATAGCTTTTCTTTAAGCAACATACTATTTCAAAAAAATACACTTAAGAAGAATTTGACCATTAGATTTTTAATTTATTTGAAATAACAAATTATTTAAAGATTTATACCCCCGGTTGAAGTGGAGTTTAGGAACCTTTATGGCTCGCGTACACCTAAACCGTCATCGGCCGAAGTTTGGTTTCAGGCGACTACGGCGATTGAATCAAACACTTTTAAAAGAATGAGAGCGCGTACACAAACACGACTGCCATCGTCCAATGACGCCCGGAAACGGCCGATCATCACGATGATCCGAACTTGTTGGGATTTCTCGCCAGACTACCGGCGTCTACAGTGCAAATTGAGTGTATTTATAGTTAAATTTTGTTGTTATATACCTAAACGACTATAGATATTGAAAAATTAATAAGTTGTGTTTATAATAGGGGTTGGTCTTTTATAAACACAACTTATGTGGGATGAACATTCAAGAAATTACAATAATCGATAGCACTGTTGGTAACACTGGTGGTAACACTGTTGCACTGTTGCAGTGTAAGCACATACACGTCCGATTAACTCGTCCGTGTACTTCAGTCCGCCGTCGGCCGACAAAATCGGTTTTGGTGTACGCTTAGCATTACTCTACAGCGCCACCGTCAAAAACTTTTGAACGGTTTGAACAAACCAGTATCTGAAAAACTGTAAAACTTTCAAGACAAGAATGACTATTCTGACAATGACAACTGAAAATGCGCGCTATCCAAAGTAAGAAAAATAAATAAAATTTATAGTGATTAATTCAGAAAAATAAAGTAGTTAAGTTAAGTTGTTATTAATGCAATTATTAGATAAAAAGTTGTAAAAAAAGTGATTGGGTTAAGTTTTAATAAAGACAATATATTAAAGCAACATACAGCGCAATAAAATATGGAGAATTGTTGAAATTTATACAATTTCGATAAAAATTGGTCCGGTTAAGTTGTCCTAGACAATAAATCTTGAATAAACTCTCAAATCCCAAATAAAAAAAAAATTCAGTAAGTAGGTACTTTTATCTAAGCAGGGCCATCAAAATCGGTTTGGATCTGATGGTGCATGAGCTAATAGCCTTGATGGTCGCTGATGCCGAAGAATAGCAATTCGTTTTTTGCGATAGTTTCTGCCGAGGTTAAATTGTGTACATTTTTTGATTGCATGCAGGCCGGTGTGAAGGGTGGGCGAATTGTGCGACGGTACAGGCCCCGCGCATTCATAGTGTTGAGTTGATATTTTGTCTGTAGGTCTGGGATCGGCAACTATAGGCGTGCGCAGTTGCCTGCGCCGCAATCAGCTGCGACGGACACATTTATGCTATGCGTACACCAAAACCGATTTTGTCGGCCCATGGCGGACAGAACTACCCGGACGAGTAACTCGGACATGTGCTTACACTGCAACAGTGGAACAGTGTTACCACCAGTGTTACTAACAGTGTTACCAACAGTACTATTCTGTTGATTACAGTAAAACCTGTTTTTGTGTGGTGGATAGGGACCGCATAAAAGAAATCGTACTAAAAAATATTCGAAAATTTTAAGTTCTTACATATAATAAACAACTTTGTACGATTTACAACCTAAAATTTTTTTATGCGGTGGATAGGGACCGCATAAAAAAAGTCGGAATTAGAAAATACATCAATGATTTATGAAATAGATGAGAGAATGCTTTCAATTAAATTAAATAATTTAATTAGACCTAAATAAATTGTAAAAATATTTAATTCTTCATTGTACATATACATGGAGAAATTTTCGAATTATACATTAAATATGTAGTTTGCTGCTACTCGTCGTAATCCAAAACGCGCATCTTCTTGTGATGAATTGGTTGAAGATACGATTTCAATTGATTTGTTTTTTGGTACCATAAAGTCAGTGGTGAATTTTTGAGACGACGGTCGACTGGCCAATTGCTTGTAAACATCACGATAGTGAGACATGCATGGATTTCAGCTCTTTTTGGAATTTTAAGCGTCTTTCCGCATTGGTATCTATTTTAAGAAAAAGCTTTTCCAATTTTTTCGAAATCTGGAACCCTGCATATATTGATAATGTCACTATCATTGACAGTTTGGTCCTCAATCATCCAGGTCATTATCGCCGAAAGAATCAAAGCCTTCTCCGCCGATGTTATGTACGAGCGCACTAATTTCAGATAATAACGTTTACGCGTTTTCGGTAACGTTTCGATTAATTACACATGCACGCCAGATCGCTTTCCAGCAAGAATTTAATGTGTGTTGTTTGATTTCTCCAATTGCTGCAATAATATGGTTTATGCAGTCTAAAATTAAGAATATTTTCCAAACTTCAGTTAGGCTTAATTTATCGTTGTCTAGCTTTTTCAAAATGTAGCTGAAAGTTAATTTGATATATTTCTTTGCTGATATATATTTAAATTTGCGATTATGTCCTGATCCAGTGGTTGTATAAGGCTAGTCGTATTTGGTGGTATAAACACTATTTGTACATTAGGCGGCAAGGATGACCGGGTGCATTATCTACAATTAGTAACACTTGAAACGGAAGACCCATCTCTTCCATGTATTTTTCAACTTCTGGCACAAAAGAATCGTTGAAACATGTTGCAAATACAGCTGATGTGACCCATGCTTTTTATTGGCCATGAAGTGTACTGGATATTCAGATAAATTTACGCCTTTTAGCGCAGGTGGGTGTAAAGCTTTATTTTTATTAAGTGGTGTTAACATCTTTGCACCAGAGGCATTTCTGCAAAGAAAAAGTGTGATTCGATCCTTTGCCGCTTTAAAACCACTTGCAGTTTTCTCCGATTTCGCAATTAATGTTCGGCTGGGCATCTTTTCCAGAATAACGCAGTCTCATCTGCATTAAATACTTGATCTGGGCAATATCCACCATAATCAATGATTTCCGCTAATACTTTGCGATAATTCGTAGCAGCTGGTTCATCGGCGGACGCTGCCTTGCCTTGTATCTTCACATTGTGAAGTGCGCCATCAGCTTATTGAAGTCCACTGCTGGACGTAAGCCTCTCTCAATAGTTTCCACTATCCTCGGTCCTGTGCTGTCTGCATCCAGTTGGTACTGCGTTTTAAGTCGTCGGTCCATCTGGTGGGAGGACGCACTCTATTTCTGAAGCCTTCCGATCTAGGCCTCCATTCAAGGATTCGTATTGTCCATCTGTCATCAACAGATCTCGCAATTCGTCCCGCCCAGTTCCATTTTAGTTCTCTCCACGGCGTCTGTAATTCTGGATCGTCTGCGGATTTCAGTATTTGGTATGTGATCCCTGAGAGATTCCCAACATTGATCGTTCCATCGCTAGTTTAGCGTAACTCGTATTTTCTTTATTGTCCGTCTGCTGGGGTTTCCGCTCCGTAGGTAAGGACTGGAAGGTGTCCTTTCAAACTGATTTGGTATCACCAAAAACCTTTCCCTTTAGGCAACTCTGTCTTGCACACATATTTGAGATTACCATATGCAGCCCATGCGAGCCTTATTCTTCGAATAATTTATAGGGTCTGATTATCTTTTCCAATGGAAATCTCGTGTCCGAGGTATTTAAAGGATGTAGTTTCTTCCACCCTGATACCGTCAATGTATGTGCCCTCACCGAGCACAAGGTTTGTCATGATCTTGGTTTTGGAGTAATTTATTTTAAGTCCTACTTTCTTTCACTTTGACTTTGATTTGGATTTCTTAACATTGAGATGGCGTCATCCAATCTTTCGGCTATGAGGACTATATCGTCGGCAAATCTTAGGTGATTAAGTCTTTCACGGTTTATATTCACACCTAAGTTGTCCCAGTTTGTTTGTTTGAACATGTACTGGAGAACAGTATTGAAAAGTTTTGGTGAGACGGTGTCACCCTGACGTACGCCTCTTTCAATATTGAATTTGTCAGTGTTGTCGTGGAGTTTAACACATGCAGAGTAGCATTCTCATACATATTTTTGATAACTGTCGAGTACCGATAATCTCTTCTGCAGTCTGATAGAGCCTTCAGCATTGCGTGTTGGTCTACTCAATTGAATGCTTTCTCATAAACTGCGAAGATAAGTACTAGAGGTTTATTGTACTCCACACATGTCTCAGTAAGGTTCTTCGAAACCTGGAGATGGTCACCCGTTCCGTAGCCTGCTCGAACACCAGCTTCTTCTCTTGTCTGATACAAATCTAATTTGTGACATAGCTTGTATACGTGTGACAGGAGACTTAAGGGTCTATAGTTTCCGATATTTGTTATGTCGCCTTTTTTGTGTAATAATATTATAACTGCATTGTCCATTCAGAGGGCGTAGTTCCTTTTGAGAGGCATGCATTAAAAAGTTTGCAGCCTTTGCAGTGTAAACAGCCTGCAGCAGCTTGTTCTTTCTCATTTTAATTGCTTCGATGAATAATCCAACCTCTCCTGGGGTCTTGTTGTTTTTGATCTCGGAAAGGGATCCATTTGTTTCGCTTACTGTGATCTCTGGGATATCTTCCGACCCTTGGTTCAGAACTTTGATAATTTTGTCGCCAGGTATTCCTTCTGTTTGTTTTTTATATAATTCGGCATAAAATGTCTCTACTATCTTAAGGATCTCATCTCTGTTTGTTTCCACATTGCCTTGATTGTCCCTCAGCTTGCAGATGTCCTTCTTGCCTTGTGAAATTTTTTTTTTGAGTACTTTTGGGCCTTTGTTTTCCTGTATGATCTTATTTATATTCTCCGAATTAAATCTTCTTACGTTGTTTCTCACAGATTTTGATATTTCTTTCAATTTCTTTCACAGGACGATAAACTTGGTTCTAAATCCTTCAGTTGGTTGAAATACTGTCTATCTGTTTCTTGAATTATTCTTTGTGAACGGGGATTCGTTTTTTAGTTAAATCTTTAACCCACAACACGTGAGCCTTTTCCGTCTTCTCTATTATAATACAATATTTCTTGAATACATGTACATATACAAATATGTACAAATTTCAGATACAACATGTATATGTACATTGATAGGAAACATTAAACTGGTGCTAACGCCGCTAATGCCTGCCATACACGCTACGGTCTACCGGATAGGTTACATGTGCAGGTTTGCCTGCGCAGGTCATCCGTACGCAAGAAACTGCACAGGTCTGTTCCCACACACGCTCCGGTTTACCTGCGCAGGCGCAGGCAGTAAAAACCTGCAAAGGTAGACCTTTCCGGTGGACCATTGCGTGTATGGCGGGCATAAGATTTATATACCGCATAAAAATAAATCGCACACAAAAAATCGCACAAAAATAAAATCGCACAAAACCAATCGCACAAAAAAGGACCGCACAAAAACAGATTTTACTGTATTGTAATTTTTTTAATGTTTATCCCACAGGGTTGGTCTATTATAAACACAACTTCTTATTTTTACAATATCCATAGGCGTTTAGGTAGATAACAACAAAATTTAACTATAAATACACTCAAGTTGCACTATAGACGCCGGAAGTCTGGCGAGAAATCCCAACAAGTTCGGATCATCATGATGATCGGCCGTTTTCGGGCGTCATTGGACGATGACATTCTTTTACAAGTGTTTGATTCAATCGCCGTCGTCGCCCGAGCAAACTCGCCCGATAACGGTTTAAGTGTACGCGAGCCATTAGGCCGGGCGCATACGTACGGTTTCCGGATTCGGTTTTCTGATCAGGATTCCTGATCCGGAGACCCGAATGCTTGCCTTGCATATAAAATGTTCAACGTTATATTAGTATATTTATGTACACGTTATATTAGTATATTTTTCGAACGGAAAAAAAAACCTGGAGCTCATTTCGGGAATAAATAAATTCGAGCGTTCGGAACATTCAGAACGGAAAAAAACCGAATGACATTTTGATTATCCGCCGCACACGAACGGAAATTTCCGTTCGGAACTTTTCTTCCGTATCCAAACAACCTCATGCACATATTTTCTATTAAATTTTCTCTTTTATGCCATTGTGCAGTTCATAAACAAATTTGATTGACATCCTATAAAATTTGAAGAACTCTTCTGGGTGTGCTCGCAATTTTGCTCTTTTAAGATAGATTTGACTCTCTTTTATTCGTTTGGTGTTTAGTGGGTGCAAAGCTACATTAAGCGTCTCCCTCCTTTTAACATTGTGAGCATAATATGTTTTTAATTGTCCAAAACGTTCTATTAACGAACACGTTGCAACGTCTAGAATTGTAAAAAACACATTCACTCTAAATTTATCTTCTGGTGATTGTGGCGTTTCGTCAAATTGTCGGATCTTCTTTCGTCTTCGAACTCCGTAACAGTTTTAAATTCTTGTTCTCCATCCACCTCTTCACTCAGTTCTTTTGCCATTTTTAGAACTTTAAAATTTGTATCTGATCGATATTCTTGAATGAATATTTTTAAGTTTTCAATAGATCATAAAGCAAGTTTAATGTTCATATTCTCGCCTTGAAGCATTTTACTTACTTCCGTTAGGGGTTTATTCTGTTAAGCAAATCATGCCAAGTTATGAGAGAACAAATAAATGTGTAGTCCATAATTTTAACATATAATGCTTGTGCTTCATGTCCAGTACCTTTATTCAAATTTTCATTATTTAAAATTTCAAAAAGTGCATAATAAATTTCTCCTTTAATGATAGCGGATTGCATTAATTTTACTTTCCTAACGCGTTTCTGATGGCTGTTTCAATGTTAAATTTTTGACGAACTTTAAAAGGATTGCCCAACGTTTTGTAGATGATGAAAACAAATTCTTGAATAATTTAAAAGAAACTAATTGTATCTGCATTTACTTTGGCTGTATCGTTAATGGTTAAATTTAGACTATGAACAGCACATGGCATGTAAAAATCGAGGATTTTTGTTTAAAATTAAATTTTGAATTCTATTTTTTTCCCTTTCATATTTGCCCCATTGTCATATCCTTGACCTCGCATGTCTTTAATGGAAATGTTCCATTTTTTCAGCAGTTCCATTATTGTGCCACATAACCCTGTAGTACCTGAAATGTCTGCAAAACCTAAAAAATTTTCCCTTATTTTCAAAATTCCATTGTCCACAGGAAACAAAACGAATAATAATGGTCATTTCTGTCTCATCATAATCTGTTTTACTTTCATCAGGTGTAATAATTGGATTTCTGAATTGATAATAAAATTGTTTCCCTGATTGCGTTACTTAAAATTTCCAATATTTCATTTTGGCTATCTTTACTCAAATAGTGTACTCTGTTGTTTCTTTGTAGGGTCTTTTCAGCATGACTTTCCATAATGGGATCAAACTTTGCAAACAGTTCAACTAAGTTTAAAAAATTGCCGTTATTCCTTTCATGTAATGATCTACGAAAATCTAAATTTTGGCTACCAAGAAATTTTATAATTTCAATCAAACGTTCTAAAACACATTTCATACATGCTTTGGATATGGTAATCAATAGTAGTTTTATATTTTTAATTTTTATCGAGTTCCTTCCATTTTAAGAATGTGAAATAAACTTGTCTCATGTCTATGCAAAGTTGTACTTACATTTCTCCAATCGTTATAACCTTCTACAAGACTACGTGATACAGCAGGCGCGAAAAGTTTGCAACAAAATCAAAAAACAGAATTTAAAGTTTCAGAATAAATGAGCCATTTTCTAGACACGAGCTCCCCGTTTTCCATTTTTTTTATTATAATACGTGTTGCTAAATTGACGACTGTGTGTATCTATGAGATACATATATTATATTTTTCTTTTGAACAGGAACCATTTCAATTAAAATTACCAGTAATCTGTCATCAATATTTCCCCATTCACCTGGATCTTCTAAATTTACACAGATTTATGTACTAGTGTCGTGGTCAACTACAACTAAATCTTCTTGTATCTAACTTCTTCTAAATCTAACTGTTTCTCATTTCCCCATTCACTTGGATCTTCTAAATATACAGAGTTGCCAGTCTATAGAGTTGCCAGTATTACTTTTGTGGTCAACTACAACTAAATCTTCTGTTGTGAGGCTGCCACCAATGTTGTGAAGGGGGTTATGGTGTGAACCACCTCCGACTTCAATGTTGAGAGGTAAGGACTGCTGGCCAACAATTCTTCGGACTCTGAGATATATATATATATATATATATATATATATATATATATATATATATATATATATATATATATATATATATAAATATCTCACTTTTGTCGAATTATAGTCGAGTTGGTTTTAACAATTTAATTAAACAATAACACAACGAAATAACTTAAGACTTAAGAACTTATAGCTTACCACTTTTCTCTTACTTCTTACTTACAACTTCTTACTGAGAACTGGGGAATAGTATTTATACCATTCCTAGTATAATATATCTGTAATAGAGGTTAAATCATCCCACTAATTTAAATAAGGGGGAGATTGTATTTTCTTGGCTCCTCCCATGAACAATCGAGGCTTAAATTCTCTAAATCCCTGAAAATGTCTGGTCCTCTGGTTAATCTCTATAAGAAGGTTTTTATAGGCCTTCGCACGTTTTCTAATATTTTTGGGGAGGTAGATTTTAGCGTGGTAATAAAAACCCTTCTAGACAAACTATAAAACTATAAAACAATTGCATTTATCCAAAACGTGGGACAAAGGGCACATTTTGAAATGTGCGCTAATGGCACAGATGTCCAGTCCTGTTTTTTATAACACTTCTAACTGATTTTCACTTAAATTTAAATTATCCTGTTGAATAATTGCTCTAGCACTTTCATGCAAACTGAACGATGTGAACTTGTCGTCAAGTTTGATTTATCTGCATCGGAACTTTTTGTTTTTATAACAAAATTAGCGAGAGCCACAGCTTGTTTCTTAGCGCCTGTTTTTTATTCCATTTCTATTTTATTCACACAAATAATATAACTTTTATTAGTTTTATGCGTACACTGCCGTACAAACACGGCACTGAGACGAAATATATACCCCCACCCTACAATCCAAGCCCGAATCCCGGGGATTCCCTGATTTCTAAACATTATGTGCGTTCTCAACACGCAAGCTGTATGGGAATGTAAGATGTGCGCTTAGTGGTGGGGGTCGAGGTGAAGGTCAGAGGCGGGAGGCGGCACCAGAACTAAGGACCTTTCCCTACTCCCAATATCGACGTTTCCTTTTTTCTTACTTAGCGCCAGTAAAAGTGCAATAGAAATTAATTCGCCGTCGTCCATCTTAAACGTGCTTTCAAGAAAGCGTCTCTCTACCTACTGGCAGTGTAAATTCCTAATACAAAAACTCGAACGTTTGCGCTAGTCTCACGGAATTCCGAATCAGGAATCCGGAGCAGGAAATCGAATCCGGAAACCGTGCGTATGCGGCCAGTCTTACCCGCTTATTTGAGTTACTACTTTGAATACGCCAAACGTAGACAGAGTACTACTCGTAACTAAAACTGATATTACAAGTCTAGCTAAATTATTTTTCATTTCATATCCACTCGCAATATATCCCCAGAATGTCTAGCCGTGAAAGAGACTGCGTAAGAAAATATATTGGTGGGTGTGAAAAACGTAAAAGAAAACGTGATAAAGAAGCGGCAGAAGAACATCAAACAGACTCTTCCAATGGATTTATAAAGAAATCTTCAATTATTCCACCTATATCCTTGAGAATTCTATTGATGTTGATAAGGAGAATTGCACAACGCAAAAATGAAATAACTAGATTACACGAAGAACCTGATACTCTCATGAATGCCAAACAATCACATCTGGAAAATATGAAAGTGAATTACAAAAGAAGAAAGAAATGGATGAATTATTTACTACTGATGACCCAGCCACGTGGCAAACCATGCTGAAACATTGTCAAACCATGCTAGGAGAACAATAATTGTTCAATGTCCACCTTCTACTTCAACTACAAATGATTTCCCAAAGGATACGAATAAGAGATGTTTTTCCGCTACACATTATGTGAGAATATTGGAAAATGGAGACAAGCGTTACAGAAGATGGCTTGTATATTCCATATTTTCTGACAAAATATTTTGTTTTTGCTGAAGGTATTTTCCTCTGATTCCATATTTTAGTAGATAAGGGTTTTTCCGATTGACGGCACGTAAGTGAACGATTAAAATCTTATGAGCGATCCACCGTACATATTAAATGCATGCATTCTTCGACACAAATGTTATGCAATTTAAAGACGAACAACACAATTGATCAGCCTCGGCGAAAACTAATAAATCATGAAACACATAGATTGCATATTGTTTTAAGACGTATTGTCGCATCAATAATTGATGTGACATGTGACGAGCCATTACCATGTGTACTTGCGCACGATTATGGGAAAAAAATATTTGAAAATTCTATGCGGAAAATCAAACAAATGAAAACAGCAGTGTACAATGGACCTACTCACCACTCATCAATCCGGTGTATACCTGGACCTGCAGAGTTTGAAGGTTCCACCACGAGGTTGAGCCAGCTGGATTTCTTTAAACAGGAGATGAATGTTGAATCCCGGGATTTCCCAGAAGAACATTCGTCCTTGGACACCGCGGTGTATGTCACTTTGATATTGTCCAGACTTCACAGATCTTTTTCTATTTTAAAATTCTGTAAGAATCGAAAGGTCGTAACTTGCCATGCCGAATTCACACACGAATATATATTTTTCAACTGCTTCGTATGAATATTTTATAATGAATTACATGTCTAACAATGAGTGTGAAAATTATTTTCTCCAGTTTTAAATTTTGATAAGACTGGTGACAAAAAAATACAATAAGAAAATAAGTTCGTATTCAAATAAATCACGGAACTATATCATCTCTTGAGGCTTCGGTACAACCAAATAATCCATGAGAGCGGGCACCTGTACAGCCGGTGTTTTCATAATTAAAATATTATTTGAATCTGAATGTATATTTATAAAAACAGTAATGACGCTCACCAATAATGTATTTAGCGCAACATAATTTATCATTTAGAGGCAGCAGTGATACGAGGGTCTATAAAACTGGGGTGCCAGTTTCCCACCTCTTCAAAATTAAAATTTTATAAGACCAGAATTACTTGCTCTTTATGTGCAGCAATCGCGATTTTTGTGCTCGAAGCCTTCAGTGAAAGAATCAAATTTTACTAGTGGGGGTGCTAACTTAACAGTCAAGCTAGCACCCACTAATCTGAAAAATAGAGATAGTGATACCAAATAAGCACAACAATTATGTGCTATTTATGTGCTTTTCAAGTATACTGGAGCGAAGTCGCTAACTCAACCCCTTGTGCGAAAAACTTACCCCGAACGGAATGAGCCATAAGAGGCGAAATCAATAATAATCGAGCAAACAAGTTTTAACCAAAGCGATATTGTTATTGGAAATTTTAAATTACTCAAAATTGTTGCAATAATAAGGAGTCCTCTCCTGTTGGAAATTAAATAATTATAAATAAGTAACATTTTTAAATTTTAGCGGTCATTTATAGTTTGTTGTCAAGTTTGCTAAACTGCTTTTCTTTATGTAACCTCACTCCATATTTTATTATCATGTCAAATCATTATTCATTCTTTACTTTTTATCTTGTCTTCGTATTAAAACCATTTTAGTAATTAAAATTCTGCTATTTAATTACTTCCCAAAAGGTTATGGACCCAGTTATGTGTTCTTGTGCGTAAAAAGTAAAATGGACCGTGAGTGTTGTGTAAAATTCAAAAAAGTACTGTAAAATTCAACGTGTATTTTTTTTTGGTTATGTTTTTGTGATTTTTTTGTCGTGCATCATGGCTAGTACAAACTATCGCATTCAACAACTCAAATAAAGAAAATTACGACACTTGGGTAATACAAGCCCAAGCTCTCCTAATAAAAGAAAATGTGTGGGATTTTGTTAGTGGTGACAATCCTCAACCAGCAGCTACATCAGCAGCTGTACAGTACAGCAGTATTTTAATAACCTTGGCTACATCCGACAAAGAAATAATAGACAAATGGAACCAGGATGATTTAAATGCAAAGTCAGATCTTTTATTAATAATTTCACCTTCAGAACTAAAACAAGTAAAACAATGCAAAACGTCCAAAGACGTATGGGATACTTTAAAAGGGATTTACCAAAGCCAGGGTCCTGCCAAAAAGGCTACTTTAATAAAAAAAAAAACCGTTTTAAAGAAAATGAAAGATTCTGATGATGCCAGAGAACATTTAAATGAATTTATGGATGTCGTAGATAAACTTCAAAGTATGGTGATTGAAATAAATGATGATTAGTTAAGCATTATGATGCTCTATAGCTTACCATCGAATTTTGATAATTTTCGTATTGCAATCGAAAGTAGAGATACTCTACCTAAATCTAAAGATTTAAAAATTAAAATTTTAGAAGAATCGGAGGCTAGATCTAAATTACAAACTTCTGAAGACTCTTTTTATTTATACAGTCAAAATAAAAAAAAATATAACGATAACAATTATAAAAATGGTCAGCCTAGATTTCAAAACAAATATAATAGTCAAAATAATTATCAACCAGGAGGAAATTATAATCAAAATAAGAACTTTACTCAGAAAAGAGAATATAATTCAAACAGGAATATCAATTATTCTGGAAATAAACAGTACAATTCAAGTAATACTAATTTTAAACCAAAATATCAAAATTTTGGTAAAAAATCTCAAAAGAAAAATGAATCTACTTTTAAAGTGGAAGGGTATCTATCCACAGCTCCGTATAATCAACCAGATACAACTGATTGGTGTCTGGATTCAGGCAGTACTCACATTTTGGTTACCTAAAATTAGCCTCAGTTGATCACACAGCTTCAATTAATGGCAAAGGCCTTGTCCAACTCAATTTTGAAGATAGAACTGTGAACTTACCTGATACTTTGTTCCAAAATGAAATTCAAACTTGCTATCTGTTTCATAAATAACTGACAAAGGATTTGAAGTAATTTTTACTAAAAAAAATGCTAAAATATTTGATATTAATGGAAATAAAATTTTAACCGCCATAAAGCAAAATGGCTTATACTATATACCAAAAAATGAAGAATTGGCAAACTTCTCAGATCAATTAAAAATTGAAAAGACATTTTCTGCTATCGATAATTGGCACCGTAAATTAGGCCATATAAATGAAGGAAGCCTAAAATCTGCTATGAATAATGATATTATAAAAGGATTGGATTTTAACAAAAATGATAAATTAAGTGACTGTGATACTTGTGCCAAAGGCAACTTAGTTGGACTACCATTCAAAACTTTAGTTAGTTACTTCAGACTATTCATTCGGACGTGGTGGGTCCGATGCGCACCCTTTCACAAAGCGGGGCGAGATATTTTGTAACGTTCAATGATGAACATAGCCGTTTTACTAAAATATATTTTCTAAAGCAAAAAAATGAAGTCTTAAATTATTTTAAAGAATCTAAAAACGAAGTTGAAAATTTGACTGGATAAAAAATAAAGTATTTCCAAAGTGACACCGGTACCGAGTATACTCATTTTAATGAATTTTTGATTAAAAATGGAATACAAAGAAGATTGTCTGCTCCAAGAACACCTCAACAAAATGGATTATCAGAAATGAAAAATCGTACTATTTTAGATAAATCAAGGTGTATGCTTCTAGAAGCTCAACTACCAGATTATTTTTGGGCAGAAGCTATTTACTGTGCAAATTACTTGATCAATAGATCACCTTCAAAGGCCATAAATGGCCGCACTCCTTTCGAAAAATGGGTCATGAACCCTTAGTACGTCATTCTAAAGTATTCTACCTAAATAAAGAAATGAATAAAAGTAAATTCGAACCTAGAGGTATTGTTGGTATTTTTGCTGGATACTCAGAACAATCCAAAGCTTTTCGTATTTCGGATCCATTGAAAAGAAAAATCATTATAAGTAGAGACATAAAAGTAATAAAACAATATTATTATAATAATGAAAATAAAAATGGTCGAACCAAAATTTAGATACAAAGTCAGACTCTTCAGATCGTGATTCAGAAAAACAAACTGATGTTTTCATAACAACCAAAAATTAAATTCATGAAACAGAAAATATTTCAGTAGAAACAGAAAATAATGAAGAAGAAACTAGCGAACCGGAAAATGTTCCAGTACAAAATAATGAGATGGAAAATATTTTTGAAGAACAAAATTTAGTACAAAATTCAAGGTTAAGAAAAAGGGATAAATTGAAACCTCCATCTTGGACTGCGGACTTTGAAATGTCCTCCTTGTGTGTAAATGAAGCCCTAGAAGGAAATGAATGAGGAAATGATGCTGAAGCATGGAGTACTGTAATAAAAAATGAAATTAAAGCTCATCTGGAAAATGATACTAGGGAAATAACAAAAGGAAAGGAAAAGTCAAACATAATTGGTTCAAAATTTGTTCTAAAAACAAAATATATATCATCAGACGAAATTGAGCGAAGAAAAGTACGCATTGTGGCCCGGGGATTTTCCCAGCGGCCAGGACTTGACTATAATGAAACTTATGTACCAGTTGCTAAACTAAGCTCTATTGGTTTACTACTTGCTATAACAGCAGAAGAAAATTTACATATTGATCAGCTCGATGTCACAACTGCTTTCCTTAACGAGGAGTTAGAAGAAGAAATTTTTATGCAAAATCCAGAAAATTTAGAAAAATTTCTGTGTGAAATAATACTTGATGAAAGTGATTCAGGAAATAATTCAATTATTCTTCAAAAAGCAAAGAAAATGCTAGAAAGTTTAAGAAAAGCAAATGGTGAAACTGTATGTCGTCTTAAAAGGTCTCTCTATCGTATAAAACAGTCAGGTCGTCAATGGTTTCAAAAACTAGATACAAAACTTAAGCAGTTAGGATTTGAACCTTCTGCAGCTGACCCATGTATATACAAAAAGACTGATGGAGGAGATAAAACCCTACTTGGAATTTATGTTGATGAAATAATTTTATGTTTCATATAATAATTGTAACAATAGAAATAAATTAAAATTGTTAAAAAAGGACTTAATGAATTTATTTAAAATGGCAGACTTAGGCAGTTTACAACACTTCTTAGGAATAGAATTTAATATGAAAAATGATACAATTTATGCTTCACAAACAAGATATATTGATGAACTATAAACAAAATTTAAAATGGAGACATGCAACACAGCAAAAACGCATATGGTTGCTGGCCTTCAACTGAGAAAAAATGAAAATTTACCTAATGCCAGATTTACAATACCAAAATTTGATTGGTTGACTCATGTACCTAGCGATTGCTACTCGCTGATATAAGTCACAGTGTCAGTTTTCTAAGTCAATTTAATAATTGTTTCGATCAGTCGCACTGGCTGACTGCCAAAAGAGTTTTACGCTATTTAAAGGGAACAAGAAATTTAGCTCTCGCTTATTAAAAATGTAACCAGCCATTAACTGATTATGCTGTTGCAAATTGGGCCTCCTGTGCCGAAGACAGGAGATCTTATACTGGATTTTGTTTTAAATTCGCTGGAGCCGTTATAAGTTGGGAATCCAGAAAGCAGCGCACTGTCGCGTTATCTACTCAAGAATCCGAATATATGAGTTTAACTAATGCTGCAAAAGAAGCTCTTCACTTAAAACAATTACTTTCTGACATGGGGATACAATAAAAAGAAATCCTCTTGTACAATGATAACATAGCAGCACAAGAGTTGAGCCATAAGTGGTGAAATTTTTAATAAGCGAGCACACAAATTTGAACAAAAATTGCCATTGCGGCACATAATCAGCACATAAAGAGCACATAATTCTGGTCTTATCAAATTTGAATTTTGAAGAGGTGAGGGTGCTAGCTTTATAGACCTAGTGATACGTTATATACAGCTCATACTGGTACTACTTTTTGGCCCTTGTGGAATTAATTGCAGAATTTGTATCAGTTTTTTGTACAAGGATGTGAGGACAATAATCGTAAATAGCATATCTGCAGAGCACATAATTCTTGCAACAATATCGCGTTGGTTACAACCTATGTGCTCGATTATTATAACACATGTTATGGCTCATTCCCTTGGGGGTGTTTCTCGCACAAGCGTTTGAGCACAAAAATTGTAAATAGCATATCTGGAGAGCACATAATTATTAAAATAATTTTGCGACATTTAAAAATTATATTCTCGATTAATAAAGATTTCACGTCTTAAGGCTAATACAGTTCGGGGTGAATTTTCCGTACAAGGGTGCGAGCACAAAAATCCGGAACATCATATCTGGAGAACACATAATTATTGCAACAATATCGCGCTGGTTTGAATTTGTTTGCTCGATTATTATAGATTTCGCCTCTTATGGCTCATTCAGTTCGGGGTGAGTATTTCGCACAAGGGGTTGAGTTAGCGAATTCTCTCTATGGTACTTGAAAAGCACATAAATAAAACATAATTGTAGTGCTTATTTGGTATCGCTATCCCAATTTTGTAGATGGGTGGGTGTTAGCTTGACTGTTAAGTTAGCA